>ML675690.1:8553370-8890261 GCA_007922155.1 Mesoclemmys tuberculata
TTACAAACACACATACAGACAGACCATAGCTATGGGGAGCCCAGGCAGCCACCTTAGTGCTGGTCACTGGACTCCCTGGTTTCAGGTTACAGTGGGTTTATATAGATTTATCAAAAGGTTCATATTACATACATGATCGTATAGTGGATTTTCTAGTACTTAACAAGTCGTTTACTACATATTGGGCACTTATACCTCCCGCTGGGATTCTCCCGGTGTCAATAAGTCAGGGTGATTCTCCTGGTGCCAGCCAGTCGTGAGGCACCTACATTCTTTGGTAGCCTGCAGGGATTCCTGACAGGTTGGGCTGGGGTGGCTGCAAGGTGAGTTAATGTCTTATAACATAACTCACCAGACTGGAGTGATTTGGTTCCAGCCTAAGGCCTCCGGTCTTGATTTTATTCCACAGAAAGGTCTAGCTAGCGCAACTCCCTTTGCAATCAGTATGACACACGACTGCATCCAAAGGCAGGATTTAGTTATCAAGCTTTTAATCACACAGGGTTTGAACCTGTAAAGGTAAAGTCACAAGGTAAAGTTAAAGGTAAAACTCACGGTGTCTTTAACTAAGAACCCCAGTCATGGAGCAGGATCCCACTGTGCTAGGTGCTGTACAAACATAGAACAAAAGACAGTCCATGCCCCCAAAGAGCTTAAAAATTAAATGTAAGACAAGAGACACCAGATGGACACAGACAGACTGATGGGGAAAACAAGGAAACAGACATTACTGGTGATAGGCTGTGGTCACAGCATATCAGACCTCCTCCAGTAGGCCATATGCAGGGCCCAAGCATAATTTTTTCAGGCCTAGGATAAACTTGCAACATGGGCCCCCTCCCACACACGTACCCATTGGGGTTGCATCCTGGGCCAGGGACTCCAGGCCCTGTAAAGTTTACCCTTCCCTTCCCTGCGCCCGCTGCCGCCCCCCATCCCCGTGTGGGGGTCCTGTTCATATGGCCTGTCCCCCCAGTACTTGTGCAGGGACCAATATATTCTCAAATTGTTTGTCTGGTCCCATTTTATGGGACTTGAGAGATTCCATTGCTTCATTGAGAAGACTTTCACAGTCTAGTAGAGCTCATTATTAGGAAGCTTCTCTTGAAGTTCTGCCTTCCAAAATGTTCAAACGCTGTGTGTGTATTAAACCATCAATATCAGCAATCTCTTACTTGCATTGAGATGACATTCTTTTTTAATTATGAAATGCTCTGCTTCTGCGTCTGGGCAGCTTGCATAACTACATGAGCAAACAGTTCAGCTCTCCTGGATTTCATTCAGTGACCCTGCTCAAGTGGAGTCAGCCTGAGCTATTCCGCATAAAGCATGAAGAGTTTTCAGCAATCGTTCCTCCATCTCTTTCACCCTCTCCCCGACCCTCCTTTCTGTATCTCTCTATGTCATCTGGAACCTTTTATAGCAAAATGGAGCTAACTAAAGTTTTATGGCTGGGTGTGAGAGCGGGTGCTGCCAGTGCACAGCCAAAGCTTGTTTTATCTCCTATACTCCTCCTTTGTTATGTGCTTGTTTAATGAGTCCCGGGGAATCCTAGAGAAGGTTGGGGCTTTACTTGTCAGTTTCAAGCAAACATCATGCTGTAATTTCAGACTGCACCTTATCCCAGGGGACCTTTTGTTGACCTACAAATTTGCTGCAGCAGTCCACATGCTTAGGTGTCAGATAACCCGGAAAAAGACCCAGGGGCCCACCATGCTGTGGCCTGGCAGCTTTTCTGAAGGGAGAATTGATGAAATATATTTATTTTGTAACTCCTTCATTCACTGACTTCTCTCCAAACTATTCCTGTTCTGCTGCTGAAAACAGTGGACCGTGAGTCCTTCTGAACAGGAGGACTTGGGGAGCTGAACAGTTGTGCTTGAAAAGTCACTTTCAGTGCTTTAAACTTATTCCTCATTTATCCTCTGAATAAACCTTATTATTCAAACAAAATCCTGGAATCTCCTGCTGTGTACAGCCACCTGAAATTAATTATGCACTGGGGCTCTAATTAATAGTGTTAAGGTCGTTAGCCAATTTATTCAGCCTGGAAAAGAGCCGAAATGCCTTAAAGACTGTGCCACATTACACTCAGGAGCTGGCATGCATCAGTGCAAGGGAAATGCTGTGATTACGGTGCTCTGCATGGTGCACGAAAAGGTACATTTGAAGACTTCTTTAGCAGCAACCTTATTGATCACTGTTACTGGTTGCAATTGCTGTGAATTCACTGTCATGGTCACATACCATCAGGTGTATCTGGTAGCACGGTATCCTGCAACATGGCAGAATGCTTTCTGGATGTGTAAAGAATTGTGTGTGGCTCTTTAAACAAGATTTTGCCCCTCACTGGGATGTTCTTCCACCACTAGCTGCAGAATCAATCAGTGACAATCATTGTACAATATGCTGTATTTCAGTCATCACTAGCAAATTAGACTAAAAGACACCTGTTGATATAGGCTTACACAGAGCCTCATCTTGCAAGATGGTGAGCACCTTGTGTGAATTGGTAATGCCCTTGGTTCCCATTGACTTTCAGTGGAAGTAGAGGGTACTCAGACCCTGCATTCATCCCGATTTTAAAAGGCATTTAGGGTGAACATAGATGCAGATAGAAACCTATTGTCAGAAGTTCCTACTCAGGTTAGGTGCCTAACTCCCATGATTGTCAATGAGATTTAGGTTCTTAAGTGCCAATGTCACTTTTGAAAATGGGTTTTAGGCTCCTAAGTTAGCGAAGCATTGCTATGCTGAACAAAACAATACAAAAATACTTTTAAAAGGCCAAGTCACTTTTGACAGTGGAACTTAGAACCCTACATCACTTTTGAAATTTTTACCCAAAGCACGTATGTGCATCATTAGGCACCTAAATACCTTTGTCAGCCTTGCCCTAAGCCTTGTGAGGCTAATATATTGTCACCGGCCATAACTAACTTCACCACACTGATTTTACTCATACATAAAATGCAGGTTTACATCTGCTACTTAGAAACAGGTATAGTTTAATGCAGTTAAAAGGAATGGAACACTTCCCTAAAAGTGTGCTTAATATTCCGCGTTATAGCTACAGAAGAGTTGTGTAATGTAGAGTGAGCAGTTTGAGGCAGTTCCAAAACACTGACCGTACCCCACTGAGCGAGAAGGTTAGCACACAGGAGAGGTTTGCTCGCAGCTATCACTATGATGAAGTGAAATTTAAAATTACATTAGATGTTTGCTTAAGGAACTACAGATGGGGAGGCCCTGTGGATTCTTAAATCCTCCTTGCAACACTGTAAAATGAAACCATAACCATTTGTTATCCTTCCACTGGCTTTTATGAAACGGAGGCAGGAAGAGAGAACCTTTTAATGATGCCTTCCTTATTTTTAAGTGTGTGTGTGTGTCTTTTAAAATGTATGTTTTAAACTACACCACCAGGTGAACACTCCTTCCCTTCTACACCATTCTCTTCACTTAAAAAGTCTGAAACATTTCTGATGTTTGTGTAAATTAGATTTTGAAAGTATTTTTCCCCTTCCTCAGAGATTTTACAACAATATCACTGAGTGGTGTCATGCTAATATGATGAGGGCTTAAATTAATCCACAACAGCTAGAGAAATAATAAATAAATTTTAAAGCAAACAGGACCTTGGATCTTGCTGAAATACTTTTCACTGATGTGCTGAGGAAATGCTCCTTCCTTTTGTAATTTGAAGTAATATCGCTGTTGACATAGCTTATGTTGTAAAATATAAATTAGGACTCTAAAGGATTTAAGTGGTTTAAGTACAAGTTTTCAGTTCCCCCAATGAGTGCAGTGTAGTCTTTCCCATCCAAGAAGCTAATTTTAATTAGACTTGGAATGGAGCTTTCTCAGTAAAATAGTCTCCTGTGGAGAGCTTTTGTTTTCACTCTGTTGTGACTAAAAATGGCACATTTTGCTTTAAAGTATAGCCAGACCTCCTTTTCTGGGTTGTGAACTTTTGGCATTGATGAGAATAATTCCTGCCACACAAAGATCTATTGCTGTTCAAATTCTTTGCATGACTGTATTCATGCAAATGTTCCTTATAGTCCAACATAAAGTAGTATATTATATACCATTATAACACAGTCATCCTTTTCTCTGCAATTCAGATCATTAGCATAGGTCCAACAGCATAGAGGAGCAATTTCCATAATAAAGGAAATACTCTCCCATTTAATCACTTACCACCAAATGAACCATTTAATGCCACATTCAGATCTATTGTTTAAGGATTTCCCAAGGCTCCCCTTGATCCACTTAAACTCCCTTATCTGCCTTTTGTCTCTTGTTAACCTGCTTGCTTTTTTAAGGGGGGAAAAATCAAATCAATTGCAAGAGGCATGCAGTGGTTTAATTAAACTTTTTCCCCCTCAAAAGTTGCTTGAGATTTCTTTGGGCTTCTACTTAGCGGTGTCTAATCACTATAATTTAACAGATTCTGTAATTACCTGCCTCACATGGATATAGCTTGATTGCTGTTTCTTTGTCCGATCTATTTCAACTTCAAGTGACAGCTGAATTTAGTCTAGATGAATGGCTTATGCAGTGGAAGCAGTACAGGGGTGGTCTAGATTTATATGCAGCCTTTAAGGCTCCCAAAACAAGAGCAAAACATAGTTCTAAGTTCACAGAGAAATGGATGTGTGAGATTTCTTTATTTATATCCTGAGAGCCAGATTCTGTAACTCTTATTTTTAAGTGGTGTGTAGGCGACTCCCTTTGGACTCCCTGTAATACTGTTCTCTGTAAGTAAAGGTTGTAGAATCTGGCCTTTGACCGGTGTATTCCAGTGTAAAAAGGAATGTGGGAAAGGAGTGGCAGCCAATGCTAGAAGATTCAAAATTCCAGGTGAAACTGTCCTCAGCTTACCCCGTTCTGTGCCCACGTAGTGCAGCTCATATTAAGTGGTCCATATCTACCATCAGCATATTTACATAGAACTCTCCATTAATCTCAGTGGGAATTTCCATGCCTGGATCAATGGCACTGTATGGCCCATTAATGAGAGTTAGGTGCACAGAGAACTTGCAGGATCCTGTTCAAAGAGAGGTTTCTTTGTATGATCTCTAAATGAACAGGAAATACTTCTTATGAATAAATAATAGAGAGGGGACCTGTTTTTTCCAGTGTATATTATTTACCTGGAAAACAGCAATGGTATAGCAAAGAAATAGGTGTTAGAAAAGATCTGAAACATAATTTAGTCCATCCAGCTCCTCCTGTGGATTGTTTCCTTAGTCTATTTTTAAATACTGTACTTTGTACATCTCTTGTTTTTAATGTCCAAAGTAATGAGGTTTCCAGCACTATGAATCATAGGTAATGTTAAAACCTGTGGCTTTGGAAACACTACATTTTGCACTTACAATATATACAATAATAATTGTCTAAACACTGTGCTCACTATGATCACCTCATTTCACAAGGGTCCCAGGAGGAGAGCAGTCATACAGTATAATCTTATTAATCCAATATACGTCAGTACAAGGCAAACAATAAATACAGAGCACGCAGACTAAGAAATTGCAGGCAACTGTATTAAGCAATCACAATTTCAATTCATTATCCACTACAAAGCTGTTTAAGGTAAAAAGATACTATTTTCTTGACCCCAAACAATGTGTCACATTTTTTGTAATACTCATAAATATTTTAGAGCTTTATTCCTCTTCAAAGCACTTTACAAATAGCTTATGAATTCTAAAACCCAAAGATGTAGGTAGATAATAATTATTATCCCTGTTGTACAAAAGAGAAGAGGGAGGTATAGAGGTTAAATAACTTGCCACAGGCTCTAAAGATCGTCACAATCAGAGATGGGATTAGAACTTTTCGACTCCTGCTTTGCCGGCTTGTACTCAGACCATTCCATCACACCTTTTTTGATGGGTAGTTTACTGGAATATTCCCAAGAAGCAGTTGGGACCAAACTGGTGAAATTCTGTAATTTTCTCATGTTTGTTTTTTTCTCAACCAAATAAACATGGGTATCACTTTCTTTCTTTATGGCAGCTTTCAGTGTCAACTCTTTTTTGACTCTTGGCCAGCCTTTAGAACTGGAGTAACTGCTTAGGCTGGGTCTACACTGATGGCTGCAAATTCGCCGCCATCACATTGATTGCTCTGGATCGACTGAGCGGTCTGTATAGACGTGCTCAGTAGTCGACGGGAGATATGCAAGTGAGAATCGCAAAGGTAAGTGTAGACCGGGCCTTAGTCAAAAAAGCAGCTGATTCCCCTGGTTAGCACCTTTTGAATTTGCTTTTTGTCCTGCTCGGGTATGAAAAGCCAACTGTTAGACCCATGTTTCCTGCATGTACTGAGATACAATTTCAGGCTTAACTCTTCTCTTTGTCTTTCTTTATCAAATGCTAGATTCAACCAAGTAAAATGTAGGGGGCAGATGAATAAGATGAACTTTAACCCGTGCTCTCCCTGACAGAGTTCCTAATAATACATCTGAAAGATTTAATAATACTTGGAGCTTTCTTAAAATTCTCACATGCATCTTTGGGACATTGACAGGAGTGAAAAAACAGTAAACAGTACAAAAGATACTTCTTATATGTCCTTTTTCTGTTCTTAGGAATTCTTTTGATAAAAATGCTTGTTGGAATAGAGCTGCTATTTCTTAACCTAGTGAAAAGATGGATTTTCATCTTTTTTCAAGATTTTTTAAACCTCTATGGGAGCTGTTCAGTGCTCAGTACTTTTGAAACTCAGACAGGTACCTAAATGGAGCCTAAATTTAAGATCCCAATTTGATCAGCTAAAACACAATGTTGGATTGTTTCCCTTTATTTTTTTCAAATATACTGAATACGTAATGAGTCATTTAAAATGAAGAAATTAATCCTACATTATTTAAAGCTTCCTGCACTATTACATTTTTTGCATCTTTTCATTTTGGCAAAAGCCCAAGTTGTGTCTTGTCTTTCACTTTTGGTAGATTGAAAGCTCATGAGTCAAGCGAGATTTTGTGCTGTAGCGTAGAGTTCCATTTTTAGAGGTGATCAACACCTGTAGCTCCTCATTGACATCAGCTGGAGCTGCAAACGTTCTGTGTGAGAAGCTTCATTCATTTAATGGCAAAGACTCCGAGAGAAGCACGACTGGGTTGGTTATATCTCGGTTAATGAGCTTCCACCACTGAACTTTTACTGTATTTCCGTAATAAAATATATGAGAATTCAGGGCAGACGTTGAAAAGAGAAGGCTGGCGGGCCAGGCTTGCTGCTCACACTACTTGTGTGAGCCTTTCTAATACGGAAAATACTAACCAAGAATGATAGATTTACATTCTGGTTTAGTAGCATTTTACACTCACTTTGCACTTGTGTGAATCACTAGGCAAGATACAGGACACACATAAATCAGGCCTTTTGGCTCCATCCACCCTTACCTCAACACCCTGATGGCCAACAAAGACTCGTAATCACAGAGGTATGATCGCTGAGCTACAAAGTTGGCCATGGATAAGCAGGCTAAAACACAGTAGAATTATAGAACTATTAAATGCCAAGGTCAGAAGAGATTGTTACAGGGATAGATAATAGGAGAACTCTGTTTTTGTAATATTGAGAAGGGAGGTAATATATCCCAGTTGTTCTCTCTATTAACTGTTAAAGTAAAGTAATGCTTCATGTCATCCCTGTCTTGCATAATGCTGATATGACTCCTAGCCACTGCATTGCCTACATACCCTGTGTAGATGACACTTGTTTCACAGATTAAAAAGAATCAGTGTCAAGCAGAACATGGGATGATGCAATTAAAACCCAACTCATTCCTCAAGTCTGCTGGAGGTCAACCCAAGAGTAACCACCCACATGTGATTGCATAGCAAATGCCACTTAAAAAACTATGCACAGAAATAGCCCATAGAAACTGAAGGCCAAAATCTGCTCTGTCGCATCAGATTAAATCCAGTCTATGTCAGAGGAATTACCCCAGTTATAATGGAATAACTGAGATCAGAATTTGGCTCTAAGAAGTTCTGCAGATTCAGGAAAGAAAATGGGCCAAATTCAACCAAAGGCAGCCTCCCTAAGAGGGTACAATTCCTTTGGTCTGGGTTGGAATCAAATAACAATATAGAAATTAGTATAAATAGCACTCATTTTTTCCTTCTGAGTTTAATTCCCTTTTGCTTTTAACCTTATTTAGTCATTTATGCCTCTGCAAAGTGAGTTGAAAATGCCCAATCATAGTTGCATTGATTTACAGCCATGTGAAAGATCGTACAAGGCACTGAAGAATCTGGCCTTCTGAAAGCTCATATGGTGCAGTTACACTAGTGTCCCATACCACTTACATCCATTTCCTAACTGTGACATCTGAGCGCTGCAGTTCCTTTCAGTAATCTGTTACCGAATTATCAATACATTTTACAGGTTTGAATTTAATCAATAAGTAGAAAGACCTCAATCATCTTGAGTGTACTAAGCAATGCTTAGCACATAACAGAAAGACCTACATTATCAATATCTGTAGAATCATTCCTTGCAACCTGAAAACAGCTGTTCTTCATATAGCCTGGTTTTATATTGGCTTATTGCGTAGCACTTTTTTACCTAACTTGTTTACAGTTTTGTTTCAATTATTTTCTCTTTTCCATCTTATAGAAATGTTTTTGTATTTGTCCTATTTTTTCAGTACATTTAAAAAATTTCTAAGTGCATGATCGAACATCTGTTGTTTGTCCTTTCACATTTTGTTAACTCCACACATCCGTTTGTTACTGTGAAATGTATATTGAAAAATACTTATCAGCTCTTAGGTAATATTACAAAGCTTATCATAAGCCAATACTTTTCCTTTTCTTAACATTACTACAATGCATCATGGAACTCTCTTGCTCACCAAAATGCCATAAGGCCTTAAAAGTGTGTGGTCAACAACCAACAGATACACCTGACAGCTATTCAAAGTATAAATGTTAATTATGCACAACTTCTGACGTATGGAACACTGTCTAAATATATTACATGACATTTGCCCTTGTGTGGTGGAATTTAATGGCACACAGTGTTTGTGCAGTGTAGCTGAGGAATAAGACAATCACATACAGAAATATCATTGTTACTATGTTTTGTCTTTGCCTGGGCCTTCTTTATATTAATAGTAATAGACACTAATGAGCACAATGCAAATAGTCATTGAGCTACGTGCATGCCACAGTTTAGAGACTGTGTGATTGTATTAACGTCACCCTGGTTGTCATCCTCACAACTTCCTGTTAGTAACCCTCACTTTTCTGCCATGTATAAAATTAGACTGTAAACTCTTAAGGGGCTGAGGCCTGATTGTCCTCTGACGTACACCAGTGAAAAATCTGGAGTAGCCCCAATTCAGTCAAAAGGGTTAGGCTGGTGTAAGTGAGAGGAGAAATAGGCCCATATCTTTTTAGTCTATAAAATGCTTTGCATGCCTTTGTGTGCTGTAAACATAACTAATAATACAGATACATGTAATACAAGACATAATTATAGGTCTTTAATTAAATTCTTGTTTGGAGGAGAGCCTCTTACCTTCCCCCAAAATCTTACAGATGGAGGCGGTAGGGGGAATTCCGAAATTGGGAGAAGAGATCTAACCTGAAAATAGTGCAACACTTCAAAGGGAAAAAGCATTCTACTTCTGTGTTGATTTGTTTATTGCTTAATTATGACTTCCTGTTCCTAATTATAAAAGAGCCTTGTTAAACCAGTGCAGACTGTTGTTACTTATTATTAGTATTTAGTACAGTATTGCTGAGCTCTGGCAGTGCACTTGGCAGCCAGACCTTGGGGAAATCCGTTTGGCAAACCTTCAGTGCTCTGTGGGCTTGGGGAAACCAGAGTTCAGCAAGGAACACTGCCAAACCCAGGGGACAGGGACACCCTTCAGGGCTCCAAGAATTTTTATTCAGCTGAGGAGCTGTGCTGCATACAGTATGCGTTTAAGAGAGATTAAAAAAGCATAGCCCATTACTAGTTGAACTAATGGAGAATCTCTGTTTATCTGTCTGTCCCGTTGTGCTTATATGGACCCCATTGCTTAGTATCTGAGCACCTAACAATCTTTAATGTATTCTCACAAATACCCCTGTGAGGTAGGGAAATGCTTGCAATAGAAGTATTAGGAATATAGGGCCTGTGACACACAGATGAGCAGTTCTGATTCGCTCCAGCAGAGAGCAATTGTATGCATATACGTTATGGGACTGATTCTGATCTGAATTACACCAGTGTGAGTCTACTAAAGTCAGTGGAGTTACTTCAGATATGCCATTATTGGAACTACTTTCGACTGATGCAAGTGCAATGCAGATCAGAACCTGGCTTTGCTGTAGAGTTCATTCCACTGCTGATTTTTCCTCTGGTCAAAATTGATCATAACTGTGCTGTAGTCGCTGTAAAAATATGGTATAGTATGGGAAGTAGCTCCAAAGTGAAAATTACTGCAATAACATAGAATTGGTCTATGTATTGACAGTGAATAATAGAAAGATGTTAAAACAAAATCCAAACTCTGTCAGAGTGGATGTATTTAACATCCATGAAAAATACTTTGCAGTGGTACTTGTTAAATTCCTTCTCAGCTGCTCTTTCCCCGGTGTGCATACTGCACTAATTTTTGGAAACAGCCCTGTTGTTCAAGGATTTACCTTTTAAAATGTCTTTCAGAGGATACTAAAAATAATTATGTGGCTATCATTAGAAACTTGGAGTGTTGGATCAGAAATTGATTAAAATATTTAGAGCCAGTTGGAATATACTTTTCTAATCACCGAAAGCATTAGTATGTGAGAGAGTCCACCTTTATAGAAGCTGTTAATGTCTCCCAAATACCACATCTTAGTTTAAAGGGGATATCTAGATGATGAGCAGCCCCAGAACAAATCTGGAGTTTCCCTGATGGAGGTCAGACCAGCAGTCCTAGATTTACCCTAGCACTGAGCTGAGTCCATCCTGCATTCTTGGCACAGGTCAAGCGGATGCGGGCAAAAATGGAGAGAGAGGGCAGGAGGGGAGTATCATATTGGAGCATCTATGGGTTCTATTCTATCTTTGGCATTCTTATTTACTCAGTTCCAATCAGCTACACCTGGTTAAACCCACTGAAGGCAGTAGGTTGTCCTGCCACTAACCTGATTACAGGAATGTTTATTGGTGTTGACACACAACCTGGGAAGCACCCAGGTTAACTCTCACATCCCAGGCTGAGCTAACAGGGTTGGCATTTGTGAACTGAGCACATTTGATGTCGGAATCACAGAGAATAATAAGCAGTGGGCATTCTTCCCCTCCTCCCAAACATTACATTACTTTAAGAGTAATGTCTTAAAAAGGCAAATACATGGAAATTTCCTGTCCCGGAAAGTCACAAACTCAGTGCACCAAGGGATGCGAGCACCATGCACCAAAGCTTGGTAAAGCAAGCATTTTATTCACTATATATGGCTTTTTTCCAAGACTAAATACATGGATTTTTTTGAGGCTGGTGACCAACAACATATTTCTCCCTTTACTTGATGATATAAAGTTCTGACAGATCTTAGCACCCATTTTGTAGAAACTGTAGCATCGTCTTTGAGTGAAGTCTTCACTGAAAGAATTGGTAATTACTTTTGTCACCCTGTCACTAGACTACAGAGTGCAAAAGCATAACACAGTAGTGGCTAATGTTTCATCTAGCACTGACTCAAGCCTTCCTCCCAAAAAGCTACCATCATTAAAATCTAGGGCATGAGTTTTAAACATGTTACTAAGATGATGCAGAGGAAGAAAATATGTTACAGGAGAAGTTGTTTCAAGGGAATCAGAAAGAATAGCAAATATATCAGGCATCCAGTTTGGGTTAACAGAGAAATCTTCAGTGAGCTTAAACACAAAAAGGAAGCTTAGAAGAAGTAGAAGCTTGGACAGGTGACTAGGAAGGAGTATAAACATACTGCCTGAGCATGCACGGGGGAAATTAGGAAGGCCAAAGCACAACTGGAGTTGCAGCTAGCAAGGGATGTGAATGGTAACAAGAAGGGTTTATACAGGTATGTTAGCAACAAGAAGAAGGTCAAGGAAAGTGTGGGCCCCTTACTGAATGGGGGAGGCAACCTAGTGAAAGATGATGTAGAAAAAGCTGAAGTACTCAATGCTTTTTTTGCCTCTGTCTTCACAGACAAGCTCAGCTCCCAGACTACTGTACTGGGCAGCACAGTATGGGGAGGAGGAGAACAGCGCTCACTGGTGAAAGTACAGGTTCAGGATTATTTAGAAAAGCTGGACATATACAAGTCCTTGGGGCTGGATGCAATGCATCCGATTGCAAAGCCATTGGCCATTATCTTTGAAAACTCGTGGTGACTTGGGGAGGTCCCAGACGATTGGAAAAAGGCAAATATAGTGCCCTTCTTTAAAAAAGGGAAGAAAGAGGAATGGGGGAAACTAAAGACCTGTCAGCCTCACCTCAGTCCCTGAAAAAATGATGGTGTTGGATTCCTTAAGAAATCCATTTTGAAATATTTGGAGGAGAGGTAGGTGATCAGGAACAGTCAACATGGATTCACCAAGGGCAAGTCATGCCTCACCAACCTGACTGCCTTCTATGATAATTTAACTGGCTCTGTGGTTGTGGGGAAAGTGATGGACATGATTTGCCTTGACTTTAGCAAAGCTTTTGCTGTGATCTCCCACAGTATTCTCGCCAGCAAGTTAAAAAAGTATGGGTTGGATGAATATTCTATAAGGTAGACAGAAAGCTGGCTAGATCATCAGGCTCAACGGAGAGTCATCAATGGCTCGATGGCTAATTGGTAGCTGGTATCAAGCAGAGTGCCCCAGGTGTCAGTCCAGGGGCTGGTTTTGTTCAACATCTTCATTAATGATCTGGATGAAGAGGTGGATTGCAAGATGGCACTAAGCTGGGGGGAGATACACTGGAGGGTAGGGATACAGAGTGACTTAGGCAAATTGGAGGATGGAGCCAAAAGAAATCTGATGAGGTTCAACAAGGACAAGCGCAGAGGCCAGCATTCTAGGATGGAAGAATCCCATGCACTGCTACAGACTGGGGACCAACTGGCTAAGCAGCAGTTGGGCAGAAAAGGACCTGGGGGTTAAAGTGGACAAGAACCTTGATATGAGTCAACAATGTGCCTTTGTTGCCAAGAAGGCTAATGGCATATTGGGCTGCATTAATAGGAGCATTGCCAGCAGATCGAGGAAAGTGGTTATGCACCTCTATTTGGCACTGGTGAGGCCACATTTGGAGTATTGTGTCCAGTACATCTGACTGGACACTGCCAGGGCCCCATTTTTTATTGGACTTTTCAGTAAAAAAGTGGACATCTGGCAGTCCTAACGTGTATGGCTTTGCTGAGTTAGGCTTTTATTTAGGCACTGACATTAGCTACCCAAGAATTTGAGGATAAAGCATAAACCTTATTATAATTGTATATAAAATTCTGCATACTTGGGTTTTCTTGTATTTCAGTATCTTGGTTTATGTGTACATTCCTTCTCATTGCCATGTACATCCAATCTGTTGCTTCTCATGTCATCTGTGTAACGGATTATCCGGGTATATGGCATTTTACATCCGGCCCAAGCTTGTGAAATGCCCTTCCATATTCCTTTCATTACCTCTGATTCTCTTAGCACATTTGAGGTCAGATTCAAAAAGCCTGGTGCTTATTGTCAATCAATATAGCTCTCCATTGATTTCAGTGTTTCAGCCCTCAAAGTTTTTTTTTTATTTCTCATGCTGTTTTTGATTCTACCTGAGTTTGTACTGTAATTTATTGGCCTGTACATAAGGGGGGTTTATGAATCAGTCGGTCAATAATAGCACGTACATAGCACTTTACAAACATAAATTCATTAATAATCACATCACTGGGGAAAGTATACAGTATAACAGTATATTCTAAGAACACCACTACTATAATCAGGAATGGGATCTAGTGGGGTTGACACATGATGAAAGATTAAAAAATAAATTATGTATGTTTTGGTTAAGAGGTGACAAAGGCAGGGACACATAACAGTCTACGAGTATGAAAGGATACAAACATGAAGAAGGAAAAGGACATAGCATGGAAAAGGGAGGTGGTACTGTTGCTAATAGGATGAAATTAAGAGAAAGTGAATCTAGTCTAATTATCAGGAAATTCTTCTCTACAGCTAGATTCTTTAGGCGAAAGCAGTGATTCTCAACCAGGGGTACATATACCCCTGGGAGTACACAGAGTTTTTCCATGGAGAACATCAACTCATCTAGATACTTACCTAGTTTTACAACAGGCAACATAAAAAACACCAGTGAAGTCAGTACAAACTAAAATTTAATACAGTGACTTGTTTATGCTGCTCTCTATACTATACACTGAAATGTCAGTACAATATTTATATTCCAATGAATTTTATAATTATATGGTAAAAATGAGAAAGTAAGCACTTTTTCAATACCAGTGTGCTATGACACTCTTGTATTTTTATGTCTGATTTTGTAAGCAAGTAATTTTTAAGTGAAGTGAAACTTGGGATATGCAAGACAAATCAGACTCCTGAAAGGAGTACAGTGGTCTGGAAAGATTGAGAGCCACTGAGCTAAAGCACCAGCCACCCAAAGGAAGTGACACTATTAAAATTAGGAGGGCTAAAAAGTCAGAAACATCCTATGGGCCAACCCTCCATTGGCAGAGAGAAGATGGGCTGGATGCCAAGGTTATCCTGAACGGAATTTTGCCATTGGTTTTCTTGGGTGCAGGATTGGTCCTGATGTGTTACACTGACAAATGGTTCTTTGACAGTGCAGTGATTAAAAGTCTAGGAAACAAAGGGAAATGACTGATCTGCTCTAGCCTTGATGCAGGAAAATCTGGGTAAAATTTTGTGGTCTTTCTTGTGTGTGGGGTCCCTCTAGGTGAGTTACATGGTCCCTTCTGGCCTTAAAGTTTTGTGTGTCCATGAAAGAGAGAGGACGGAGGTAGATGAGGACAGTGTGTACATAAGAATAGAGTATTTTACGATTAATTTAGCTAGATTCTGATCTTACCAACACCTTTGGCTTCAGTGGGATTTGCACTGGTGTAAATGAGACCAGAATATGATCTGTGCTGGTGCGCTGAACTGTCAAGAAGAGATGTAGCTGATGTTACTTATATTGTGTGTTATACTGTGTTTCTGAGAGTTTGCTAAATCACATTTTCCCACTTGAAATGTATTCAGCTTATTTTGGAATGACAGTTTAAAATGGGGAGGGGAAAAGGAGCTCTTTACAAAGTCACGTTTGATATCTTTCTTCCAAGGGTGGCTCAGAGCCTGCATCAGATGGCAGTTTTATTCTAATTTAAAATATTACATTCAGGGGAGGGCAAGGTAATCCATCCTCAGTAAAAAAAAAAAATAAAGTAAAATCAATGCAAGTAAGTGTAATTAGCAGCACTCTTCTCTAGAAAGTCAATGGTGTAGAGAGAACCTAAAAAGCACTGCACTCTACGTTTGTTCTTCCTAATGTATTGTGACTACCTTGCAGCTTTTTATAAGGAAGTTGTTTGAATAGCCTCTAAAAATTACATGTCTGTTTGTCTAGTTAAACATATTGATAGATTCTAATATGCCAGGGATAATTTTAGCTATCAAGAAGGCTCATGTGGGCAACAGGAGTTTTAATTTTCTTTTTTGTTGGGAACCAAACTAAACCTCGAGTGAAAAGCTTTCTTCACACTTTTTTTTAATTTACCAAGTTTATTGCATGTACATAAAGGTGTAAATCCTCAGGGACATTCTACCCAAATCTGAACTTTTTTTAAAAACCCAGAGATGCTAGGTATGACGATCTATGTATTATGTATGTTGCCAAACAGTCCTTTGCATTCATCCTAAATCATCAAGAGAGTTTTCTTTTCTTGACAAATCTGGCAGCATCAATTAGAAGCAGGAGTAATAGAAGCCCAAGGATGAAAATATGACTCCTGCATTTGATTAAGTTTCCCCAGCAGCTGGGTTATTTGTTTAATAAATTGTACTAGGTTGATTCAATTTTTTTAACGTAAATGGGAGTCTGAAATAGAAAGGAATAAAGTTCTTCTTCAAATGTTTGTCCATATATAGTACACTCTTGGTGCACATGCACCCCACGCACTCGAGTAGAGTTTTCTGTCCAGCAGTGTCTCTTGGTTTCAAGGGTGTGCTCCAAGTGTCCTCATGCTCCTGTACCAAGAGCATAAAAGATAGTGTGGGCCCAACCACCGTTCACTCAGTTCTTTCCAAACACATGGCTGCGAGATGAAACTCCACAGTATCTGTGTCTCCAAAAAGTTTTACAGAGACTTTTTATACTTAATATGTATGTCTAGCTACAAATCTGTATACTAACATCAATTAGGAAGAGTCTTACTTGCTAGTTCGCCTGTTGGCAAGTTTTGGATAGATTACGTGTCATTATTTTAGTTTCTTTTTTATATCTTGTTGCGCACTTCTTCCTACCGTCGGATCTTACAGATGTCTTATCTTAGGTCTCTGGGCTTCAAGTATTGAGTCAGTTGAGAAGTAGCAATACCAGCTAATGATTTCTTTTTTGCTCTTGGGGAGGATCATACTCCCAACAAATGTGCCGTGTGTAAACCCTTTTCTGCAGAGAGTTTGTAGGCAAGAGAGGCACGCTTTAAGCTGCTTTTGTTGGATTGATCCATACGACCTGCCTCTGATCTGGGAAGGGGAGACCCCTCCAGGAGGAATGCCCCTTTGAGTTTGGATCCACTAACTTCCAGATTCCATCTTTGAAGACTGTCCTAGCTATGGACTTGACAAGAACCGAAAAAAGCCAGAACCTCCGAGGAAAAAGGAGCATTCCACCTATGGGAAGAGCAGGGGCAATTCCTGCTGAGAAATCCCTGTAAAAAGAGGTCCAAGTCACCTCACTGCTCCCGACTAAAAGAGACTTCATGGCCTGAGCTGGGTACTGCTGGAGAGCTGAGGGAATGTAGTACCAGATCTCTGACAGTATCTCAGGACTCAAATTAACTGCTGGTACTGAGCCCAGAGCATCGGGGGGGTTCCTCAGTATTAATCGCTTCAGTACCGATGCTTCAATGCCAAGTGCATTGGCACCATACATTTTGGCACTGTCCACATGGCTCTCCACACAGCTAAATATCCTAACCCTGATGTCGATGACCTCTGTCTTGGCAATACCAGGTGCCTTCCTGATTCTGATGACAGCTTGACTAATGGTATATCCTAGCAACCCAACCCTGCCATTTAGATTTAGAGTGCTCTTTCTCCTCCTCATATTCTCAGCACAGTAGAGAGGGACTAAGAGCCCCCTCATTTGAACCTCATGAGTCTGAAAGTGAGCCTGAGACATGCCTAGATCATACATGGGGCATAAGAATAGTCATATGCTCTGATATGCCTTTCCCTGGCTTCCAGGCCCTTTTCCATACAATGATCCACCATAGGCCTATGGGAAGCCCTGGGGTCTTCATCAGACATGGTGTCACACATCACACCTCCAAAGTAAGAAACTCCTACCTTTTCAAGCACCTAAGATCCTCAGCCTTGCAGTCCATGAATATGAGGCACCTGAGGAATTATCCGAGGAGGAGAACTCTCAGACAGAGGATCAGACAGTGTCAGCTGCTATATTGTCTTTGTTCTCGGATGAAGCAGTGATTCCATCTACACTGTAGCTCCCAGACAGCTACAAGAACTTTCAAGCTCTGCTCAGATGTATAGCTGATTCTCTTGAGGTTCAAAGAGCGCACATAAGCTTTTGGACATTGTTCATAGCTCCATGCCTGGTCATTTAGCACGGTCTACAATGAAGCCATTTTAGAGCCCGCAAAGAATGCTATTAAATGCCAGTGTGCTTCGGATTGGTTGGCCCTTTAAGGGGAATCAGGTTCAGCAATGTCTCTGAGGATGAGCTTCCCTCACAGATGGGGATCAAGTGGCCTTCGGTAATGATTGGACCCAGTTGAAAGAGTGAGATGGTTCGCAAAAGAAAAACAAACTATGCGGCTCAGCTGGCAAGGGGCGCTTCAGGAGGGGGTTTACATCCTAGGACTAGCACTGGTGGGAGATGGCAGCAGGGGTGCAGGAGACTCCTTCAATGAATCTTAGGGAAGGCCAATCTACAGACTTTACAGGTGGTGGACTGGAGTTGAGGATCTGGAGTAGGAGCTGTCTTCTGGGGAGAAGGCCCAGGGAGGTAGTGTTCTGAGGAGAGCGAAAAAGAACTTTACCGAGCCCAGGAGGAAGTAAAGAGTTTGCAGAGAAGTGAGCCCAGGAAGGGGCTGAGACAGAGCCCTAGAAACAGGCTAATGTAAAAAGGGTCCTGGGAGGCAGCAAGAGGTCTGAATTGACAGACAGTAGCTGCTTTCTATAGAGTCCCTGGACTGAAACCCCGAAGAGAGGGAGGACCTGGGTTCCCCTACTGGCCACCAAGGCAGGTGGCATTGAACCCTTGGTAAAAGGGATAAAGACTATTGAAAGCCCTGAGGCAAGGGTGTAATGATCACTGGACCCAGCATTGTACTATTGTTTGTGGTAATTTCTATTACCATGGAGGGGATGGGACTAAACAAGATCATGCTGGAGGATTGAGTCAGAAGAGGAGGCAGACCACTTCAGGGGTAGAGCATCTGTTGGCAGGGGCTGCTAGCTGAGGAGAGTTTATTATGCAACGAGGGGGTATGCCATTAGTGAGTCAACTCTTCTACACAGCATCAGTATCGCTAGCCTCTAAAAAGGCAGATAAATGGTACTAGGTATCATTCACCAGGTGGAGTATCTATACACTCTCCCATTACTTGTCTCACTAGAAGTTCTGGTGGCTAATGAAAGTAGCAGAAAATAGCCAATGATGAATCCGAGAGATAAAGAACCTAAGCAGTTAAATTGATTTGGGCTTAAAATTATTTGTCTGACAACCTGCAATTCTGCATCGCAGATGATCAGGTATTGGTGGCATGCTATGACTTTTTTTAAAATACCCTAAATTCTCATTATTGAAAACTCAAACAGGAGAAAAAAGAAGTGTTTAAATCTTTGATTTCAAAGAGACTTTTAATAGCCAGAATGTCCCTCTAGGAAGCTCTGGATGGCTCTGAGACTGCCTTTTGTTCTATGGCAAC
This sequence comes from Mesoclemmys tuberculata, assembly GCA_007922155.1. Lineage (NCBI taxonomy): Eukaryota > Metazoa > Chordata > Testudines > Chelidae > Mesoclemmys > Mesoclemmys tuberculata. The sequence continues at coordinate 8,572,509 of ML675690.1, forward strand.
ATCCACCATTATGAGGAGGGAGAGCAGCCTAGTTCCAAAGTTCTGGCATTCCAAGAGAGGTATAGTCTACTGTGGAAGATCTTTCCTTTGAGGGCCTAAATTTCTTTATCTAAAAAACTGGCAAGGCTCTTCATTCACTGAAGGATTCCTGGGCTACAGTTTGTTCCTTTGGAGTTCATACACTGGCTCCTAAAAGAAACCAGAGAAAACCACAATCTTGTTCTAGGCAGAGACCATCACCAGGTACCTTTTACCACCAGAGAATCTTGGCTCCATCAACATAGAGGCAGTCCTTTAAAAAAGAAAATCTTTCGCATCTGCTATGCCTTCATCCCAGGCTGTGGCTTCATCAAAACTGTTGATGGATTTTTACCATTCCATCTCACCATTTAAGAATCACTGTACTTTTTTCCAAGTTTCAAGAAACTGGATAATATTAGACTGCTGGGTTCTATAGAGAATCTCAGTTATACTGTGCTGTTACATACTATGCTCACCCTTGTCAATCCCTTTTCATGGACCCCGTCAATAAGAGACTGTTGTGTCAAGAAGTGGAGTCACTTCTGTCTCATGGAGCAACAAAAGAGGTTCCCTTACAGTACAGCAGGAAGGGTTTTTATTCTAATTACTTCCTAGTACTGAAGAAAAAGGGAAGACAGTGCCCAATTCTGCACTTTTGAGGGTGGCTTAATGCCTTCAACCACATTTTTAGATACAGAATGGTAAACCTAGCCTTCAGAATTTAATCACTAGATCCACAATACTGTCGTGCATCTTTCAATCTTCAAGATGTCAAATTCCACATCTCCTTACAACCAGCACACTGGTATAAGGTTTCAGATGGGACAGAACCATTATCAAAACAGGGTCTTGCCATTTGGTATCACTACAACCCCAACTGTATTTATGTTTTAGCTGTTGCTGCTGTCAAGAATAATAGCTTAATCATATCTAGATGACTGGTTTATCCATAAAAAATCACAAGTGGAAGGTTCCATTCACCAGATTCTCCAACATTTTTTGCCCTTGGCTCAAAGCTCAACAGTGGAAGGTTCCCGTTGACACCTACCTACACAGAGGATAGAATTCATAGGGTAAGTGTTAAACTCCATAACAGCCAGAGTTTATCTGCTCCAAAACAGATTTGAAGCCCTGTCCAACCTCATCAATCAACTTAAAAAAATCCTCATGCAACTGTCAAGACTTATCTAAATCTGCTAGGCCTTGTGGCCTCCTTTATATGTTTATCATACAGCATGCCAGATGACATCTAAGCTGCATGCAGGATTGGTTAAAGTTGGTATACATACCAAACAGACACCAAATGGATATGCCTCTGCTAGTCTCTCATAACATTCTTGCATCATTGCATTGGTGGAAGGACCCCAATCATCTGTGCAAGACAGAACTGTTTTTCTCTACTCCTCTCAACCAAGAACTTAGTGATGGATGTGTCCCTTCTGTAATGGAGAGCAGTACATCTGGTCCATCATCAGGCACAAGGTCTCCAGACCCACAAGAAGATTTGATTACATGTAAATATATTAGAACTCAGAGCTATTCAGCAACCTTCTGCAGCATTCCTAGCACTGATTCAATGACTGACCATTCAAGCTCTGACAACATGACAGCTATGTTTTTAGATAAACAGGCAGGGAGAAGCCCAACCATCTCCTTTATGTCAGGAGGCAGTTCAACTATGGAACTGATGTATTCAGCACCAGATCTCTCTCCCAGTAATACATCTCCCAGACGTGCAGAATGCTCTAGGAGACCGTCTGAGCAAACATTTTTCGTCAGATGATCAAAGAATCTGTGATCCATTGCATTTAGTAGTAGTGAGGACATCCAGCAACAGAACAAGAACAAGAAATGTCTCAGTTCTGCTTCACAAGAGGTCTAAGACCAGGATCTCCATCAGACACATTGCTCATTCAGTGGTCCACATGGGTAATATATGCTTACCCTCCAATCTCTGTATTCCAGATGTGTTCTGAAAGGTCAGAGAAGATGCTGCCACAATCATCCTGTTAGTGACTGCCTTGCTGAGGCAGTTTTGGGACCCAGAATGGATGTTCTTATTAGTTCATCAACCAAAACTCTTACCTCTTCTACCAGACTTAATCTCAAGACAACTGGAGCATCTTCCATCTGAATCCAGTCTCCGTCTGCCTCACAGCTTGATTACTGTCTGGACATCAGACAGAGAGAAGCATAGAATCATAGAAGATTAGGATTGGAAGGGACCTAAAGAGGTCACCTAGTCCAACCCCCGGCTCAAAGCAGGACCAAGCCCAACTAAATCATCCCATTCAGAGCTTTGTGAAATTGCACCTTTAAAACTTCTAAGGATGGAGATTCCACCACCTCCCTAGGTAACCCATTCCAGTTCTTCACCACCCTTCTAGTGAAAAAGCTTTTTCTAATATCCAACTTACACGTCCCCCACTGCAACTTGAGACCATTGCTCCTTGTTCTGTCATCTGCCACCACTGGGAACAGCCTAGCTCCATCCTTTTTGGAACCCCCCTTCAGGTAGTTGATGGCTGCGGTCAAATCCTCCTCATTCTTCTCTTCTGCAGACAAAATAAGACCAGTTCCCTCAGCCTCTCCTGATAAGTCATGTGTTCCAACCCCTGATCATTGTTGTTGCCCTCCTCTGGAATATCTCCAATTTGTTCACATCCTTTCTGTAGTTGGGGGCCCAAAACTGGACACAATACTCCCAGATGTGGCCTCACCAGTACCGAATAAAGGGGAATTATCACTTCCCTCGATCTGCTGGCAATGCTTCTACTAATGCAGTCCAGCATGCCGTTAGCCTTCTTGTCAGTAAGGGCACACTGTTAACTCATATCCAGCTTCTTGTCCACCGTAACCCACAGGTACTTCTCTGGAGTGAAATCTTGTTCCTCAGATATCTAGAACATTTTGATCCACAATAGAAAATATTCCACCAGACTGATTTATGCTGCAAAGTGGGAAAGATTTAGGATTTGTTGTGAACAACGTCACTTACAACCTGTTGCCTCCCAGTTCCCTACTATCTTGGAATATTTGCTCTCCTGAACGAGTTTTGGACTATCTGATAATCAGATAGCTCTGTTAGAGTGCACCCGGTAGCCATTTCCGCATATCCCGCCCCTGGAATCCACTATCTTAAGGGCCTTATACACATTTTTTCACCAGGGAATCTCCTCCTTCATGGATCCTTAATGGTCCTAGCAGGCTTACTGCACGCTTCACCCCCATCAGAATCTCTATCAACCTGATATCTGTTGCATTTACCTGTGAAAACATCATTTTTAGTTGCAAACACGTCAGTCAGAAACATCAGATAAATGCAGTCTCTCATAGGTGACTGTCGCTCTGCAAAATTTCATAAGGATAGGGGTATCACTCAGACCTCACATGAATTCCTTCCTAAGGTACTGACAGATTTCCATCTGAACCAAATGATTCATTTACGAGTATTTTTTCCGAAACCACATACTGAGGAGGGAGAAGCTAGTCCACATACCTTAGATGTTTTCAGGGTCTTATACTTTTATTTGCAAAGGACCAAAGCTTTCAGCATTTCCTCAAGAGTATTTATAGTATTTGCTGCTTGAATGAAAGGTCCAGCAATATCAGCCCAGAGACTATCCAAATGGGTTCACGGGATATTAGTGTTTGTTTTGACTTAGCTAGTTTAGAGCCTCCAGCTTACATTAGGGCTCACTCTAGTAGGGCCCAGGCAGCTTCTTTCGGTGGAACGGGGCTGCAATCTTTGTTTAAGCAGACTCTGAGCATCCACCTCCTTACATTAAATGAATGCTTGTGAGTCTCCAAATGACACATGGATGAGCACTCGAGGAAGAAAGAAGAGATTCCTACTCTACAGTGACTGGAGTTCTTTAAGGGATGTTGTCCATATATATATTCCACAACCTGCCCTCCTTCCCTGCAACTATGGAGTCCTATAATACTTGGATTCTGCAGTGGCGAAGGAACTGAGTAGCAGTTAGGCCCACACCACCCTTTATGCACTCGGTACAGCAGCACAAGGATATTCAAGCTGCATGTGTGACCCCTGTAGACACTGCTAGCCAGAAGATTCCAATGTCAAATGCATGCACACCAAGTGTGGAATATACATGGACAAGATATCTTGAAGCTCTCCAGTGACTGTAAGGTAAGTCACTTTTTTATAGCCAAGGAGAAGAATTTAACTTTAAAAGTGGTTAGGAGAGGATTGCAAATGTCAAATATATTATTTTAAACTGGAAATAAAAAATGCAAAGCGATGCATCTGCTGAGTTTGTGAAATTTGATTCATGATTGTTGTGAAATGACAAAAAGCAGGCACATGGGACCATATTCTCCACTTGGTAACTCCAGTATACTTCTGAATCAATATGATTACTCTAGATTCACAATGGTGTCACTAAGATCAGAATATGGCCCAAGATATTTGGTAAAAACAGTCCTGTTCTTCTTCGAGTGATTGCTCATATGCATTCCACTTAAGTTTGGTTGGCCACGGTCTATGTGCCCAGCAGGCACGCCCTGGACAGGGTGGTAACAGTGCCCCCTGCAGTTCTGGGGTCACTGCAATGGTGGAAGGACCCCGAAACGGTCTTGGAAGGGGTTCCATTCAGGGACTTGACCCCCTCGGTCACCCTGATCTCCAATGCGTCGGACCTCGGGTGGGGGGCCCACATCAGCGGTGGCCTGAGTACTCAGGGCTGCTGGTCGCAGGAGCAGACTGCCCTCCACATCAGTGTAAAAGAGCTGAGGGCAGTCAGACTGGCATGCAAGGTATTCCTCCATTGTTTGTTGGGCAAAATGGTACAGGTGCTGACGGACAGCACCGCAGCAATGTATTCTATAAACAAGCGGGGGGGAGGCGCGCTCCTCGGCTCCGTGCCAGGAGGCGCTTCGACTTTGGGACCTCACGGTGAGGCACGACTTTTGTTTAACCGCCTCTCACCTCCCCGGGGGTCAGGAACGACAAGGCGGACCACCTCAGCAGGTCGTTTCTATCCCAACACGACTGGTCGTTGCAGGTAGCGGCCAGGATTTTCCACGAGTGGGGTGTTCCCCGACTGGACCTGTTCGCATTGTCCTGGAACAGGAAATGCCCGAGGTTCTGCTCGCTCCGGGGTCGCGAGCCGGGCTCCTTTCCTGACGCGTTCCTCATCGAATGGACGGGGACCCTCATGTACGCGTTCCCCCACATCCCGCTCTTACCAAGGGTCCTCTTGAAAATCAAGAGGGACAGAGCGGATGTGATTCTGATTGCCCCGGCGTGGCCGAGACAGCATTGGTTTAACATGCTGCAGGACCTCTCTGTCGCCACGCCGATCGAGCTCCCGAGGAGGCCGGACCTGCTCTCCCAGGACCATGGTTGCCTGCTGCACCCCAACCTGGACTCCCTGCACCTGACGGCCTGGAGACTCTCTGGCTGACGGAGGCGGAGAGAACCTGCTCGGCGCAGATCCAACGCGTTCTGCTGGGTAGCAGGAAGCCCTCCACGCAGATCGTGTACAAGGCCAAGTGGACGAGATTCACCTGCTGGGCGGAGTCATGGGGCATAACCCCCGGTACGTCCCCCATGCAGGCCGTCCTAGACTACCTGCTGCAGCTTAGGCTCCAGGGGTTAGCGCTAGCCCCCCTCAGGCCACTGCTGACATGGGCCCCCCACCCGAGGTCTGACGCATCAGAGATCAGGGTGACCGAGGGGGTCAAGTCCCTGAACGGAACCCCTTCCAAGACCATTTCGGGGTCCTTCCATCATTGCAGTGCAGAACTGCAGGGGGCACTGTCACCACTCTGTCCAGGGCGTGCCTGCTGGGCACATAGACCGTGGCCAACCAAACTTAAGTGGAATGGATATGAGCAACACATCTCGAAGAACAACAGTTACTGGTAAGTAACCATGTTTTCTGCAGGTTGTTACTAAGTTTAGCCCTTTAAATGTCAGTGCTCATTCATAAAGAAGCTCTTTTTCCACTCGTAGCATTGGAGTACACTAGGGAAGTCAACCAAGACCACAGGTCATGACTTCTACTCTAGTATAAAGGGAAAACCATATGTGCTCCAGTATCCATAAAGTGTCTAGAAGCTTGTTTTAATAATCAAATAGCAGCAGCTGGAACCTGCTGAGAGGTCTTCAGTTGGAACCAAAGCCATGTGATCTTCTGTTTTTATTTAATTGTCAGTTTTTATTTTTGTCTATTCTGTGTGATCTTGTAGTCTTGAGGGTTTGACAAATGGAAGTGAAATGCAGAGAAATTCTCACACTTAGGCCCTCAATCCAGCAAAGCACTTAAGCACAATTTTAACTTCAAGCGAATGAGTAGTTCTGTTGATTTCAATTGTTTAAAGTTAAGCACATGTTGATTTGCTGGACTGGGCTTTCTCGCCTCTTGTGGGTTACTCTCTCTACCACAGGAAGACTGCAGAACCAAATTTCAAATATCAAACAAATATACCCAAATATCCAGGATTGGCTGGAGATGCATTCCAGAAACCCATGTTCATTAAATCCCATATCTCTGATTACATTCAAGTGTGTTTTGTTAGTTCAAAGTTGATTATTCTAATGTATAATTTGAGTTCCCTCATCATTACATTACCTTTAATTATAATCATAATCATTTTAATATGGCATAGTCCTGTTATCTGATGCTCTTAACTAATTAATGGTTGTAAAATACTTGAAGAGTCTAGGGTGAAAGTTGCTATGTAATAGCAAAGTATTCTTTGTCTCTGCTGAAAGGCTAGGTTCTCAATAGAAATCTGGCCTATTGTTTTAAAAATATTACCTCACAAATAGATGAAATATAACTCAGCTCCTCTGGTAGGCACCTAGTACAAAACTTGCACAACAATTTCTGGAATTTGCACTTCTGGTGGCACTGCTGTAGGTTATGGGGAGCAGGCGGCGCAACTCCCTGATGCTGTGAGATCAGGCCAACTGCCACTCCCAGAAGATACTAACTGGGTTAGGGGTCTGTAGATTTATTTCAAGGACCAGTCAGCTGGTGCCTCCATGAGCTACCTGAAAAGGGGTGGAGGACTGTGTGCCCCACTTTTCAAAAGAGAGTATATAGGGTAGGGAAAGACGTTCAGGATAGATTTTAGTTCCTTCCAACCCCCGGAAGTGAAAATGGACTTGTTTTGGGTGGGAGGATAGAGTGAGACCCAAACCTGGCAGATAGGATAGAGATTGGAAAAAAGCCAGATTAAACTTTAACAGGTTCAGAGAAAAGGCTGAATAGTGAGACCACAACTTCCATAGAATCATAGAAATGTAGGTCTAGAAGAGACATAGAGGGGCAAGTCCAGCCCCCTGTGCTGAAACAGATCCAAGTAAACCTAGACCATCCCTGACAAGTGTTTGTTCAGCCTGTTCTTAAAATCCTTAAATGATGGGGATTCCCTTGGAAGTCTATTCCAGAACTCAACTACCATTACAGTGAGAAAAGATTTCTCCTAATATGTAACCTAAACTTCCTTGCTGCATGCCTTCAGAGGACATAGAGAACAATTGATCCCCATCTTCTATATAACAGCCCTTGTCATATTTGAAGCCCCCCCATCTTCTTTTCTCAAGACTAAACATGCCCAGTTTTTTTAACCTTTCCTTATAGGTCAGGTTTTCTAATCTTTTTCTCCTTTTTGTTGCTCTCCTCTGCTCTCTCTCCAGTTTGTCCACATCTTTCCTAAAATGTGGTGCCCGGAACTGGGCACCTGAGATCCTTTTCAGCAGTACTACTAACTAGCCTATTATTCCCCATTTTGCATTTGAATTTTCCTTCCCAAGTGGTGAAGTACTTTGCATTTGTCTTTATTGAATTTCATCTTGTTGATTTCAAACCAATTCTTTAATTTTTCAAGGTTGTTTTGAATTCTAATCCTGTCCTTCAAAGTGCTTGCAACGCCTCCCAGCTTGGGGTCATCTGTGTATTTTATAAGAATGCTGTCTACTCCATTATTCAAGTCATTAAGGAAAATACTGAATAATCTTGGCCCCAGGACTGACCCACATGGGATCCCACTAGATGCATCCCTCCAGTTTGACAGCAACCTTTGATAATTGCTCCTTGAGTACAGTCTTCAAATCAGTTGTGCATCCACCTTACAGTAATTTCATCTAGACCAAATTTCCTCAGTTTGCTTCTGAGCATGCCATGTTGGACTGCATCAGTAGCGTCATTAAAATCCAGATATATCATGTCTACTTTTCCTATTCCCCACCTCTCCCCCCATCTTCATTAGGCCAATAAACCTGTCAAAGAAGTACATTAGGTTTGATTGGCATAATTTGTTCTTGACAAATCCATGCTGGCTATTCCTTATAATCCTATTATTCTCTGTGTTATAAATTAATTGTTTAATCATTTGCTCCAATATCTATCAAGGTATTGAAGTTAGGCTGACTAGTCTATAATATCCTGGGTCCTCTTTGTTCTTCTTTTTTAAAGACTGCCCTCTCCAGTCCTCTAGGATCTCACCCATCCTCGATGAGTTCTTGAAGATCATTGGTAATGGTTCCAAAATTACTTCAGCTAGTTCCTTAAGTACCCTAAAATGAACTTCATCAGAACCTGTTGACTTGAATACTTCTAACTTATCTAAATATTCTTTAACCTGTTCTTTCCCTATTTTGGCTTTTGTTTCTTCTCCTTTGTTGTTAATATTGATTATGTTAAGTATCTGATCACCCTTAACCTTTTTAGTGAAGACAGAATTAAAGCAATGATTAAATATTACAGCTTTCTTGATGTAATCCGTTATTTGCTCTCCTTCTCTGCTAAGTAGAGGACCTACACTTTCCTTTGTCTTTCTCTTGCTCCTAGTGTATTTAAAAAACCCTTTTCTTATTGCCTTTCATGTCCCTTGCTAGGTGTAACTCATTTTGAGACTTAGACTTTCTGATTTCCATATCAAAGGCCCTTCCATCCCAGCCAGCGCTTCTCTGGCTCACATTTTCTTTTTTTTCTCAGATTAGGAGGAAACTTTGTGGGGGGGGTTCTATTTGATGCTCTGCCATGACTGTTTCTGACCTCTCCTCACACATCACATCCATAAATCCCAACCACTTGCTTTACTGTAATACAGAATCAAATACTGACTATTCTCAATGCATCCACAGCTTCTAAAATGAGCATTAAGAGCCATATTCTTCCCCCACTCTGTATGCACAACTACCACGGATGTCAGGCAAGTTACATTGCAGATCAAGGTCAGTATTGACAGGACAGCAGTTCTGCTGCTGCTCAAGGTCAGTGTATTGCCCTAAAAGTTTGTAAGCAATATTTTCCATGTGGTTATATACATAGGATATAGGCTGTGTGATTCATAAACTTATACACAGATCCATCCCCACATTGGCTTGATCACTGAAACGAAAGGAAACGGGAAGGTTGGAGAGGTTATTGATCATGTTATGTGTATTAAAAGGAAAAACAAAGTCTGGGCTATTTCTTGTTATTAAAAGCTCTCCTGGTATTTTTCACAAAAGATGAGAGATGAAATTTTGACCTCATTGAAGTCCATTTGGGGTGGCGGTGTTCCTGCCTTCTTTTGAGCCAGCATTTCATCCCATGTGTTAGGCCCAATTCAACAGTTGTCATGTTCTACTGCCGAGGTGACTGAATTTCAGTGATGGGTTAACTGATTTTTTTTCTAAGGCTTTTGTATATCACTTTGGTAAATGTATAAAGTGTGTTAGGATCCTTTGGGATAAAAGTAAGTAATTTGTTTCTACAATAATAATTCTCTATATGCCATGAAATTCAAACTCTACACATACAAAATTCTTGTTATGATTAATTTAAATTACTTTATTCAATTATTGTACCTCCGCTTTCAAAATGAATGTTCAAAAAAATTCCCTTACAACCGACTGAATAGCATGTATTACATTAGGATTAAAAAAAACCCTCCAGACAGTTTATTCATTCTGTTGCTAAATATATAGGCTGCGTTTATTATGGGCTTACTCCACACTGTGTTTTAGTCATTTAAAAAAAAAAAGAAACCCGCACATGCACTTCTTGAATTACAGATAATAAAATATATCTTTATTATCATCTCTGTAATTAAACCAGATTTTGTCACTTTCCCTGACTGGTGCCATTTGGTGCCTGTGGCAAATAGTAAAGTAGTTTAATAAGATTGTCCCTAAAAACGGAGGCAATATTTTAATGGGATGTAGTACTGAACTTGATTCAAACCATTAAAAGAAGTTAGAGGAGTGTACGTTTTATAGCCAGTGCTTCTGATATGAAAGTATATTTCTTTGCACAACAAATAACTGCTAATGTTGGGAACTGAGGTTTCCATATTGAGTTAAAATGCAAGATCTCTAGGATACTTGAAGTAGGTCACAGGACTCAATGTCCCCTTTTTTCAGTGGCTAATATTTTAGGTCCTAATCCTGCAAATACTTGTATATGGGTTTACCTTTATGCATCTAATTAGTCCCATTAAAGTTACTCATGCACATCATATTAAGTATATGTGTGTGTCTTTGCAAGATCATGGTGTTAGTCTGTTCAGTATCAACTGTATCAACGTTTTGTTCTACAATATTCTTAGAAAACGATTACCTTATTTCCCACATTTTAGAAAGCTCCTAAACTGTATTGGCAAATGTCAAGAGCACTTACACAAAGTAACAATATGAACCTGAGAAAATTCATCTTTCATGGCAATCCATCTAACCCTTTTAGTCCCATGTGTCATACAAAAGTGTAACATGAGAGTGTTACAAAGTACATGACTATATTAAACTATCTAAACACTTTGCTCCAGGAGCCTGCATGCCCATTATTAATATTGGTCTCAATCCTAATATTCTCATGGTGAGATTTTCAAAGTCAGAGATGGCAGCTAGGTGCCCATCTCCCATTGACTTTCTCTGGGATTAGCATCTAATTGCCATGCGTTCCTCTGAAGATCTGCTCCCCAGTTCTTTCAGAGCTACCATTGAGCCAGTGACAGTTCCGCATGTGATAGCTTGTAGGATCATGCCCACTATATGCCTTTTAAAATATGAACTTCAAAAATTGCATTACACCAATGTTTACTCTGACAAACAGAAGAAGTGTGTGTATTTTTCTTTTTTTCCCCCAGTTTAGTTTGTTCATTTGGCAGCACTTTCTGTAAAGCCAGTTTCAATTTCCCTCAGTTTCTGCCTTGTTGTAAAGACCCTAATAAATGTCACCGAAGGAGTTGAAAAATCCTTATTTTATTTTAAAGCCACATTTAAAATATTGTCAGGACAGTCTGTAATAGGTGCTCTGTCAAAAACTAGATTTGTTTTTTAAATCAGCCAGTTCCCCAAAACTTAAATTCCTTTCAGCATGATGACAGTACAGAGAGTACCATTGTGTAGAGGATTAGGGAAATGAAAGTGATTAAACATTAAGAACTATCAACTATTTCACAGTTCATTAATCAATATGGATTTTGAAAAATGGTTCATGTACATATTTATGTCTGTCTGTCTCTAGTGAGATACAAGCATATATTCAGAAGGAAAAGATTACAACCTTTAGCCATCAGAGCATATGTGTAAATATCCTTATGATCCAATAATACAGCTAAGTGAGTGTGTGTGTATTTATAGTTTATTGATGTATATTCATGATATGTCAGAAATAATCACATTTTATATGACAAGAAGAGGAAACAAACACAAGAACATGATGGATGAAAATAAATATCATTAATATTTTATATCCTGAATGCAAGGATCATAGTTAGTTGGCACTCAGATGTTGTGGTAATGGGGACCATATAAATAGACCGACAGACCGAATAAACTATGTTGACCTTCCGTCATGGCATTCTTTTCAACAAAGCACAGTATTACTGTGGGGTATCTTGACAGATTCATAGTTTTGATTTTCTTTTAGCGGCTTCTTCAAGTGTTAATAAAAATATAAAAGTTTTTATGTCTGTTTCAGAATTATTTGAAGCACAGCCTTTGTCATTCATGGTTCTGAGAATGTCAGATAGAACCTAAAGGGAAAGGTCATGGAACCCAGCGCTCACAAATCAGATTCATGTGTCAAAGGGAATAAGGTTTTCCACCTGTGCAGAGAAATTTTACACTTAACTGCACCCATGGTTTTCTGCAAAGGAAATCAGTCAGGCTTTTGTGTACTCGGTGGATGGGGCGGGGGAGCTAGGTATTAATCACTGTGACAGACTTCACATCAGAGCCGCAGCTGTCAAACAGAATTGCCACTACTTTATGTCGGCCTTTGCAGATATTTAACAAAAATGGCTTTGTTTAAACTTTTATGGGCAGCAAAATAAAAAAGAGAGATAAAGAGGAGGTGACAACAAAACGTAAAGGAAAACTGATGAGCTAGAAAGCCAAATGGGCCAAATTCTGTCCTGAGCTGTGGGCCTGTGACTTGAATAGGAATAAGGCATGTGTAGAATTTGGTGCAAAGTTCTGAGAAATTCCCTGTTTGCCAACAAGGACTTTAAATAGTTTATGTCTCATGCCACCAATGTGATATTTTCCCCTTTCTTTCTCAAGAGTAAATAATTAAAAGAGTTAGTGCTCATCAGTATTGTGCTACCACTCATCGTGTCGCATCCTATAAGCACTTCACGGTGAAATATGGAATTGTGTATTTCCAGAGACTGCTTCATTCACAAGCCCAGGATACAGACAAATGAAGTGTGTGGTGGAATCCTGCTCTCACATGTGTGTGGTCATGACTCACTGGCTTCTTAACTCTCTGCACCTCGGAGGGTGAAATTCAGCCCCACATATGTAAATTAAATGATGAATACAATCATTTTCTTAAATATGGTGAAGGATTTACATGCTCCAGAAATAAGTATTTGAGTCTAGACGTTCAGCTGGCACACACTTGACTTCAGTTGATCTCTTTCCCCACATTATACCAGCTGAGGATCTCTCCCTGGATCTTTTTGTTTTACGTAGTGAATTGATCCCTGTGCTGCTGCACAAATTATACAGTACTGGACAGATTCTCAACCTGCATCTTAGCACCATTGATGGACCAATGACAATTCACACCAGCTGAGGATCTGCCCAAACAATTTTATTTAGTGCTTCCGAGTTACCAGATGCCTGCAGCATTAGATGAGACAGTTAATGTATATGATCAGCATGTAGATTCTTGTTTGGCATATTTTTAGGGGAGGAAAAATGGTGTCGTGGTGAAAGGGACACACACCTGGTCTACATTTAACATTTTGCCAACATAACTGTGTCAGTTAGTGGTGTGAAAAAATCATACCTCTTGCCGACATAGCTATGCCAGCAGAATCCCTTGTGTTACAGACACAGTTATACTGGCAAAAGGACTGTTGTCAATATAAGCTATGTCTCCACTAAGCATATTTGCAGGTATACCTATATCTTCAAACCCATTCTAGTGTAATCAAGGCCTCAGTCACCCTTTTAGATTTTATTTCTTGGTATTCAGGGGTATTTGCAATGAGATGTTACAATTGTATTGTCTTGTTGCGTATGGGTACATAACTTAATACAGAATTAACAGTATTTAGCAAAATATTACGTGTGGACCATATATTGTTATATCATTAACATTTCCTCTTTTTTTCCCCCAAAATTATTTTAACGCAACCTTAACATGGTGGAGGGGTGTTGTGTAAAACCATTCATACTAACTTTTTAACTTTTGGGGGAAGGAAGATGAATGTTTTGCTTCGGAGTCGGGGGGAGGGGAGCGTCTCAAGAGACTAGAAAGAAAGAAAAGCTAACGGGAGAGGGGGATGTAATTCAATTAGCCTTGCCACAGTCAACTTGAAACTGAATCAGTTTTAAAAAAAAAGTTACAAGTATATTCAAGCACTACACTACACTTCCCCTTAAATCTCCTGCCATTTGTGTGCTTTTACAATTACATTTTCGGATTTGTTTTTAAATCTTTCTCTTCACAATTGTGAAACCCCTCGCCCGCAATCCTACAAGCTCATCATCAGAGGCAAGCTCCTCACAGACCAGAACACACCAACTAGGTAGCATCAGACCCTTCCAGAACAACAGATGTAATACCAGCAGACAAATCTGCACTGCTACAATGATAACTACCCCTCCATATGATTCCTGGATCTTACAAATGCCTATTGCAACATACGGTGTACCTCACACGTGGATCAAATGCCCCAGTAACAACTATGTGAGTGAAATGAGACAAATCACTATGCTTTTGAATTAACACACAGAAAACTGATAAAAAACAAAACCACCATATCATGCAGGGACCAACACTTTTCACAAAGTGATCACTCCATACGTGATCTTTCAATACTTGTCCTCAAAGGAAAATCTGCACATCTTCAAAAGGCAAGCCTGGGAACTCACATTCATAACAGTACTAGACACTAAAAACCATGGACTTAATAGGAATACTGGCTTCATGGCTCATTACAACAGGTTGTAATACAGATCTGCCTCTAACCCTTAATGGCCCATTTCAAACCCCTCTTGCATAACAATCTACTCCTTATTGCCCCTCTATCGCAAGTGGCCTCCAACAAAATGTATTACCTCTTATGCTTAATTATCTGTCTCAGCTTGTAGTTAGCTCAGACACTCTGATTTCTTTGCCCAGGCTTGTGTAGTTTTAAACCTTCTGCCTTCTAGTAACAGAAGTTGGTTCAATAAAAGAAACAACGTGGTTACTACAGCTTAAGTATTTGATTTACTTTCCACTATCTATGCTGATTTTTTACCACTCTGTGTCTTGGACAACCGTTCTCAGCACACTCAACACAGCACATAAAATAGAGAGGTTACTTTACCTCTGTATTTGGCACTGGTGCCACACTTGCTGAAATACTGTTTCCAGTTCTAATGCCCACTGTTCAAGAAGGATGTTAATAAATTGGAGAGGATTCAGAAAAGAGCCATGAGAATGATTAACGGATTAGAAAACATGCCTTCTAGGAATAGACTCGAGGAGGTCAATTGTTTAGTTTAACAAAGAGAAGATTAAGTGTTGTCTTTATTATAGTCTATAAATACCTACATGGGCAAGAAATATTTAATAAAATGCTCTTATGTCTAGCAAAAACAGCTATAACACGATCCAGTGGCTGAAAGTTGAAGCTAGGCAAATTCAGACTGGAAATAAGTAGTAAATTTTTAACGGAGAGAGTAATTAATCATTGGAACAATTTACCAAAGGTCATGTGGATTCTCCATCACTTACAATTTTAAAATCAAGATTGGATGTTTTTCTAAAAGACCTGCTCTATAAATTATTTTGAGGAAGTTCTATGGCTTGTGTTATGCAGGAGTTAGATGATCGAAATAGTCCCTTCAGAATCTATGAAATTATCATAAATAAGCCTCTGCCTTTTAAAAAAAATGGTCCATGGTGCACTTTTATTAACTTGTATGATGAACATCACTAGATTACAACCTGAATATCATCGGTTTCAGATAGCAAGGAGTCTTTAAGGACACTATTTGTACAGTAGGTGACTTAATCAGACACACTTATGAGAAAAAAAAATCATCCAAACTCCCTGTGAATAGGTTGAGAGCAGAAGCCCCATAGCACGACACTGGAAAAAAATATTGATTGAAACCCAGAAAGTCAGTATTTTTCTTTTGCAAAAGGCACTTTGCCACATAAGGGAAAAGAGTACAAGGAACATACACATTTGAGTCAAAAAATACATAGGGAGACAGTTGGACTGAACTTGGCATTGTGCAGAAACTGGTTTTTGTAAGCTCAAAAACTGCAGATTATCCCTCACTGGAGCTAATTACACATAAAACACCAACATGGGTCTGATTCCAGTGTCACGTGTATAAATCCGAATGATGTCCATAGAAGCCAATGGAATTACACCTATGTAGAACTAGCATGGGAACATTTCGGTATAAGGCTCTCTTAATTTATAAAGCCCTTAGTTTGTTGTACTAGAAACTAGATTTGTCAATCAATGACATGACAGTGGTTAATTTTGTTTCTCTACTTTAGTCATGTTGTCCATGGTCTGTTTTTAATCCATCCCCTCCTATTTGCTACTGGTTCCCACCAGAACCTTCTGTCTTCAAGAAGAGGAAGTGGGAAACAATTATGATTTTGCAAATGGCATGCTGGTGGAGATCTGGTTTAGGCCTGTTCCATCTATTGTCTGCTGGTTCTGATTATGTGTAGTTTTGCCAACAGCGTCCAAGATGACTGTGTAAGTGCTGGTTGGCAGCATTCACAGGGACACTTGCAGGTAGTTTGGTGCTGAAACTTTACTGTATTTGTTACATTTTAATAACTTTTTTCTGGCATTATGTCTTTCCAGCAACAGCTGTTTGAAGATCCACTGGCACAAACTTGGTTTCCAAAATCTCTGTTTAGATGAACATGTGCACTGTACGAATCTAGTTAGCCTTTTCGTTATTTTCTTTAGTTGTTTAGTTTTATGATGTGGCAAGAAAATGCTTAGTTTGCACCTGCTTTTGGATACTTGAGGTTTGGGGAAAGAGCAAATTGATCATTTTACAAAAGACTACATTTTATAATATTAGTGGGCACAGGAAGTTAATTTGTAAAGGTTTATCCTGTCCAAAATGCAAGTGTGGATTGTTGCATGTCTAAGTGTATAGTAAAATGTGATGAGAGAGACACGGGACTGAAAAGTGTAACTGGTGAAGCCCATTGACACTAAACAGAGAAATACTCCTAGAACTGGTAACATCTCTAGAAACAGAATGAACTTCTTAAGGTTGTACATTTGAAAATAGGATTTAATTACACGTTCAGCATAGCAGATCTCCTCTGGTGACATCGCTTGATATGATGCTAGTTGCTTACCATTTAATTACTTGATAGTAAAATGAGAAAGTTGCTAACATTAAGTTAACCTCCCTTTTGTTGATCCACTACTTAATAGAGGCTTAAGTCAGTTTATCTGATTTCCTCAATGATTCAG
Source organism: Mesoclemmys tuberculata (assembly GCA_007922155.1). Classification (NCBI taxonomy): domain Eukaryota; kingdom Metazoa; phylum Chordata; order Testudines; family Chelidae; genus Mesoclemmys; species Mesoclemmys tuberculata. The sequence continues at coordinate 8,589,459 of ML675690.1, forward strand.
AAGAGAGTTACTTTGTAGACGAGCACTGTGACAGCTAATAGCACAAATGCTGTTAAAGCAAAATATGTATTTTATTACACTGTGTTAAAACATCCTTTGGTAGGGGGGGAGAGTGTGCTTTTAGGTCACATTTGCTGTATCTGGTTTTTAATGCAAGGTTTAGGCTCGGATTCCCAAAGGAAATCAGTGGAAGTTATGAGCCTACATATTTTGAGGATCTGGGCCTTAGTCTCTCAAAACTTTAGGGGGTACTGAAGTTATATCACTGATGTGCAGTTTTCAAGTAACAGTGAAGGAGCTACAGAACAAAATTCATCACTGGCAAAATCTTTCCCCTTGACGCCCATCATCAGAGTAGCCAAGAGCCTTGTTTGAACAAAGATTGCTAGAGCTGGTTTCTCTGGGGGAAGGACTTTCTCTTCCAGACTGCAGAGTGGCAGTGGAGCAACAACTTGGTCACTACTCCAGTGCTGAGCACACATGCCTGTGCCATGTATCCAGTGTGACACTCATACATGCAGCCCTTCCCTCCTGTGTTCCTGTAGCCAGACCAAATGTCACGCATTGGCTCTGGGCAAGAAAGAGAGTTGGGCTGCAGTTCATCCTGGCTGCCACCAGGTGACAACGTGACACCTGCTGAGCGGGCTGCCTCTTTGCATCCCCTCTGCCTCCAATCCACTCCCCTTTGCTGGTTCTCAGCCAAAAGCAGCCTGGGTCTCTTAGGCAAGCAGGTTAAGTTTTCTTTTGCAGCTGCAGCCTCTGTGCTGCTGCCTGTGTGACAGGGAAACTGCATCTAACCAGCCCCCCAAATGGCAAAAGGGTTACAATTATTTATACTAAAGTAATGCCTAGGGGTTCCCATCAAGGATCGGGCCTTCCCTATGCTAGGCACTGTACACACATGTAATTAAAGAAAATGGTTCCTGCCCCAAAGAGCTCCCATCTTACCACATGGTGAAAGCCAAACAGTGGCTGCATCGAACGAATGGGAAGGGGAGGGCCAGCGAACTATAAAATGATCATGTTTATTAAAATAGGCAGCGGGTAAAGGAGATGAGCCGGGGATGGGGCTTGGTTGGGCAGAGTCTGTAATGTGAGAGAGGAACAAGGGAGGTGGAGTGTGAAGGGAAGAGACTCAGTGACTAAGATGGGCGAGGAGGGCAGGAAGTAGGGGACTTCAAGCAGAGGAGAAGTCATGGATGTTGATGGGCTGGTAAGGAGAGGAAGAAGAGACTGGTGTGAGCAGTGCAGAAGGAGACAGGAAATCCATCATTGGAGAATGAGTGGGAGAGCTCATCCAGGATCGCAGGTTCAACTGGGAGGAGAGGGCTCCTTGGTTCTTTTAATTTGTCTTCTGATTTATGAGCCTTTGAGTTCACACTTTCAGGCTTTTCTCTGCAACCATGAGGGTAAGAACTTAAATTTCTGAAGAAATTAAGCTGAGTTTTTCATCTAGTCACCTGACTCCTGGAGCTGGGACTGTAAGAAACTCCAAAATCATGAGACTTGAGAATTGGCAGTACTGAAATTTATCTGTATAAAGTTCTGAGTCATACAATTGCTCCCCCTTTATAAGACCTTTTAATAGCACAGAAAATATCCATTTTTGCTTCCTGACTGGAAAGTTTATATGCCGCATTGAGGGCAACCAGTGTCTCAGCTGGGCCATCCTGCATACAGAGAAGCAGGGCCCAAACCAAAAAAAGATCCTGATTCTTGTTAGCAGGACCATGACCCTACAAACCACAACAAATACAGATCCCTAGAAAATTCTGAAAGGTACAGTACTATAATTTTTGTTTCCCTTTGTGATTGGAGGCTCTGTATATCACTATAGTAATCAATGTGTCAACAAACATTTCATTGGAGGTATGACACCCTATTTGGTCCCCATAGCAGCACCTCTGAGCTTCCTCTCTTCTAGATGTGTTGGTTCTACAGGGTAAACAGGAAAAAAATGGAGAAAACATTTTTTTGTCACTCAAGTCAGCAGATACATTTCTGAACACAGTCACAAAGCCAATCTAAGGCATAAGAAAGTGCCATTTTAATATAGTGTCTTTTAAGACTAGAACTATACTATAACATAAAGATTTTTTTAATACAAAGGAGACTTAGAGTTTCAAATCTGCTATTCAGATTTTCCCATGTTAGCTTTTCATTGTTCTTTTTTTTTTTATGGTACACATTTATTTGATCCCTCTCGTACAGCGTTCTCTCAAGTCTCTCCAAATTGTCTCAATGTACAAGCTTCATTAACTGAATTATCTCTCTGCTCTGTTTTATCTGTGCTTACCAAGCCAGTGGTAGTCAATGACATTTTAATGTAAAAAAAATATACAACAGCCACTTGATTTCTATTGGCATTTTTAGCAATCAGGTTTCTAATGTTTTATTACAATTAAATACCATCATATTTCATGTATGACATACTTTAGAGATCCATTAGTGAGAATGAGGCTTACTGTGGTTTTCATTAAGTCCCCAGCAGCTTAGACCTCCACAGTGCCAGCCTGTCTTGTAGGAGTACTGAACTTTGTCATTCTGACTGGCACCCTGCAACTAAATGTGTGAAAAGCACGTATGGTGGAACTATTGACAAATTTCTCTTGCCATCCCTTTAAGGCAGAAGCACTCCCAGGGCCTGTATTGCTGGAAGTCTGAGACATTGTTGGGAAGTTGGGGTGTTTATTTGAAGAACTGCTTGTTTCATTCCCTGGTGATATGTCTGCTTTCTATAGAAAATCTGCTCCCTGTGAATGGCACAAATATGGTTTTTTCAGAATACTGACTGCAGATAAAGAGTGGGATTGTCCCTTCTGCTGTTGAAAGCCATAAAATGGGAGATTGTTTACTTGGAATTCTTCAAAGCTTAACCCAGATAGTCCCACTGATGGCTCAGAATTGGCCACCTTCAAACCTGGGGGATCCATTGCAGTCTGTGGGAGGTCTGAGCCATCCATGCAAAGCCTGTGAGGCCCTGATACCAGTGACAGCTCCTGGCTTCCCTTGTCACAGCAGCTGCAATGAAGCCATACTGCAAGGGACAGCTTCTCTTGACCATGACTCCCCAGGGAGCGGAATCTGCAAAAAAAATTAATACCATGTTTATTGGAAAGGAGACTGACAATTTTAGGGTCTGTCTACATTAGAAAGAAGATAGCGGCACAACTGGAGCACTTAGTGCAGCAATGGAAAGGGCTATTCTGTCACTGTAGTTAGATCTGCCTCTCTGAGAGGTGGTAGATGCAATAGTTCTTCCATTGACCTAGTGGTGTCTACACTAGGGCTTATGTCAGCTTAATTACATCACCCAGGGTGTGAAATTTTACACAGCCCTGAGTGATGTAGTTAAGCTGACCTAACTTTGTAGTGTAGACCAGCCCTTAGCTATGAAAGATATCGTTCCCTACATGGGAATTTGGCCAGGACTCTCCAACCCTGGTAAATGTATGGGATATTTAATGACGACAGGTAGTCAGAACCTTGACTTTATGTCTCATTCAAAAGTCTTGCTCACCTGCAGTGATTTTCATTACTAGTGTTTCACAGCTTACTTTTTCTACAGATATCTTTTCTGTTAACATCTCCAACTTGAGAAGAAAAAAAAAAAAGAATTGTAAGCCAAGAGAAATAGGCTGTAATCCTAGACAAGGTATATCAAGTTCAGTAATGTTCAGACATGACATAAGTGTTCAGAATTTGTATATGAATAAAATTAAGAATTTTCTGGGGGAAAAAGGTACCTGACTATCAGAAAAAGAAATGTAAGCTATAAAATCCCCTGAAAAATCACACAGACAAGGGTTAGACAAATGCACTGTCTTTACTTAGCAAAGAAATCACAGAGGGTATGCAAATAGAGAACAAAAATGACACTTTCTTACTTGATTCAAAGGCATTATCCATAATAGCATCTGCAATGTGTCTGCAATAAAAGGGTGTAAATTGGAATTTATATAGCAGGTTTTTAGAAATAGGCTCTGATTCAGTGTCTTAAATTAATGTCTCCAATAGGAAGAATCAGCCAATACTAGAGGAACTTTACAAAAGACATACTGGGCATACTAGGATTTACCTGTTTGCCCTCCTTTGCCTCCTGCATCTTTCCATGACTGTCAGCCATAATTTGTAATGAAAACTGGAATAACTGGACTCGGAATCCCTTGCTACGTTGACCCTTTTCTGGGAAGTTCTTCTCTTGTGAATGAGTTAAGTGTTTCTGAAAGGTGCTAGACTGACAGCCCTAGAAACAGAAGTTCTCTGTTTATGTTCATCTCCCTCAGTCTGGGATTAATAGGCTGTTCCTTGTAACCTTCTATTTATTCTTAAGTAGATGGATTTTCCTACACGCTGGAATTTTGGCTTCCAAGACTGCATCTGTTGGCATGTACCTGGTCTATATTCTTGTCTTCTTTCTACCTCTCAGCAAATTGGACACATGGGTTCTCCTACTTCAGAAAAAAGTGACTTTCTTCCCAAGAGGAAAGAGAGGGAGAAAGCTTCCTAGCTGTGTCACCGGGTTGTGTAAATCAAAGAAAGAACTTTTCTGGCACCCTTTTTTGCCAACCCCATTCCCAGCACTGCAAACATGTAGGATTCCTCAAGGTCCATCAGGCTCATGGCACACTCTGATGGTCCAGTCTACATGGTATTAAAGGACTGGAATCAGGCCTGGTTTGCATCTGTTCTTCTTCAGTCGCTGCTTATTATCTACCTGGAAGGCAAACAAGTCAGGACCATGGACCTTCCCTTTTCAAGAAGGGTGCTGCATGATACAGAGAGTCCTCTGGGACAACCAGGCCCTGGCTGAAGAGCTAGCTGTGGAATTACCAGTTTTGGATCAGTTTAAGGATAATTCAGATTCACTTATACTTAGTTAGACTTCCCTAGACCTATCTACACATTTCATGTATAAGGGACCCAAGTTGACAGACAGAGGATCTGGAAGAAAGTGTAAGTTAAAGTATTTGCCTCTATTTTAACTTACTCCTGCATCTGACTTATCCATGTGTATGCTGGGCCATCTTGAACTCTCTGAGGTATTGGTAGAGTTGTTTGTAATTAGTGGTAAGAATTGATCAAGGAGGATTTACAGAGAATAATTGACAAGGTAGACTGCGAAAGCAGAAAATTTGGATTGAAGAGCAGCACAGAGAAGACAGAAATTATGGCAGTTGGAATACAAGAGAGAGAGATGAAGATCAAACTCAAGGGCAAAGAACTAGAAGTGGAAAAATTTGTGTACCTTGAAGAACTAATATCAAAGAACGAGAACTGTGAAGGTGGCATAAAAAGAATTGGACTACCTGCTACTGCATTCGAAAACCTGTAAGATCTGGAAGGATAAAGACATTTCAATAAATACAAAAAGCATATATGAGACAATTGTGCCAATACTGTTGCACAGATTGGAGTGCTAGAATATAAGGGAAGTCACTGATTGAAAGATTTTGATTGCAGACATGAACTGGGGTGTGGGGAATAGTGAGAGATTCAAGAGTGCAGAAAATAAAAAATGAAGAGATAAGAAAATGGTTTGGGGAAGAATTAAAGCTGCCAGAGAAGATTAAAAAAAGATGACTATGATGGTTTTGACAGATGTCAAGAATAGACCTCAAAAGGTTACTGTACAATGCAATACATACTAGAATGCAAGGACCTAGATATAGAGGAAGAACAAGGATGCAATGGATAGACACAGTGAAGAATAACATAGAACAAAAAGATTTAAATCTGAGTGAAACAGTGAGGCTTGTACAAGGTAGAAAATGGTGGAAAGACTTCATTTGGCCCCATCATCAGCCTGATGGATGGAAATGGAAGAAGCAGCAGTGGTAAGGGAGTCTGAGTTAATTTAATGAAGCCTGTGAAGCTCTTGCTCATCATCTTTGATTGTAGTCTTATGAGTCTAAAGGAATCTAAATAAGGTTTATTTTTTGGGAGGGAATGGGGGAATGGGGTCAACTCAGAGACTGAAACAGTATTCACTGCTCCTGACCTAAAGTCAAGGTTCTAATCCAGGTTTCAGAGGTGCTCCTCAGAAAGGATATTTTTTGATGCAAGGGACTCAGCTGAGCTTTCATTCTCCAGGCAGAAGCCGCTGCTTTCTAATCACAGGTCTTGGTGCTTTTTGTAATACACCATGGAGTTCTCCCAGATCCTGTGGAGGAACTACTTCTTTCCTTTTCTAGTCTTGCCAAATCTAGTGAAAATAAAAGACTCTGCATCTTACACAGGACTCATTCACAATTTTGTATCACCAGCTACTATACTTAAAGAGCCCTCTTCAACACCAAGTTAGTTTCAGTCCTTCTATCAAAGGAATATATCTTGAAAACAGACTAATTTTATTTGCCAGGTGGCCTATCTCCCCAATCTATGTCCCAAGAATGTCTACATCTGCTGGATTAACAGATCCCCATTAATATAACTGGTCCCCTGGCTACATTTCTACTCTAGACACATTATGCTGGCCTTACTATTCCAGTGGATCCCAAAGATTGGTGACACCAGAATCTGGTGTGGAGAGTTTGATCTCTTTGTGTTTAGTGGGAGTTGCTCTTAATTAATCTCCAGTTTATGGCAATTACACTGGAAGCCAGCAGGAGAGACTGGGTAAAATCCATTCTCTCCTAGTCAACTGAGGATATACATTGTTCAGGACAGATTTCAGAATATCTTCAATGGCTTTGTGCACAGCCTTTCTAGCATCCAAGGACCAGATAGTCAATTGCCTTCTGTGAATCCAATGGAAAATGCAGCTTTTGTAGGTAGGGAGATCTCCAGAACTAGGCATGTATCCACAACTGGAATCTGTCGGAAGTTTCAGAGAAGTTGCTATGTTGGGCAGAATTGCATCTGTAGGCTAGTCATGCATTCCACTTAGCTGGACTCCTCATGCAAAAGACAGATTGGCTTAGCTGCAGGGTTCTCCCTTTCTGGGAGTGTTAACTCAGTGAGACTTTCCTCATTCTAATCTGCCATTCTTGGGTGCCCTAGATATGACTGCTCATTATGAATCTGGCCAACACTCCTTTGAAGACCTGTTATGTACCAGGAACCCAAAGCTTGAGCAGTAGATGCTCTCTCAGTCCGAGAACCTTGGACAGAAACAGTCCCCCTTGTTCCCAAGATCCTTTACAAAACTGAGCTAGAAAAGTTGGAGCTCATCCCGAAATCTCTTGGAATGACCATGTAGAACTTGCTACTCACAGCCATTATGTCTGTCTTTAAGGACCCTTGTTCCCTTCTGTGTACCCTAAACCTCTTACACCAGGACCCCTCTAGGATTCTATCTGAAGGTTTGTCCATTGTACGATGCACATTATTTGGCAGGGGCTAACTGCAAATTTGGAAGACACTTTGCTAGTATCTGATAAATCTTCAGTGGCAAGCGATTGCTATAGCAGGGAGCAGCCTTAAAGCCAAAATCCAGTCATTGGAAATACTCCTCTGTCAGTTTTGAAATAGTGAAAAGGAGCAGCTTGTTAGCCCAGACTGGCAGAGACTCAACAAATTCAGTGTACAAATGAGATGAGAACTTCATCCATCAGACTTATTATTTCTTCATTTATATTATATAGTGCCTAGGACAGGGGTTTTCAAACTTTTTTTGCTGAAACCCCTTGGAAAATATTTCAAGCTGTGATGACCCTTCTCCAAAAAATGATGACCCTCCCTCCCCCATGTCGCCCTTACTTTTGTGTTTCTACTGGCAGCAGTGCTGCCTTCAGAGCTGGGTGCCTGGCCAGCAGCTGCCATTCTCATGACCCCCCACTAGTCTTGAAATCCTCTTTTGGGTCAGGGCCCCCTGTTTGAGAAACACTGTCCTAAGAGCTCCAGTCGTGGAATAGGACCCCACTGTGCTAAGCACTATACAAACGATCACACGATGACTGCCTGTTCTGTTCATTCCCTCTGAAGCACCTGGCATTGGCTACTGTCAGAAGACTGGATGCTGGGCTGGATGGACCATTGGTTTTATCCAGTATGGCTGTTCTTATGTTAAACAGAACAAAAACAAAAAATGTCCCCACTCTAAAGAGCCTAGAATCTACGTGTCCATTACTGAGCTGAGCTAGGGTCTTCCTCTTCTTTGCCCTGCCCATAGGCTTCAGCCACAACCTAGAAGTACCATGTCCTGGTTTCCATGGCTATTCGGTCCTTGAGCTCTCTACTGAGACAATGAATTAGTGGCAATTGTGGTGTTTTTGCATGATATGGACACTTGGCAGCAGGATCTGAGCTAAGACAAACACCTCATTCCTCACAGGCCACCATACAACTATCCCATGTTGATGACTTGCAGTCATTAACCCATTGAAGCCAATGTTTGAGAGATTAAGCATTCTGTACCCCATTACCAAGTACCCTGAGCCGTCATCTTCCATGAGACCCATCACCAGTTTTTACTTTTTTTCTTAATTTCCCAGGAAGGATGGGCAAAATAACTTACCCACCAGCTACTTTAAACCAAAAACCCTTATCTGTTCTAATCCTTCTTCATGTGTTTGTTCTTTTCTGGAGCATTTGCTGTAGATCCCTTCCTTCCCTAATCTCATCCTGACCAGCTTTTGTTCACAACCAAATGGCAGTCTCTGGAACTTTATACAAAGTTGCCTTAACACTGTCCCAGTACCACTCTTCTTTCTTCTCCTCACCCCTAACTCTTTCATTTCACTGACATCTTCTATGTCTATTCCCCAAGCCTTCTTTGTACTTAGTTTCAGTATTTCTCTCTCATTTCATGCTGTCTACATTTGTAAATCGTGCCTTGATACAGTATGATATCATTCTTGAAAACCAGAATAAACTGTTTTCCCATTATCGTCTGGTTTGGTTAGGTGCTTGGCGAATTCAGGCAAAGCAATGGGAACAAACTTCAATGGAAAGTGTACTTACTTAGCTTTATTTACCTAGGTTGCTTATTTTTTGCAATCTCTGTTATAAATCAGCGTCAGTACATAGATGGCAGTTACACCTGTAGAAGAAAGTGAGAGCCTGAGACATGAGGCCAAATAACAGGGCAGGCATGAAGCCTAAGGCCCAAGCTAAAGTATTTGGGCCCTGGTGTTATAAAGCAAAGTTGGCAGGAGTCAGACTGTGAGCTTGCTTGTAAGTTCACAGAAACTGGCAAACACACACATTCCTAAGAACTGGGCACAGAACACTCACACAAGCACACTCCAGTAAGGTGGTACCAGAACACACACACCCCGCGATCGAGTATGGTACGAGTGCACCCCACGTAGATAAAAAGGTCAGGATGACAGGGTGACGGATAGAGAAGTTTTGATCAAACCAACGTGAAGGGTGGTAACTAGCCACGTCAGAGGGGCAACGTGTAACTTGTTAGTGTCAGTGCATAAAAGAGGATCTCAGAGGGTGTGTTTTTGGCTAGCTGAGGGGGGAACAAAAAATCCCGTTGTTCACTGAGCTGTCCATTGCAACGAGCATACATGTCTAAGTGTAACTATAAACATTGATCCAGGGAGCTAGCACCATACTTCGTCTACAGTAAACCTGGCCGGTCTCCTTCACTACTGAATCTGGATCTGTGGATTTATTGGGCAGTTTGATCGGAGTCTCCTGTGCTGGTACCTGGCCGGAGCCAGCGCAGCACACACAGAGAACATAACATGCAGTCAACACCTGACAGTAGCACCTGCCATTGTGGATCAGAAATAATTTAATAATAGGAACAGCCCTGCTGCAGTATTCTAAGCCTTTATAATATTGCGAAACATGTGTTCTGCTGTTCACTTTGTATAAATGTTGGTGTATGTTTCATTAGAAGTTATAAAACAAGACTACGTTCACCTTGTGAGTTTGCTATCATGTCTGTGGCCCTTTAGCGTACATCTACATTGGAGTAAAAGACCCGCGGCATGGCTGTGGCTGGCCTGGAGCAGCTAGCTTGGGCTTGCTGGGCTCAGACTGCCACACTCAAAATCGTGGTGTAGACATTCAGGGTTGGCAGGAGTCCAAGCTGGGATCTCATGACTGGGAGGGGTCCCAGAACTTGGGCTCCAGCTGAGCCCAAACGTCTTCACATCAATTTACAGCCCTGCAGCCCAAGTCCCGTGAGCCTGGATCAGCTGACCCTGGCCAGCCACGGGTGTTCAATTGCTGGGTAGACGTGTCCTTAGTCTTTATACTTCTTTGAAGTGCCTGTGCTAAAATGAGCATTGGCTAGAGTCCTGAACCTTACAAATACTTACTTACTTATGTTTTAGATCATCCTCCTGGTCTTCAGAACCATTCGAGACTTCGAACTCCTCCACCTCCGCTACCACATGCTCACACGCCAAATCAGCATCACGCGGCCTCCATCAACTCCCTAAACAGAGGGAACTTCACTCCACGTAGCAACCCGAGCCCTGCTCCTACTGACCACTCTCTTTCTGGAGAGCACCCTGCCAGCACCCAAGAGCCAGCCCACGCTCAGGACAACTGGTTACTCAACAGCAACATCCCACTGGAGACTAGGTAGGGTTGGTTTTTTTAGTTATTTACAGTGTTCTTTATTCAGCTTAGTGTATATCTTAGAAAAAAATCAGAGAGAGAAGGTGGGTGAGGTAATATCTTTTCTCGGACCAACCTCTGTTAGTGAGAGAGACAAACTTCTGAGCTTTCACAGAGCTCTACTTCAGGTCCATGTAAGATCAAAAGCTTGTCTGTCTCACCCACTCCAAAGATATTACCTCCCCCACTTTGTCTCGCTAATATCCTGGCTACAACAACACCGGATACATAGAAAAATATGCCTGTTTAGCCAGCAGTTCAGTTTGTGAGCTGGTGTTTAATTTGTGCATTCCAACTTGCATATATTATTCCTTGTGCCTTTTACTTGGGCGGAGAGACAAGGAAATTGCTCTGTGTCCATAGACTGAAAATTTCATTGGTATTAACAATTGCTTATAAGTTGTTTCCCCTTCCCCCCATTTAAAATTAGAGCCAGAATCATAGATTAAAATTCATTTAACATATTTTCTTCCTATGTGTATCTTATTTAAGAAACTGAAAGCAGTCAATATATAGAAAAGATTTAGACTTTTAGTTATGCCTCATCAGGCAGATATCATTGCAGTATGTAATGCAGGAAAGGTTGATTTTGTTGATTTTGGGAGGAAATATATGGCTGCATTTTACTATCCTACAATATTGCTCCAGGAAGTATGGAACACTGAATAGTGGTGCATGAGTGAAGTAATGTTTGCTTTCATTAACTTCTTATGGTTCTTTTACATGTGTCCTGCTTGTCTGGTACTGGATAATTGTATGTCGCGGTATTGTCCTTATTTATCCTATGGAACTTCCTCAGTTCAAAATGTGTTTTCCCCATAAAATTAACTAAGATTGCAGCAAATCTACCAAAGGTTCTAAGAACGGAACAATATCAGTTTTGTGGAAGTGGCAGTGGGTGATCTTTGGATTTTACAGCTACACAGTATTAAAGTTTCATATTTATGAAGAAGTAAATTTTCTATAAATAAGAAATGGTCTGTAGATCTCTGTGGTACCTGGTAATGGGTATGCGCCTGTCTTCTCCTAACACAGTACACACAAACAATGAATAATATGCAAAATTACCCATTGTTTGCTTGAAGAACAAAAAACCTTTATGGATTCAGTTTAAAAAGTGCTTCTTTAACAAGAAGGCTAAAATGAGAGTCAGATCTACCTACGATGCATATAGATGCTGACCATTGTACCCCACATAGTCTTAGGTTGATCTTTTGGCTCTCTGTGATTTTGCTTTACATTCTGGATATGACTGAATTAATAATAGCAACCCATTGATGGTCGCGCATGCTCTTCTGTTGTATTAGTCTGTAGGAATTGCTACATACCCATAACTACATGGATAATGAAAAAGATGATGCTGGCATTATTTAAAAGCACCCTGATTAGACCTTTTTCTCACACGCTCTTGATATTTTACTGCTGCAGCTTCTGGTTAAGAGATGAGGCTGTCAGCTCTCTCACTCCTTTCTCACTGCTTGTGTTTCCAGGGGGGAGAGAGAGAAACTGATGAGAGAAAGGGAAAGGATTCACACCTGGACACACCCAAACTCTCTCAGACACACCCCCATATACTGAATCCTGAATACCTGCATGCACTCACGCTAAGGGCTTGTCTAGACGGTGAGTTAGTGCATGGCAAGCTGGAGTATAAACCCACAGCATGCTAGCCTGCTGCGCACTAAATGGCTGTGTGGGCCCTGTTATCACACACTAAAAGTTCCGGAGTGCCCTTTGATTTACTTCTGTTTCAAAGCAGAGTAGATAAAAGCGCCCTAAGGCAGTGGCTCGCAACCTTTCCAGACTACTGCACCCCTTTCAGGGGTCTGATTTATCTTGCCTACTCCAAGTTTCGCCTCACTTCAAAACTGCTTGCTTACAAAATCAGACATAAAAATACAAAGTGTCACTGCACGCTTCCTGAAAAATTGCTTACTTTCTCATTTTTACCATATCATTATAAAATAAATCAGTTGGTAGATAAATATTGTACTTACATTTCAGTGTATAGTATAGAGAGCACTATAAACAAGTCATTGTATGAAATTGTAGTTTGAATGGACTTTTATAGTGCTTTTTATGTAGCCTGTTGTAAAACTAGGCAAATACCTAGATGAGTTGATGTACCCCCTGGAAGACTTCTGCATATCCCTAGGGGAACACATACTCCTGGTTGAGAACCACTGCCCTAGGGAACTTTAATGGTTTGTCTATGCTGCCTTTTTTGTCAGGATAACTTACATTGCTTAAGGATGTGAAAAAAACACCCCCCGAGTGACATAATTTACACCAACAGAAGCACCGGTGTGAACAGTGCTGGGTCAGCGGGAGATCTTGTTGCATCTTGACTTAATTTAGATTGAAAGCCCTTTGGAGGAAAGGTCTTGCCTTCTTTTGTGTACGTACAGCGCCTAGCACAGTGGGCTCACCATATCTGAATGTGGCCTGTGGGCACGTACTGCAAAACTCAAAATAAACGATAACCTTGTTTTGTAGAATCTGTGGTAAACCCTCAGAGTTAAAGGCTCTCCCTTGAAAACATCTCTCTTCTAGATGTCCAAATTCATGGACCATGAAGGAGAGTGAGTGAGTGAGTAAGCGAGCATCAGAAATTTTAACAATTACAGTGATGCATGGATCGAGAGAGATGATCTGTCAGGTATCTAGAGCCTACACTATGCTTCTGTTAAACTGGAAACTCTTATGCATCCTTCATTGTAGCATCACTACTGTTCCACCATAATAGGTCTGGTGAATGTTTCTCCAAACCTGAAGCAGTGTGTCTTATTTGCCTATTACTTAAATGTCACAGACAAATTGGGGAATTCATATTATTGCCCCTAACCAGACTGGTCATCTAGAATTTACTTACAAGAAGTAGTCCTTGTTTGTAGGTTAAGGCTATCACTTGCTTCACAAACTACTATCGTTACTTGATGCTGGATGTCGTCACTGTATAAATTGTCATTGAGTGAGAAAAGAGGATATTTGGTGGGTTGTTATGTCACTTCTGATGTATCAGCTGGAAGGGCATTATATTGCCTTATGTTTGGTTATGACCAGTATTACTTGAGAGTTTTCCAGACAAAGAACAGGTGAAAGATTCTATGTTTTGATGCTGAATAACAAACTAAGTAATTCAGTTGGACATCATCAAGGTACCATTGTTCTTCCACTAAACAAATCATTAAGATAATAAGATATGTTGTAGAGATCATGGCAAGATAATAAATAAAGACTGCACTACATGGAGGACTAGTAATGCATGGTAAATCTCATCTCCAACATCTACAGATCTTCCATTTACTCCTATGGGAATGCTCAGAGACCAGGACACCAGTGTTTACATTTGTCCTTCAGACTAGAGAACAGAATTCTTCCTGTTATATACAGTAACTGTGCAGATCCTTCCCACTGAAAAAATCTAACTACTTTAGATCAGAATGATCAGCAACTAGTGGAATAATAAATAAGTAAACCACAGAAAGTTCAAAGTTTAAAAAATAAATTCCATCCCAGAGAAATTAATCCAAGAATTCAGACCTTTGAAGTATAGAAATATGGAATTGTGATAATCTCATGTCAAAAATGGAACTGTATTTCTGTTGAATAACCATTTTTTGTAATCCCACATTAGACAGCACAGAGAGGAAACATACAGAGAAAGCTACGTCTTTCAAACAGAGAACCTCATGAGCTAGAAAATGTGCATACGGCACTGAATTGCAAACTCCACCCATTCTAAATTTTAGCGTGTTTGGTTTTGATTTTTAATACCATTGGCATTATTTGCAGAATTCAGATCTTCTGAATACAAATCAGTTTTTGAATGATCTTATCTAGGGATGTTCAGAGTGAAGGGTTGGCCAGAGGGATAGGTTGAGTTTAAGGAAAAAGCCAACATAAATGCATAGTAAAGGTGCTTAAATCTTATAAATAGTGTATTACCTTGTTCCCATGAGAACTTCATATGATGCTGGAAGAGGAACCCCTCCTCCCATCTCCTTCTTCTCTCTTTTTCTTCATTTCTTTTTCCTCACTCCACCCCCTTTTCCTCTAGTTCTCTTTCTCCTCTCTTTTCCCCACTTCTCTTTGCTGCTTCAAAAGCCATTTATTCTCTGAAAACATCTTTGCTCAGCAGTCAGACTTTACAGGTGAATCATTTTTCTCCTCGCTTTTTCTGCTCTTTAGTCCTCCCTTTTTCCTCTGACCTCTGCGTTTTGTTCCCGTAAGTGTGACCTTGCACTGAGCAAATAAATGCCAACTGAGATGGTCATTTGCTTGGCACAGCTGTAGCTTCAGGACAATTCTAGTCTCAGAGAATTTCAAGTTGCAAACATGTAGGACGAGATTCTGCCTCCCAACTCATTTTGAGTCAGGATCGCACTCCAGAATGAGCAGGTCTACCTAGAATAATCCCCTACTCAGAATTAGTAAGGGGTAGAATCTGGCCCATAGTACAAAAGAGCACAGTTGCATAATAATAGCCAATGTAGCTCGGTGTGTGGGTGCTCTGTTACTACATGCATCATAAGATGATATAATCCAGTGTTCTCTCCCATTTTATTGACAATTCACAACTGAAATACATGGAACCACCAGTTTTACACAGATTAACTACTCATGAACTTTTACTGATTGCTGTGTTAAGTGCCTTACCTTTTACCCATTAAAGACTGTGTGCGAGTGTGTGTTGCTTTATTATATTGAATGCAACATCCAACGTTTCCTGCATTCTTGGTGAACAAGAGGAAGCAGTAGATACTTTGGGATGGGTTGATATTTTGAGTGCTATGTCTCAGCTCAAGCATGTTGATCCACTTTACTTGAAAGCTATGAATATGAGTCACATTCCTGTCACTGGGATCAACTGCAGATCTGTGCTGTCAGCGCAGCGCATAGCCAACAAAGGCAGCGGCTTGAACTAAACAAGTACTGGCATTAGCAAGAAGGGGAGAGAAGGAGAGATAAAAACTAGGGTTAAGGACATTTCATAGGGGGAGGTTTGCATAATGCGGCAGTACTGAAGTTTCCCATGGTATAGTCTGCTACCTGAATAGAGCTTCTGTGACAGAGTTCACCACATGTCTCATATCCTGTAAGCACTTAATCCTGCATATGTGATAAAGTGTCACAGTGCTGATGTGTTTCTCTTCTTTAGTGTTGGCTTGGGAATTTACTAAAGTTTCAAGATTAAGACTCAGATTTTCTTTTGATGTTTGGAAATAGAGAAGGGCAAAATCACGGATGGATTTGATTTTTGCAAAAATTGGGAAGGATATTCTTGGGTCTGGTTTTGTGGCACAGGACTGACTGGAGGCCAGGTGATCTCAGTTCTGATTCCTGGCTCTGCCTCTGACCGACTTAGGCACCTTTCCCTGTCTGTGCCTCATGTTCTGTAAACTGAGAGATAAGTGTTAAGCACTTGGAGATCCTTGATGGTGCTATAGAAGTTCCAAATATAATTATGAAACATTTGAAGTTGAGTCGTTGATTCTGGGTCACCTTCTCTTCCTTCCAACCAAAAGTAAGGAGTTTTGGATATATGGCTCTGGATTTGGATCCTCTCCATATATTTACGAACGGAACTGAGAAGGGGCAAGACTTTGCAAGACCCAGCCCAGGGTATTTCAGATCGAGGTGCCATTTGTCTAACCTATCAACTACCAACACCAGTCCATTATCAAAATTACAAATAACTTTATTTCATTTTTAGCCTTTCAATAATTGAGAGCATATTTATTTAAAATGTGCACATGGAGCAAAACCCAGATAGCTCAGCTTCTATATATCAGACTAATATGCCCCATTAAAATAAATAAGAAGATTAGATTAATGTAATTGTTAATTAACCAAATGAAAGTGCAAAGTAGGGTTTTAAACAAAACAGAGAGATTCCATCTGGTTGGGTTCTTGGCTGGAGATATGTGATGACACAAGATGGAACCATGGTATTGAACATTCTTGGGTAGTGTGTTCAGTCTTGTCACAACAACAGACACTGATACAGACTTTGCTAAATGAAGTTTTAGTCTTTTGAATTCAGCAAATCAAAAAGTTTCATACATGTTTTTTCTGCACTGGCAGCAAAATAATAGAGAGTATGTAGATATCAAAAAGCTAACTTTATACATATGCACACAGGGATGAGTGTGTGTTTATATATAGATGTATTAATGCATATTTAAAAGTGAACATTCTTAAATGCTATATATGTATATGTGTAATATCTTACACATATAAATATATGGTCCATCATTCTAATCCCATGCACAGCTGCACTGTAACCACAGTGGTTTATAAGATCACACTTCATAGATGCATGACTCACTGGCTTCATTCATGTTTCCATATGTATGTAGAAACATAGCAAAGCAGACATTCCTAGAGACATTGCAGGACAACTTCATTGAGATGGACATTCTCACCTCCTCCCGACATGACGGTGCTTACAATGATGGGTATGTGACACTTCTGTGGTCTTGCTGTTTACTGTACAATCATTATGATCTTTGCATGAAAGCATTTGGTCACTTAAGTGATGTTTTAAGGGCAATGCCATTTTTGCCTCTCCTAAAATGGCTTTAAAAAATTAGGCTCCTAAGCTTGGAGCACAGCGTCCTGTACATATTAATGGCAGTCTCATTAATATGCTGATGTTCCATGGCATCTCATTGGCTTTCTTTGCCATTTTGAAAACCATTTCACTAATAAGATGTATCTGTAGCAATTTACAGTCCCTTACAAACTAAGGTTACTTGCAGTTCAATGAAGACTTTAAACTACAATGAGCCTGGCTGAACAATATTCCAAATGTTAAACTGATATTTTTCAGGTTCATTGCCTTACAAAGGTACCGAAGTATCTTTTTGGCACTGATAACAGTGATGATGGGGCAACTCTTTAAAGCCAGGCCTGTGACGTTGACATAACATCCCATTTGGGTGATAACGATCACTTTATTAATTTAACTTTTGTTCAGATAACTTTTAAGTTATAAACTGCATCTAATAAGATTGCATTTTGCACCAAACAACCTGTGCGCCGTACCGTACGTTAGTGATTTTCTAATTTAATAACCACCATCAGCTGAAATACTGCTTGGTCTTTTTGAACAGTGCAGATGCCTCTTCAATGGAACCAAATAAATCTGTAGCTAAATAAAGCAAATGAATGAATAGTGGAGATGCTGCTGCAAGAATTAAAGTTTTAACATAGACGAATAGTGGAAATAATGAGTCATGCTCTAGCAACCATTATTTTGTACAGTTAATTAACGGGTTTGCCAGAATTAGTATAAACATTGTTTTGAAGGAAAATTCACATCACTTTATACTGCACAAATTGTTCCATGACTTTTCTTCGCAGCATTGTTTCTGCATGTCGGTTTTTCCCCCTATTATTACATGTGTTGAGACGGATCCTTGAGCCAGATCCTTAGCTGGCATAAACCAGCAAAACCACATTGACTTCAGTGGAGCTGTGCTGATTTATGGCCACTGAGGGTCTGGCCCATAAAATCATGACTAAAAATACTAGCTGCATTGGGTCTAATTCTGATCCCACACTAGTGGAGTTTCTCCTGATTTACGCTGGTCTAGAGAGAGGAGAATTGGGCCCAACACCCAAAACACTGTTTTTCTTTCCTTTCTCTTCACTCCTGAAGAAAACCCAATAGTAGAGGGGTTCATATGCCTTATATTTCTCAAGAGCTTTTCCTGAAAATGGGAGTGTTCATTTATAGTTTGACCCAACTCCCATGGAAATCCATGGGACTTGGTCAAGGTCCTCATACTACTGTCTGCCAAGCCACACATAAAACAATGAGGCTAAAATATAGCTGCTGTCATAACGTTGGGATGGAAACACTGGGGACGCTGTGACAATTTGGGTCTCGCAAAAGGAACTGATCTTGCTTTTCCCCATCTCCACTCAGCAAACAAGACAAAAGCTCTCTTGCAGCAGCATTACATAGAAACATAGAAACATAGAAACATAGGTCAGAAGGGACCAATATGATCATCTAGTCTGACCTCCTGCACAAGGCAGGCCACAAAACCCTACCCATACACATTTATAACAACCCCGAACCCATGACTGAGTTATTGAAATCCTCAAAAGTGAGATTTGAAGACCTCAAGCTGCAGGGAATACACCAGCAAGCGACGCATGCCCCATGCTGCAGAGGAAGGCGAGGTTTACATTTGGGTATATTTGCATGCTCTCCCCCACCTCCAACTTGTTCCCATTAAAATACAATTGAAAGTTTCAATGGGAGCAGGATCAGGCCCTCAGTCCTGCCTGCGTGAACTGATCTGTTCTAGCTGTGCTTAGGATCTCATTTCACTGTAATGTCAGCTTTCCCATGGAGACGTCTCTTGCTGTCGAAGTGTTCTCTGCGGTATGGTTGGCTCTGTGACGTTTTTCCTTTACTCTGTGTGACTTGTTCCTGTTTTTTATTTTTCTCTTCTGTGCATGGCACCCATATATTTACAAAGCATTGTGTGAAGCTGCTTCCTTCACTCTGGCAGCAGCTGCCACCCTGAGCTTTGAATTCTGTCTCTGCTTTTATTTTTGTGAAGAGTCACCTACTCTTTGTCTTTCTTCCCTCAGGCACTTCCTGTTTAAACCTGGAGGCACCTCTCCCCTCTTTTGTACTACATCGCCGGGATATCCCTTGACGTCCAGCACTGTGTACTCGCCTCCCCCTAGACCCCTTCCCAGAAGTACCTTCTCTAGGCCTGCCTTTAATCTGAAGAAACCCTATAAGTACTGTAACTGGAAATGTGCAGCTCTGAGTGCCATCATCATCTCAGTGACGCTGGTGATCCTGCTTGCTTATTTTATCGGTAAGCATATTCCACTTTTCAGCCTTTTTATCCTCTACTGTCAGCTCTGGTGTTGAGAACATTTGGGAACTTGCAAGACCAAGTTGGTTACACCCATAGTAACTAACAAGTATAGTCTCGTCTAGATAGAGAGTTAGTGTGGGGCAAGCTGAGGTATAAATCTACAACACACACACCGCGTGCTAATTGGCTGCACGAACCGTGCAGCTGTGCACTAAAAATTCCCTAGTGTGCTTTGACATAGTCCAGTTTCAATTAGCAGTAAATCAGTGTGCACTAAGATAGTTTTAGTGTGCAGTAGTCCACATGGACCATTACTGCACAGCAGGTTAGTGCACTGTAGATGTATACCCCAGAGTCCTGGGCTCACTTCATTTAATAGTACCGCCAAGGTTTAATAGAACCTAGTCCATATGCTGTTTGTAAAGAGTGTGAACTGTTCTTTTTCTGCTGGAGAAACTATTGGAATCGTCTAGAACGAGACAAGCCCACCCTGTCTGAATAAAGCATTGTAATGAGACCTGAGTCCTGATCGCGTTCTCATCAAAATCTGTGGGAGCTGAGTCAAATTCCAAATCCTGAAATGTTGACTTTGTCCTTACTCTGGCAAAATCTTCTCTTGGCTTGGAGCTAAATGTTGCTTGTCTTCCTCATATGAGTAATTATACTGAAATGAATGGGACTGAATAAGGGGAACAGGCATGAATAAGGGGAACAGACTGAGAGTTTTAGTTGACTGAAGAAGTAGTTCAGGGTTTGGCCCAACAGGATATTTTGAGGGTTAGTGGAAGGAAGGAACACTGAAATGCAGAAAATCTGAAAACATTGGTATCCTGTTGCACCAATGCAATGGCATTTTTGTTTGAGTTTTGTCTGCAATTGGTTTCCTGGATATCTAAGTGTTTCCAGTGCTTATTGCAAGGAGCAACTGAACTATTAAGGTGAGAATGGTATTCCTCAACTTCTAAGGTGGAGGTGTTACCCTTCATTTCACTTCCTTTTTTGCTGATAAAGCTGGTATTAATTTATGAAGGTACTTTGCTAGACTCCTCTTTTAAAATGACAATGATACAAACTTTTGTTATGATGAGCCGAAGACTGTAGCCACAAGTGAAAGAGCCTCTTCTGTCTGACACAAGCAAGCTGTTGTCTTTGATTTCACCGTAACTACCTGTAGGCTAATGCTCTATAAAAGATTGCAGTTAGAACTAGCAAATCATAACTGGATGGAAAGATTTCTCACTTTCATTTCATATACGTATAGTTATTACTACCACCAATGATCAGTTTCGCCATATTCACTTTGTGTGCTGCTCTGATGACTGAATATGTTCCACTGCTGTCTTTTATTATACTTTGGTCAGTTTTGTGCCTACTATAAAAGAAGCAGAAGTGATTAATTAACCAGCATTAAATCAGTAGCAGTTTGATGGAACTTAGGTTTGGGCCTGTCTGTCTCAATTATCTAGCAATCTCCTTATGCACTGAACAGGATTCCACTGGACATTATCTCTGTGTGTCAGAGGAATCTCTTCAGAACTCTCATAAAACTTCGGTGTCCATTCATTATATCTGTGGATGTATATACACTTTGCTGTGTTACAGACAGTGTCTGAAAGGCTGACTCGCCCCTTAATGGTCTCCTGTTCAAAACCCTTTTCCAGCCGTTTTGAAAAGAGCAGAGTCCTGATTTAATTCACAGTAAATAGGGTTAAAAATTATGTCCCTGGGTTTACGCTTAGGTCCTTTTTTCCCACTCAGATTAATCCTGTGGCATCTGCCAAGCACTGTGTATGACTGGCAAGATGCCAGGAATGCCGATCAGGTTGAACTGTCTAATTATGGGTCATTATTGCTAATTTCTAAAGGAACTATCAATTATTAAAAATAAAATTCATTGGTTCAGTATAGCATAAACATATTTAACAAAGAGAATCTCTGCCAGACCCACTGATTTAATCAGCAGGCAAAAAAGCAGTTATTTAATTAGATTTTGATGAAAAATTGTGTTTAATTTCAAGTATAATCAATTATTAATTACTGTAATGAGAGACTCTGACCGGGTTTACTAATTAGCTCATTTAAAAAATATGAATAACCTTTTCATTTGTAATTATTTTCTACATCCTGTCAAGTTGTAGATAAGAATTGTATCATCTTCCAAAAAAAAAAAACAAAAAACTTTCACTAACTTCTTACAAGATGGGTTGTATCTTGAACAATATGACGACGTTTTTAATAACAATGCTTTTTCTAATTTTCTGATCTCTTTACAAAATAAGTCCTTATTTATTGTTAGATCAGTGATATTTCTGTATTTGTTATTCAAATATCTTTACTCATGTTGAGTAGTATCTCACTCTTACTGATTTCCTTGAGACTGTTCGAATTGTTAAGGTATTACTGAACATGAGTCAGAGTGGCAAAATGTAGCCCTTATTATGTCTAATGAATGTTGATAACTTGGCCAGTTGCCATTGGCTCTTGTTAGTTAAAGTAAGTATGGAAATTCTCTTTTATGACCATTGGCAAAATCCAAAATATGTTGACGGCAATGGAAAGACTCCCCTTAAAGTGAGTAAGCTTTGGATCAGGGCCCACGGCAATGGTTTGGGGTTGCATCCTCTTTCATCCAGCTGCTAGTTAATACTAATGCTCCAATCCACCACACCAGAATGCCGTTCACAGTGTCAACCATAGCACAGTCCTCCACTCAAATTAAAACAAAACAAACGAAAAAAAACTACCTCAAGCAGAGGTTTCTTAACCTGAAAAGAGCCAGAGACGTAATGAACTCCACTAGGGACTTTGCTATTGCCAATATGTTTTATGTGACAGGTGCTCAGATACAGTGGTGATGTGCAGCAATACAAAACAGACACACAGGCAGATAGCTGTTAGAGAGACGAGGTGGATGAGATAATATCTTTAATTGGACCAGCTTCTGTTTGCGAAAGACAAGCTTTCGGGAATACCCAGAGCTCCTCCTCAGGTCTGGGATGGATGGATAGGTAAATCAATCAGCATGAAAACAAACAGCCTTTGGACCTTTCCAAAGCTCTTTGCAGGGAGACAGTGGCATTTTTAAACACATCCGCAACATCCACTCTATCATCCATTTAAGACTGAAAAACCATAGAGTAGCAGGTCTATTTCCATTTTACCCAAGAGTCTATGGTTTTTAAAGGTCTGTGGCTTATTTATCTTGCTGTTCTTTCATTTCAAAGATCTGGGAGTGGGGAGCAATTGGGAAGGAAGCAAGAGCCCCTATAAACTTTTGACTGGCACCACGTGTAAAACATTGTGATCTCACTGAAGCTTTCGCAAGGTTGAATCTTTCTCGAGAGATAACGGCAAACAAAATATGAAAAAGCATAATGAACACAAGAAGTTATTTTTCATTGGAATTAACCAGCTTAAGATTCACTTTCTACCACCTTTTCAAATATTCACTTGAGACTACACTAAGTCAGTGGCTACAATGCACACCAATAGCACAGCACAGCACTGCATGTGCTGATAGCTAATGCAGAGGAAGAGCTTTATATCCAAATCCTGAAGACACACCAACGCTGATCTTGTAAGGTGCACACACCAAAGAGAAAACCTGTATTAGATCAAGGCTGCAACATAAAAATTGTAAGAGCGGTGACATCAGAGCCGCTAAAAGGAAAGAAGACTTCTTTAGGCAGCTTGTAACGTACCTGCAAATTTGCTGTTCCTGGCGGTCATGGAAAACACATTTTGTAATTTTAACCGAAATTGTTCATTTGGTGACTTTTGTACTGTTTTCAGCTATACCACATAAGACTGAAACAAGGCTGATCAAATCCCATGCTTCAGAATGTTAAACTGTGTTGTGGCACTGGGGTCAGGAAGGAATTTTTTCTCCCATGTACAAAAAGGCACAAGTGGCCAAACTCCAAATCCTACCTCCTTTTCTTAAGGCGTGGAGGACTTTGCTTGCAGTGGAACAAGTCTGGTTCCAAATAGGATTTGGAAATCCCATGTGCCATAGGGTGCGGGTCTGCAAGAGCTCTGTGTTTAGAGGCTCGGAAGGGCAGAGTGCGGGAGGTGAATCTGCTACTGTGCAGCTATGCTGTCCACTGAGTCTGCATATGTGGTAGGAACAAGGGCAGCGAGGACAGCTCTGTGGAGAAACTCTGCAGTCACTCCACATTTTGGGAGGAAGAATTCTGCCCTTTTAGAGATCCTAGGCATTAGAAATGGAAAATACTTGTTAGATTCTCTAGCTCTCTCATGTCCACCAGCTGCTTCTCTAGATGGAACAGTATTGGCTTGGAAGTGAATTACGGATGGAGAGTAGTTGCTTTCATCTGAAACAGAAGTAGTATCTTCCTGCTCCAGTTACCAGACCAGATGAATGTATAATTTGATGTAGTAAAGCACTTGCTATTTTCCTGCATTTAAGCATGTGCTGTGGTTGCATTGCATAAATAGCAAAGGACATGTGCATTTGATTCAAATTAAAGATAGGGATGGAAAATGTATTGTAGAGCCAAAACAGCCGCTTATTTTATTGGAGTCAGATCTCTCTCTGCTATTTCAGCTCTCCATTTATTTAAACTCCTTACAGCTACCGCTTCACTTAAAACTGCATTGCTCACTATTGGCAAAATGCTTCAACAATAAAACACTGTGATGCGTTTATAAAGCAGCTTTCTTTTCGTTGTTTAAAGATTGTCCCAAAAGCTAACTGGAGCTCAGTTTATCCATGATCCTTTGATGCTGTGTACTAACCCTAATTCAACTCAGTGCTCTGAAGTTTCTAGTTATCTAGCTATGCGTTTCTAATACAGCAATTACAGTGGTGTCTGGGCACCACCTGAGATCAATAGAAGTCACTAATGTTTCATTCTTCAGCTTGTGCTGTATTTGTTTAGCCTACATTTATACTGAGATATTAAGGCTTTCACTCACACTAAAATATAACCCAATATTTTGCCCTCCCAGTAAATTTCCTTAATTTTCTGTTTTCAGTTTTCTTTTCTAATCCAGGATTAAGGGTTTTGTTTGTCTTCTCCTTTAAATTTACAAGACTCTTTCCATTCCTCATTTACATCTAATCTCAGCTAAGAAAGACACAAACAGCATCCCAAAGGATCCTTTCTGGCAAAGCCTTTATACATAGTGATCTGTTTCTTAGAGCAGGGGATTTGGCATCAACAATCCTGGTTTTTCTTCTTGGTTTTTTCACAGTCCCACTGAATTACCATTCACAATTCAGTTAATATTTGTATTCCACAGCTATTTTGTGGGTAGCGTGAAACTTCATTAATGAATATGTGCAAAACACTGAGACGCAGTTGTGAAAGGTGCAATAAAAGTGCAAGTTGTGTTTTTATTCATCCACAACTCTTGTCACAATATAACACCTATATTTAGCCTAGATTAGATTTTTATTGGTAAATTGCAGTAAACATTGATTTCACTGCACACACAGATGTGGATTGGGAAAAAATATTTTCATTGATGATAATAGAAATCTACAGATAAAGTGAGAAAAATGCTGCTTGAAAACTTGTTAGAGTTAAAATCCAGTGATTTAAACTTTGGAATTGTTATAAATAGATTAGCAAATGAATAGTAAAAACAGGTATGATTTACTAATTTAAGGTTACTTACTCTGTATATTTTGACATGTGATGTTGATGGCTTTTTAAACAGTTTAGAAAGCTTTAACTTTTTTAATCTCAGCATCTACTTTCATTAAATAGTTGTTGGACCTTCCTTCTCGTACTATTCTGCAAATGTGAAGAATTAAACCCAATAGAATCTCAGAGTTACAAACTGACTGGTCAACCACACACATCATTTAGAACTGGAAGTACGCAATCAGGCAGCAGAGAACAACAACAGAATAAAGCAAATGCAGGATAGGGCTGCGTTAAACGTAAACTACTAAAAAATTAAAAGGAAGGTTTAAAAAAAGATTTGACAAGGTCATAAGGAAACTGTTTCTGTACTTGTTTCATTTAAATTAAGATGGTTAAAAGCTGCATTTTTCTTCTGCATAGTAAAGTTTCACAGCTGTATTTAGTCAATGTTCAGCTGTAAATTTTTGAAAAAACAGCCATAATATTTTGTTCAGAATTACAAACATATCAGAGCTATGAACAACTTCCGTTCCCAAGGTGTTTGTAACCCTGAGGTTCTACTGTAGTTAAAAATATTTTTTCAAATGATTAAAACGCATGGTTTTGCATAACTGTGAAAATTTAAATCTATAAAAATCTAAAAAAATTTCTCATAGATAAATATATTATCTGTTGAAGTTATAAAAAGAATTGAGTTTGGTGAAGCCTACTTTAATCGCAGTAGTACTTAAAGACCACAATCAGATTGGACCTCATTGCATTAGATGCTATGCAAACATATAATAAATGACGGTCAGTGCCTGAAAGAGCTTACAGTCTAAATTAAATGTTTTCTGTCTCTCCAATTTTTCATACAAGTGCCCATCACCATATCATCTGAGCACCTCCCAAGAGACAAACTACAACAGATATTTTTTTAACTATTGTAATTTATACCCTCCTGTATTATCAATGTGAGAACAATGGCCTGATTCTTCTCTGACATACACCAGTATTAAATAAGATCAACTTCATTGACATTAAAACTGGTGAAACTGAGATCAGAATCAGTCCGGAGTATCCTAACCATGCTGTCTGGGCCCATTAAAATCAATGGTAAAACCTCCATACACTGCAGCAGTTTCTGGACTGGGCTTAGGGGAAGTTTACAAACAAACACCACTCTGATTCTGGAAAATGGCACAACTGAAAGCATAACATATCAACTGAATGCTGATCCTTCAGTCCGGTGTTAAATGATCTTGGTGACAGTCTGATCTCTGAGCTCTGCATTTTGCCCATGTGAATTACTGGAGGCATGGAAAGATGTCCAGCTGAATGGAAAGATGGCATCAGAATGAAATTATTGACTGACCCTTGAAAAATGCTTTATACGTGACAACTCACAGGAACCTCTTTCTTTTTTTGTCCTACAGTGAGGATGGTGGGGAAGCTCTGAGCCCCTTTCTTCCTGTGTGTAGCCTCATTCATACTTTGCTTGTATTAAGGAACAAAACTTAGAGCAGTCGCTGTGTGTAAAGTGTACAAGTTACAATGGAGTAGTCCTGAGAATAGCAAGCTGCTTGCAGGGATCTGGCAATTGAAGTTTTCAAGAGGCAGTTCGAGGGTGAATCACTTTCATATTTCCTCCCTATTCCATGCCCCAGTCACTTTCCCAACTTCCCCCTCAAGTTATATAAAATACATAAGGCTCACCAAAGTGCAGCTCAGTACATTACTATCTCAGCTGCCCCAGGAGAGTGCAGAGGAGGCTGTGCTCTAGTGCCGTACTTGTGAGCAAGGCAGCAATCATTAGGGAGAAGAAACAAGTGAAGGACAAAAATCTGCAAGGACAAGTCATTTCCAGTCCTTCCCTTCATGCTTTTTTTTCCCTCAGCTGCTGCTTTAGGCACATTGTGGAAATAATTATAACTGAAATTTTATTTTTCTTGCTCTCCACATCCAGAAAGAGCCTTTTTTGTTACAAGAGAGTGAGAATCTCTTTTTGTTTTTTTTCGGAGCGGCGTTTTGTCTTTGGACAACAGCCATGGTTAGCTTTCTAGGGAACAAAGTTGCTGAGACGATTTAATGGCAGCTTTAAAATAAAGATGTTAAAGATACAAGATCTGACTTTCGAGCTATTCTTGTGGAGATCAGTTCATTCAGATGGATGTTAGGGAATTAACTGTAGTCACACCAGTATAGATGGTTCCTTTTATTTCAGCCCTAACCAATATCTATAACCTGGCATTAATGTTGGGGTCAAAGAAATATATGGTTATATGTAAACCGTTGAAAGGATTCTTTTTTTGTAAAAAAAAATGACTTAAAAAGAAATAGGAGTTCTCTTCTGTTTCAGCAGTAGCTAAAAACATCAAACAATATAGAAATCTTTTAAAAATAATCTTAACAAAGGAAGTAGTGTCCGTTGAGCCAAATGGTTCCAAGTGTAAAACCTAAAAAGTACTTTGAACTTTCATAATTATAAGCCACGCTTATTTTATAGCTCAAATTCCAGAGTTTACAAGGCTAAAATCCTGGCTTTTTCAGTTTTTTGTTCCGTGTTCATGAAAGCCACATACGTTCATAGCTAGGCTTTGCAAAATCATTGCACTGGAAACTGACAGCACTCATGTAGTCAGATTTTTGTGGGATCCTTCATGCGGGCATGATGAACTGCTTAACAGATGTTAGAAAGCAATACATTTTATAAAATGCACTGTGTAAATGGAGGTGTAACAACGGCAGCAAGTTCTGAAACCAGGTCATTGAATTCCTATGTTGAGAAACAGCCAACAGTCCTTCAGAAATACACTGGAAAGAATATTGATTAAGAACATCTAACTGGGCCTGATCCAGTGCTTCCTGAAGTCAGTAAAAAGACTCCTCTCATCATCAATGGACCCATCTTCAGTGGGCTTTTCACAGAATTCAAGGCCACAAGGGACTAGTAAATAAACTAGTCTGATCTCCTGTATATCACAGGCCATAGTATTTCATCCCGTTACCCCTTAATTGAGTCCAATAATTTGTGTTTGACTAAAGCATATCTCCCAGGAAGACATCCAGTCTTGATCTGAAGACATCAAGAGATGGAGAATTCACCACTTCCCGTGGTAATTTGTTGCAGTGGTTATTCACCCTCACTGCTAAAAATGTGTGCCGAATTTCTAATTTAAATTTGTCTGTCTGAAGTTTCCAGCCATTGGTTCTTGGTATAACTTTCTCCACTAGATTAAAGAGCTCTCTAGCACCCCATCTTTTCTCCACATGAAGGTGACACTGTATTCAAGTCACCACTAAATCTATCTGGGCCTGCTAATTTAAAAAGGTCTGTTCCCAGCGGAACTTGTTTGACATCCTCCTTAGTTACCAATAGACTGAAAGTACTTCATCATTCTCATGTGTTATGAGTGCATCACTCTGCTTCTTTTCTAATACAGAACAGGAATATTTATGGAACACTTCTGCCTTTTCTAAATAATTATTATCAATTTTACCATCTCCATCTAATAATGGGTGTATTCTATTACTAGTATTTTTTTTTGTTCCTAATATACTAAAAATCTCCTTATTATCGTTAGCCCTGTCAGCCATGGATTTTTCTTTGCTGTTTTTAGCATCCCCTGTCAAGTTTCCTGCATGTCATAACTTCTGATTTATGTTGATTGGTAACTGGTTTCCCCCCTTTTTTCTCCCCCCCCCCTCCAATTTCTGCGTTCACTTTGCCACTGAGCCAGGATGGGTGGTTAGCCAAAGCTGTCTACTTTCTTGATGAAGGAATTCTGGCTTGTTGGCCATTTAATAAACTCCTCTTAAAGAATTCCCAATTTTCATTAACATTTTTGAGTCTAAATTTTCACTCCCAATCATTGTTGCTCATAATTTTCTTCAGCTTAGGGAAATTACTTCTTTTGAAACACCCAATATATATGTTACTGTTAGGGACTATCCTCTGTTTGCCTATATTGAATGTAGTCAGGTCTCCCACGTTGAAGGAGTAACACAGTTTCAGTATAATAAGAAAAGGGCTCAGAAGCAGTTGGTGTCTTGTGGGGAAAAGGTGGTATTAAAACCACCTTTGGTATTCCTCTCTTGGGACTGGAGGGTGCTGGTCTAGTTCCCTATTCATGACATAGCAGCCATTTTAAAATCAACCCTATTTTCATCTACTTCCTGAGTAGTTAATATCCTGCCTCTGTCTCAAACATGTAGACTTCTGATCAATTTTTCTGTCTGTTTACTTGTATTATATTGCCCTCATCAGCATACTATCCAGGTGTCATCTCAGGACCACCCTTAAAGCTATTTCCTCCACACTTTCAAGGAAGCGTCTATGTTTCTGGCCAAGTTTGAACCCCGTATAAGTGGTTTCAACAACATGGATTTGCAACTACTTACATCAGGTCTGAATTTGGCCTTGATCTGTGACCTATTTTTAAAAGTGCATAGTTGATTGAGTAGTATTTTTCACTAGTCTTCTATAAACAAATGTAAGAAGGTCAGTTTATGGGAGCCAGCTTAAGAAAACAGTTAAACCCCCTGTAAGCTCTCTTTACCATATTGTTATTGCAACTCATTTTCAGGCCCTGCTCAAAATTCAGATGATACAGTTAAAAAACAATGGACCTGATTCGCCACAGCCTTGCCCTTTGTGTCGTCATTTATACCTGAGCAAAGCAAATGTGAAATGCTGTCCACAGTGTCAATGTGTGGAGAATGCTGATTTCATACCGTTTTAAACAAACTCCACACAGATATAAGTGACTAGTCAAGGTGCAAGGCCGTGGAGAATGAGACCCCATGTCTGCAGACAGCCCCAGCAGTTTTAAGTGGAGTGTGGTTTAGTAGCTCAGACCAGAAGTTGGGGAGTGGTTTTCCCATTTTAGCCTCTGAAGCTTTTTATTGTTATTACTACATATGATGACATTATGAGACTCTTATCACGATAGAGAGAGTGAGAAACAATGCATGGTGCCGTTTTCACAAGTATAACAGAGAGCACAATTTGTCCCAATATCAGAAGTAGCTAGAGCCTTGTGAAATGACTTGAGTTTGCTTAATAAGTATGTATGTGTGCAAACAATTATTTTTGTGAATGCAATGGGCCCTTGCTAATTCTTAGCTATAACGGAGAGACCCAGTGCTAATG
This sequence comes from Mesoclemmys tuberculata, assembly GCA_007922155.1. Taxonomy (NCBI): domain Eukaryota; kingdom Metazoa; phylum Chordata; order Testudines; family Chelidae; genus Mesoclemmys; species Mesoclemmys tuberculata. Next base: position 8,619,584 of record ML675690.1, read on the forward strand.
ACTGAATAGGAAAATATACACGTAAACCTGTGAAAATGGCATCTCCCTGCAACCTACCACCCCCACCCAAGTAATACAGGCCGTGAGAAGTTTTGTGCACAGACATGGTAGGGTGAATTGCTTCTATTTAGAAATAGCTCAAACAGTTAAGTCCCCGGCTGCTCAAGAGCTGGGCCACACATCCATAAAGATCCCACTGAGCATGTTGTTTGCACTGTGGCATCGTGACACTCAACCAGAGGTTATGGGTGTACTGCAGGAGTAGGTGGGCGAGGTTCTGTGGCCTGCAATGTGCATCATACTAGACGATCATGATGGTCCTTTTAGGCCTTAAAAGTCTGTGAAACCACATGTCAGTGTCACAACATAAAAGTCAGTTCCTTTCATGCTTAATCCACCCCTGGGTTTACGAATGTTTAATAAAAGGGGTTCCCTGAATTTATTTTCCTCTTCTCCGATTAAAGGAAAGGAAAAGGGCTCTCAGATTTGGTCAGTAGAATTTGCATGTTTTACACATTTGAAACCGAAAGTGCTGGCACAGCCTTTATGACAGTAACACAGACGTGCTGGCATAACCTTCATTTCACAGCTCAGATTGACCTTTGCATACAAACACTGAAGAGGAATCAGTTTTACGGCTCTTAATATCTCCTGCAAGGAGTTCTTCTCAAGTCTGTTTTTATTTCATACTAATTACTGTGGAATAACGTAATTTAATTGCAGTTAAGAAGAGAGAGAGAAACGTTTCCCATAATGGATTTTCTTTCACTGTTTTTAAATACTATGCATTTGTGTGGGGATAACTAGTCATAATAATAGGCTCAGGTAAGGGTGTCAGTGACACTGAAAAATACTCCTGAATTAGAGTTCAGTGATTATCCCCCAGACTTCTTTTTTCACTAGAAATTAGAAAATACCTTCAAAGCCTTATGTGCAGAATTTCTTGTTCACTTTGTGATGGGGTAGTCTGGTGCCTAGAGGTCATCCCATTGCTGTCAAGTGACACGTCCCTGTTAGATTTTGAAAGGTCTGATGTATATGCCAGGACCCAGAAGATATTAGTAGAGGGGAAGCGGTCCCACAAGGAACTGGTGTTTGGGGAGGAAATCCCATCACTGTTTCGTTAAGCCCCCAGGGCCAGGAGGGCATGGGGCAAGGCTCCGATCTCACTCAAGCAGTTGAGATAAACTTTAAAGAAGGGGATCAGCATATATGGACCATTATATGCTACTTCCTCCTTCGTAGCAGTAGAAGATTGCTTGCTGAACCCTCTGAGCTGAGGACTAATTGCGGTAAAAGAACCACTTGAAGTGAAGCTGGCTAAGGCCCTGCAGTTGGCTACATTACAGCCTAGCTCCAAAGATGAGAGGTGGGGACGCCCGGCTTAAGACGAGAGGTAATAACTGTCTGAGCTCCCTGAGGGCTGGGTTCTTGCTTTCAGGAGAGTCAGAGTGACTCTTTGGAGTATACCCTGTTCCAGGATGAGAACAGGGGACTCCTGTTTTGCAAGTGTGACCATCTGAACCATAACCCCGGCTCCAGAAAGGGGATAGAGTGCAGTCTGTGTCCACTCCTGATCAGGGGCAAAAGAGCTGACCAGGACTTTTGTATGGACCATGGTGGGGTGACCTGAAGCAACTAACGAAGTGAGTTGCACTTTGTTGAAAGACTTATACAGTAAGGCATGAGTCAACGTAAGGAAGTCAAAATCTGACCCTGAATGACTGGGTGGCAGAAGCTGTGATGTCCTTTGGGAACTGCCCATGATCTTCAAGTTAAAAATTAACACTTCCCCCAGTACCAGCCTTTCTTACATATGTCTTCGCTTGACTTTGTCGTGCTCCACGCTTTAAAGCCTGTCCACATTGCAAACAGAAACAGGCTAACTAGAACCCAATCTTAAAAGATGGTGAGAACTGTGCATGGAAACCAGTTTCAAACATGGTAGTGCATGATACATTTGGAGCGCTGTGCATTGTCCACCTCATACAGTTGTAGCGTGGATGGTTTCAATATCCAATTTAAAGAAACACTTTGTCCATTTAAAAAAAAAAGTTGAGGGAGAAATAATGCCTTTGCCTACACTAAGTGTATTTCTCGAAAATTTCCCACTGTTACTCACACTGGTTCTACCAGTAGATGGAGCAGAACCAGTGTGAGTAATGGTGTGAAACGTTAAAGAATTACACCTAGCGTGGTAGTGTAGAGAATGCTTTATGTGGATCCTGACATTTTCCTACAAGAAAAAGACCTAAGCAGTCTTAAATTACCAGCAGTAAAAAATGTAAGTGGCACTTTATTTACCTAGTGTTCATTCCACTGCTAAGACCCATGGAGCTGAACCACGGTTAACAGCCACAGGAAATTTTGGGGAAATGAGGCGTAGTGTGGATAAGGCTGGCATGGGCCGCATCCAAAGACAACCCCATTTTAACTGGTTCCTCTGACCCAATTATTTCGCAGAGTAGATGATACCAAAAGGGTGGCCCAAATGGCCTCATGCACAGTTATCTAAGCAGGGGTAGTCATTCACCTGTGTGAAATGCAGCCATTCTGTTTTGCTGTCATTTTACATCCCCCCAGCACAGGCTAGATGATGACACAAGGTTCACGGCAGAGGAGAATCAGGTCTATAATGGTATATCTACTCTATAGCAGGGAGCAAGCCTCTCAGCCTGGGTAGACATGGCTAGCTTGGCCATGGCTAGCATGCTAAGAATAGCAGTGTGGACGTGGCGGTTCAGGCATCTGCTAAGGCTCTCAAGCCCACCTGACCCCATGAGTCTGAGCTCAGAGGGCTGGCACGAGTCTCCACCAGAGCTGCAATGTCCACCCTGCCATTTTCACTTTCCTAGCTTGGCTTGAACTAGCATGACTCATTCTACCTGGGGTGGGAGGCTTGCTACCAGCTGCAGTGTAGACATACCCTAGATGGCTGTAAGTCACACCGCATTACAAGCGGTACAGGAAGCAATGAGCCTTTTGCCATGCCCCTGAAAATTGGCCCGTGGTTGGTGAAATAATAAACCTCGGAAAAAATCTCAGTTCTCCCATGTTCAGTGGAAACTTGTTTGAGTCTGGCAGCTAAAATCTTGGAAGATTCCACCTGTATGGAGCATGCTCCATCCCCTCACAACTCCTGATGCTCACCAGACGCTATGTGCACCATTGCCACAAAGCAACTAAATATGCACCATGGATGAGCGGGCTGCACATGTGGGATCGCCAAGTGACTCATTAAGCTCCAACCTGGAGAGGCAGGGGTTCAGCAGGCTTTCCATGCAATTGCATCTCCTATGAGGGCTCTTGTGAGAACAATAGTATGTGATCACGTCATTAAAGACAGTTATGATGCATATGCATAAGGGAGCCAATTTAACATTGCACAGGCAAATCTGAATTCTGACATTTTCTAGCTTTTACATTCATGACTTTGCAACCTTAGTATTCTCTTAACATTGTTTTTGCAATGTAATTACATAGAGAGATGGCTGTGGGCCTCATTATAGAACTCTGTGGGTAGCATTTGACTGCTCTCGCCTTTTTCAGTCTGCTGGGTTAGTCCTGAGGCTGGAATTAACAGATTGCCAGGTGTGTTAAATTTTGTTATTGAGAGTTTTTAACACTGATCTGTACCATTCACTTAGATTTATAGCTCCCGGGAGTCCTGTGCTGGATTTTGCCCAGGGTCTCTAGGGAGGTGAGTAAATTCTAGTGTCATTAATTGTATTGTGTCATCCATTTAATCAGCTTTCCAAGACTGTACATTCTTATCAATTTGCCAGGCTTTTGGACAGAGGAAGTGGGGTTTTCTTCCCAAATTAACTTTAATCATTAATAGCTTGTTTTTGCAAGTTAGCTTGGAAAGAGATAAGAAAGTAAAATAAAAATTCATCTTTTCTTGATGCATTTTCATATTCCTTATGCTCATAGACTATAAGGTCAGAAGGGGCCATTATGATCATCTAGTCTGACCTCCTGAACAATGTAGGCCACAGAATTTCACCCACCCACTCCTGTAATAGACCCGTAACCTAAGACTGAGTTATTGAAGTCCTCAAATAATGATTTAAAGACTTCAAGGTACAGAGACTCCACCAGCAAATGACTCATGCCCCATGCTGCAGAGGAAGACCAAAAAAAACCCAGGGCCTTTGACAATCTGCCATGGGGGAAAATTCTTTCCTGATCCCAAATGTGGTGATTAGTTGGACCCTGAGCATGTGGGCAAGCCTCACCAGCCAGAGACGCAGAAAGAATTCTCTGTAGTAACTCAGAACCCTCCCCATCAAACCTCCCTTCACAGGCCATTGGGCATCTTTACCTCCTAAGTCTCCTTAAACTAATGAAATGTCTCCATAAGCCATCTACGTAAGGAACCTTTCACGTCTATGCACTTAATGATAAGGCAGGTCAGACTGGGTTTTAGGGTTCCGTTTGCAAGGTCCTGGTTCAGTAAAGCACAGAGTAGTTCTGTTGAAGTCAATGGGACTACTGACGTCTTTAAACATGCGCTTAAAGTCCTTTGCTGGGTCAGTGGAACCATCTTTTTGTTCTGAGATTGTGCCGTACCTATCACAACCATGAGTGGGGCTCATATATGCCACCACAATACAAATAATAAATAACAAGTGCTGAACTGTAGCTGATTTAACAACGTGAATTACAGTAGAACCTCAGGGTTATGAGCACTTCGGGAATGGAGGTTGTTCGTAACTCTGAAATGTTTGTGATTCTGAACAAAACGTGATGGCTGTTCTTTCAAAAGTTTACAACTGAACACTGACTTTGGATAGCTTTGAAACTTTACCATGCAGAAGAAAAATGTTGCTTTTAACCATCTTAATTTAAATGAAACAAGCACAGAAACCAGTTTTCTTACCTTGTCAAATCTTTTTTTTAAAAACTTTCCCTTTATTTTTTTGGTAGTTTATGTTTAACACCGTACTGTGCTCTATTTGGTTTTTTTGGTCTCTGCTGCTGCCTGATTGCATATTTCACGTTCCAAACAAGGTGTGGGGTGGACTGGTCAGTTCATAACGCCAGTGTTTATAACTCTGAGGTTATGCTAGTACATTCCTTCAATTAGAGTTCCGCAACTATATGTGTCAAATGAAACGGTATATATAAAATTGTATTGTGCCGAACAGCCTAATCTAGAATTTTAGCAGTTGCAAAGCAGGGTGGGAAGCCCCCTGTCTGTGCTTATTTCTCTAATTGAAATGAATGCCCAAATGGGAAATTTCTATTTCTAATATTATATACACAAATTAAAACACCATTTAGCGGTGTGGTGGGACCATCTTGTGATTGAGTTTGATCGTGAAGAAATCTCAGTAATACATATATTAATATGGTCTCTGTCATAAAGATAATCTAGAAGGAAAAATATTATTTTACTGAGAAAGGCCTGAGCATGTATAACACCAAATTTACTAGCATCTGTGGGACTGAAATAAGCTGCTTCGGTGCAATAAGCTGCCTTACAGCAGCAAAACGTTGCTGAGGTTCATCTTTCTGCTTCCTCTTCTGCTTTCTCATTGGCGCAAGTGTGGGGAGGAAATTCTAGATTATATATAAGCAGACAGCTTCTTTGATAAGCCAGGACACCTTTACATATAAATCCTTTATTTTTTTTCATAGGTTGACACTTGAAAAAATCCTTCTAGCAAAATGAATTTAAATATGCTAAGCATTTAAAATGCATTTCCCCCCTGTGCAAGAAATGACAAGCCTGCTAGTGTGCCACTTTAAAGCTGGGGGGGCAGTGATCATGTATTAACAGTTTGAATGGACAGGCAATCATTGGAAATTCTTTGATCACTGGGGTAATTAGGGAGTGCTTGAATAGGAGTGCTAACTCTTTTCGTTGAAGAAACATTGAGTTTAACCATTTCATTTCATAGATGTCTTTCTAGTCAATTCCTTTAATCCTTCAAAGGGCTATGATGCTTCAGCTGGAAGCTCTTTTGTTGCCATTAAGAGCAATTGATGACTAAATTAAAATAGAAAATATTCTTCTAAGAAGAAACTGATATTATTTGTAGGCCATTTACTTGCATCTTGGAAGTCTTTGGTGTAGTTGCAACACATGGGGAAGAACCTGCAACACATCGTTTAGAAATAAAATTAAGTCAGAAGTGGTCAAAATGTGACCAGTCTGTCAGATGCATTTCTTGGGCACAATCAGTGCAAGTGACAGCTTGGGGTTGGGGATTGCATTTTGGGTGTACCCACAATGTTGTGCTTTCCCCTTGAGAGCAACACTGGCAGCAAGATGAGGAAGGCAGGACACTCATCACACACTTGAGGGCCATCTCCTCGGGAGATGTTTCTGCTCTGATTTCTTGTAGAAATGGTAGTTTAGGACCCAACTCTTGCTTCTGGTCCTGCATAAAGTAAGATGATCCCTGCCCAATAGCTGCTCCCATCGTTAACCTGGGTGAATGGTTCATACAGAGAATAAGTTCCAATGCTCCATCATGATAAGAATGCAGGGCAGCTGCAACTAAGGTGGCGTCTCGTACCCCAAGTCCTATCCCTGCTCTTATAATTAATACAGAGGGACAAACCTCTGTGGTGACAGGTACCTGCGTTGTATTCTGTTCAGTTCCAGATTGAACAAAACATGCTCTGATGTGTCACTGTCTTTGTTGCGGTACGGAGCAGAAGCCCAAGCCATGCCATGTATATGAGTGTCGTATTGTGCTTGAATGAAGTTTAGGCATCATAGCCTGGGAATTGTCCTTGACATGTGTTTATCTTTTTATAAACAATATGAGGAGCTATGATGAACTGCATTTTATACAGGGCCCAGTTTTGCCACGCTTATTCTCTACTGACACTGGCAATGCCGTAAGTGTCACTTGGCTCTTGGACTTCTATCTTTTTGCCCTCACACCCATGGGGCAAAGTAATGTTTCCCTTGAGTAAAGTGGCAACAGGCATTCAAGAGAGACATGTTTGTTTGCTTGCTTTGTTTAATGTCTGTTTTCCTGCTTTTATTCCCCTTAATCTTGTGGGTCTTTTCCGTGATTTATTGAAAGAGTGGCAAACTGGGTGATTATTTCATGCTGAAAGACTCCTTTTCATAACAACATTGAATGTCAGAAAAGAATGTCAGGAAGTATTGCTGCAGTCAATTCTTCCACTTTTCCAAAAATCATATAATTTCAGCATAAAGAGAGACAGTTATTCAGATAATTACAGTCAAATTTATCCCAGAGACAAGAGCGAAAGCAATAGATTTACTTGAGTAAAAACTAGCTCTGAGTAATTCACTCATGGAATCCAGAGTATTTGAATTTTTTTAAAAAATAGCAGTTCTCATGTGAAAGGTGTAATTATTATAAAGCAGGGCCAGCATGATGTTTTGGCCCAAAGGCCAGAGAGTCTGAGGCATATATTAGAAGAGGCTTCATTCAGTTCACCTCCGGAGAAAAAGAGAGAAATGGAAGACAAATGAACAAAGAAGAAAGGAAGGATAGATGGAAAGATTGTTCTAAAAGCCTTCCCATTCCATGATTGAGCCCCAAATATATTTCCAGTCTGTAGTCCCTTACTTCTCTTGCTCATTCCCTCCCTTACTGTTTTCTAACATGTTCCCAACCCTCTCTTAATAGTCTCATCCTCTCTCTGTTTCTCCATCTGTTTCCTCTTTACTCACTGTTTTTGTCCTGCTCACCTTTTCCCTCTCTTCCTCTTCGTCTCTGCTCCATCCCCAAGAGTGGCTCGTCGGGGGGGAGAGAGAGTGCTAGCTTTCGAAAACTGCTCCTTTCTCATCTGCTTTGACTGAGCTATTATTGAGCCTGAGAGGTGATCCATAGAAACCAAAAGAGTTTCTGTGCTGAGGTCAGAATTGGCCCCAATAGAAGCACTTCCAAAGCCTTTGCTGTTAGTTTTCCAATGCAGAAGAAAAAGGAGAGTGATGGAAAGCTTGTCTTTAATCAAAGCTTGCATATGCTCTCCCTCTCTCTCCCTATTTCACTGTTTAACATAAGAACAGCCATGCTGAGTCAGACCAATGGTCCATGTAGACCAGGATCCTGTCTTTTAACAATGGCCAGGGCCAGATGCTTCAGCAGGAATGAACAGAACAGGACAATAATCAAGGGATCCATCCCCTGTCGTCCAGTCCCAGCTTCTGGCAGTCAGAGGTAGGGCTTACGTCCCTGACCATTTTGGATAATAGCCGCTGATGGACCTATCCCCATGAACTTATCTCATTCTTTTTTGTACCCAGTTGTATTTGTGCCTTCACAGCATCTCTTGGCAATGAGTTCTACAGGTTGACTGAGTTGTGTGAAGAAATAATTATTTTTGTTTCTTTTAAACCTGCCTCCGCCTCACTACATTGGGTGACACCTGGTTCTTGTGTTATGGAAAGGGGTAAATAACACTTCTCTGTTCATTTTCTCCACATCATTCAGGATTTTTGAGACCTCTGTCATATCCCCTCTTAGTTATCCCTTTTCTAAGATGAACAGTCCCTGTCTTTTTAATCTCTCCTTGTATGGAAGCTGTTCCACACCCCTAATCGTTTTTGTTGCTCTGCTCTATCTTTTCGAGTTCTAATATCTCTTTTTTTGAAATGGGACAAACTGTATGCAGGATTCCAGGTGTGGGTCTACCATGGATTTAGATAATGGCATTATGATATTTTCTGTGTTATTATCAATCCCTTTCCTAATGGTTTCTAACATTCTGTTAGCTTTTTTCACTGCTTATGCACACTGAGCAGATGTTTTCAGAAACCAATCCACAATGACTCCAAGATCTCTTTCGTGCGTGGTAACAGCTAATTCAGATCTCTTCATTTGGTATGTACAATTGGGATTATGTTTTCCAGTGCACATTACTTTGCATTTATCAACAAGGAATTTCATCTGCCATTCTGTTGCCCAGTCACCCAGTTGTGTGAAATCCATTTGCAACTCTTTGCAATTGGTTTTGAATTTAACTATTTTAAGTAATTTAGTCTCATCTGAAAACTTTGCCACTTCACTGTTTACCCCTTTTCCCCAATCATTTATGAATGTATTGTGAATGTACTGGTCCCAGTATAGATCCCTGGGGGACCCCCTCTTTGCACCCCTCCACTTTGTAAATTGACCATTCATTCCTACTCTTAGTTTCTTCTCTTTTAACCAATTACTCATCCTTGAAAGGATCTTCTCTATTCTCCTAAGACTGCCTACTTTGCTTAAGGCAGACATGCTGGGTTATGTAATATCTTTTATTGGACCAACTTCTGTTGGTGAGAGAGAGAAGCTTTAGAACTGCACAGAGCTCTTCCTCAGTTCAGATATTTCCTCACCCACCTTCTTTCTCTCATATTCTGGGATCGACACAGCTACAAGAACTTTGCATACTTTGCTTAAGAGCCTTTGGTGAGGAACCTTGCCAAAGGCTTTGTGAATGCCCAAATACCCTATAACCACTGGATTACTGTTGTCCACATGTTTGTTGACTCCCTTAAAAAATTCTAATAGATTGGTGGGATGTGATTTCCAGTTACAAAGCCATGTCGACTCTTCCACAACATACCATTTTAGTCTGTGTATCTGGTAAATCTTTTTTTCTTTTTATTATTATTATTATTATTATAGTTTCAACCAGTTAGCCTGGTACTGAAGTTAGCTTACTGACCTGTAATAGCAAGGTTTCCCTCTGGAGCCTTTCTTTAAAAATGGCATTACGTTAGCTATCCACCAGTCATCTGGCACACAGTCTGATTTAAGTGATCCGTTATATACCACATGAGCAGTTCCGCAATTTCATATTTGAGTTCCTTCCGAACTCTTCAGTGAATACCAGCTGATATTGGTGAGTTATTGCTGTTTAAATTACCAATTTATTCCAAAACCCCTTCTAATGACTTCTCAATCTTAGACAGTTCCTTCGATTTGTCACCTAAAAAGAATGGCTCAGATGTGGGAATCTGCCTCACAGCCTCTTCAGGAAAGACTGATGCAAAGAATTCATGTAGCGTCTCTGCAAAAATCTTCTCTTCCTTGAGAGCTCTTTCCTTGAGTGCACCTTCATCATCCAGTTCCCCACTGATTGTTTGGCAGGCTTCCTGCTTCTGATGTATTTAATTTTTCCCCCATTGTATCTTTTCCTAGTTGCTCTTCAAAATCATTTTTGGCCTGCCTAATTGTACTTTTATACTTGCCTTCCTAGAGTTTATTCTCCTTTCTGTTTTCCTCAGTAGGATTTGACTTCCACTTTTTAAAGGATCCCTTTTTGTCTCTAACTGCCTCTTTCACTCTGCACTTTACACATGGTGGCTTTTGTGGTGGGGGGGGGAAAGGGGGGGGCCCTCATACTGCTTTTCAATTTTTTTAATTTGGGGTATATCTTTAGTTTGAGCCTCTGTTATGGTGTTTTTCAGTTGTTTCCATGCAGCTTACAGGCATTTCACTCTTGTGACTGTTCCTTTTAATTTTCATTTAACTGCTTCCTCATTTTTCTGTAGTTCCTCTTTTTGAAGTTAAATGCTATTGTGATGGGTTTCTTTGGTATTTCCTCCCCTACAAGGATGTTAAATTTAATTACATTACGGTTGCTGTTGCAAAGCAGTTCAACTATATTCTCCTCTTGGACCAGATCCTGTGCTCCACTTAGGACTAAATCAAGAATTGCCTCTCCCCTTGTGAATTCCAGGACTAGCTTGCTCCAAGAAGCAGTAATTTGTGGTATCCAGAAATTTTATCTTTGCATCCTGTCCTGAGTTGACATGTACCCAGTCAGTATGGCAATAATTGACCCATTATTATTGAGATTTCTCTTTTAACAGCCTCTTTAATCTCCCTGAGCACTTTATATTGTCACCATCCTGATCAGGTGGTTGATAACATATTCCTCCTGCTTTATTCTTATTATTCCAGCATGCAATTTCCATCCCTAGAGATTCAGTGATACAGTTTGATTCATTTAAGATTTTGAATCTATGCTTTCTTTCACATATAGTGCCACTCCCCCACCAGCATAACCTACTCCATCATTTCTGTATATTTGGCTAACGTAAAGTGTATTTACATCCTTAAATGTAAGGCAGAATACAAATGCAGAGCATTTGGCTGAAGGTTTTGAAGGGGGCTAAAAGAATTAGGCATCCAAATCCTATTGGATTTCAATGGGAGTTGAGTGCCTCATACCCTTACCCTGCTGTGAAAATCCAAGCAATTGTTCCTCCTATGATTTATTTATTTATGCATTCATTCAGTGTTCCTGTTGAGACTTTGCCTATTCTGAGAAAGTTTTTTTTTTAATCATTCAAGGCCAAATCGTGAAACAGTTGTTATTTTTTATTCATTCACCGGCTTTGGTGGGAGTTTTCTCTGAGTATGGAATGACCAATGAATCATGGCTTCAAGGTTTGCGCCTCAGAGAACTGGAGAAAGTAGCAGAGAGACTGTGAGCCTACAGTGTGAATGCACTTTACAAGTCCCCCTTTAAAGACACTGGAAAGCAGCTGGTGTCTTCAGCCATAACCTTTCAATTGGGCCTTAATTTCAGATATAGTAATTGATTGGTTTGGTTATTTATTACACTTATTTTGCCAGCTTGGGCAAGTCAACAATCTAATAAAAGGGCAGCGATGTGTTTTTCAGTGTTCTGCTGACTTCTGTGGTTTCTGCAGGTCTCTTACGGTTCACTAAGCATGTCTTGTCTTTTCTTCTCCCTGTGATCTATCACAATCATCTGCCTCTTTCTGCAAACTCCATCAATCTGTCCCAAGAGATGACCATTTTGTTGACCGTGTGAATTGCTATCTTTCTTTGTCTTTCTTTATTTTAAATGTTATTCCAGGTTCTCTCTTCTCTACTTTGCTGAGCAAGATTTTTTGACGACTTTGTTTTGCTGTGTCATAAGCCAATGACAGTAATGGAAACATATCCATTAGACTGTTTCTCCTAAAAGCAAACTTTGAACCCCTTTACCACTTTATTTGATTTTACAACAGCAGACAAGGAAGTTCAAAACCATAGGAACAATACCATGCTATTGGATAACATAGAAATAATGAGCTGGCATCCTCAGTTCCGCCAACATTGTGTTTCATTTGAAAAGCAAAATTTTTCAACTGGGAGCAATAAAATTACACTGTTTGAAGAGTCATGCTACTGGCCTCTCTGAAATGAGTGTGATTCTGGTACCTCTGAGCTCACAGGCACATCACCGCTGCATTTTGGTGTTAATTGACACTCTTAGCGGCATAGACAGCAGAGTAGCCAAAGATTGAAAGGGCCCTGGAGACTGAATGCTTTGCCACTTGGAGCCATGCCTTTCAGAACAGGGCCGAGGCATGCTGCGAGTGTGGTGATGAGAAAGCTTGCCCTACCACTATCTCTGTGCTGTTACCTGTTCAGTAGATTTCAGCATCCAGGCACCTTTCACCAGCACTTAGAGGATTTGATTTTAAAACACATGCGTAATGGGCCATCTGCCTCCCTAGTGTGACTTGATCTATGGCATTGGTGTTGATTTGACCCAAACAGCACGAACACTATATTTTCCCCCCACTAGAATTTCAATTCTGAGAGAAAACAGAAGAGTTTTTCTAACTAATGTAATCAAAGCTTCTCAAAAGTGCATGCCACATGGCTTCCTAGGCAGAGGAATCTACATGCTATTGCACTGAAGGTACATTTTAATGACTGTTAATTGCACTGTGCTCTTTTAATACCCAGGAGCCTTCAGTATTAGAGCATCTATTGAACATCTCTTTTGGGAGAATGGGGAAATTGTCAAATGGAACTTTCACTTTGAGAGCCACGTCTCGCATCTTGCTGAGCAGAAAAAAGCCAGAGAAAATGTCAGCCTGGGTTCAGCTTGCCCTGGAGACTAAGAACATCAGGAGTCTCAGCGTCTTTTACAGCTTTACTTTGCTTTTAGGAGCCATTAACATTTCAAAGCGTGTGATTGTGTCTGTTGTCCATGGTTCCAAGACCCTGTTCTTTACCCTCTTTTTTACTCAACTTTGCATCAATTTAGCAAAAAACGAGATTGAATTTCCTTTCTTTGTGCTGCTCTGAAAACATTTAAACAACAGAGTGCATCAACAGTTATAAATATCCCACTGAGATTTACAGACCTAAGCCATCCTTTGCTGTTATTACTTGACATTTCAGCAAGAGGGTGGCATTTATGGGAGAGCAAATGAGAGGAGGAATCTTCTTTCAGCTTCCAATGTCATAAAGTTTTGGTATTTGTACAATAGTAATAATAATCACATAATCAGGTGATCCGACATTATGGTTTTATGGAGAAAGAACTTGAACTGGAGCCAATTTCCAAAGCAAATGCAGACTTTCTGTTTTGGTTTCAAGCAGAGTCCTATGATTGGTACCTCTTTAATGCAGAAATTGAGTCATATCTATACATTTTAGGGGTCTCAATATCTGTCCTGTCCTGGAATTTATACTGCACTCATCAGTATTGTATTAGAAAGCTCAGGACAAAGTGAACGGCCCACTGCCCAACTGATGTGCTTACTCAGGCACACTTCTGCCATTTAATACTCAGAAAGCTATTATAATAATAATTACCTATTAATTAACACTTTTTTATTTCATAATCTCTTTAAACACCTGTAGCTAATCCTTACAAGTCATCTGTGAAGTGCGGGGATCAGCGTGTGCCAACAGCTATCACAGATACTTCCTATTTTATTTGAGGGAAAATCTATTAACTAATGGCAAAAGCTGACTTTTTAATGAAGGCCCCTGTGATTTCTAACAGACTTTCCAGCCAAGGACCTTGAAGTACTTTGAACGAAGCTTTGCCACATCCACGTGAGGCAGATAGACATTAATAACCCCCTTTTACAGAAGGGGAAATGAAAAGAATTCTTTCACGGGTGTCTGGCTGGTCTTGCCCACATGTTCAGGGTATAACTGATGGCCATATTTGAGGTTGGGAAGGAATTTTCCCCTGGGTCAGATTGGCAGAGGCCATGGGGGTTTTCACCTTCCTCTGTAGCTTGGGGCATGGGTCACTTGCAATAAATACGTTTCTATTGCGGGACAGCGAGAGAGAAGGAAATAACGACCCCTAAGTGTATAGTAACTAGTAGGCATTCAGTGACTGTGGCAATAGATAGAGGGCAGGCTGAATGGTCTACTGGAGAGCACCCTAGATGTGGACTTAGACCTGGGTTCAATTCCCCACCCAGCTACAGATGACCTGTGTGAGTTCGGGCACTTCACTTAATCTACTTTGTGCCTCAATTCCTCATCTATGAAATGAGGATAATATTTTCCTATCATGCAATGTTGTGAGGATAGAATCCATTCATGATTGTGGGGTGCTCAGATACTATGTGGATGAGGGCCATGTAAGTATATAAATACATAATATGTGCAGAGATTGATATCTAAAATTGTCTAAAAGTTCTTCTTGCCCTCCATACCTGGGCTGATTGATTTTTTTTTTTTTTTACCCTACCCTCGTGTAGCATTTCTGGAGAAAACCATGTGCCCTTTCAAATCAAAACTAGGTGCCAGTCTGTCCTAAGCTTCCTGTTTGAATCAACAGTTGTGTCTGCAGCGTTCCTCTTGCTAATAAAGTTGCATGTGTGCCTACATAAAAATGTTTTGGGTTTGTACACATCCCGAGAGTCTCTCTTTTCTTGATAGGGAGTTTATGTGCGGGTTTCTTTCTTACTAGATTAATTATGGTTTTGATAACAAATCCAGTCCCTGTTTACAGATATAGTGGGAATTCTAATTTCACTCGGCTTAGTTATCTTCCATTACCTATTAGTGTGAGACACTCCTGTTCATGCTAGTAGATGTTCTAATTGACTAAGAAATAGAAGAAAGTTTTACTTTTGCTACGTATGTCTGGACTACTTATTTTAAAAGAACTGTTCAGACACATTTCAATCCATTTGAAATGGATTGTTCCCAGTGAAGAGACTTTTCAAAACCCAGCACTCATCATTGGGATGTTTGACAAACTTGGAAGTATTTTTAAAAATAAAATGATAGCTATAGGCAGTGAAAATGTGCTGTTCTTTTCCTCTATGTTTAAATAGCTCTGATGTTAATATCACTGGACAGTTTCTTGGAGAAACTACAGTGTGAAATAAGAGTTGCTCCCTTAATAGGAAAATGTCCTTACAAGTGCATTGCATATTGGATCATTTAGCCATTGAGAGCCTGAAGGTTCAATGGATGGTGATTAAATATGAAATGTTTATGTTGGGGAAGAAAGAAATGATACTGGAAGCCACATGGTTTTCCTTCATGTTTTCAGGGGGCACATCTTACTTGCATAATCATGCCTCTCTTCATAAACGTGTTTTCTTTTAAGTGCTCTGTCATGTTCCTTAACTTTACTCGCCTTTATGTAACTTTGTGGACAGATTCAGACACGGGGTAGCCTTGTGTGATCCCAGAAACCTACAACAAAGTGTGTCCTGGACGCTTGCAAATCTAGTTGGTGTTACTCACTTTTAAACCCCCAGGATGATGAGCAGAAAGCTGGAATTGTACCTGAGAGAGCTTGGTCACATATATTGGCACTCAATTCACATACAGCTGAGACCGTAACAATAACAGAATGGATTGTATGTTGCTGACCTCTAAACCCATTACATGGTCTTTATTCAGGCAAAACTCCAATTGTTTTTCCCTATATAAGGACTGAATAAAAATATTGAATAAGGGCCTGGAGTGTAGCTTGTGGATACAACAATGCATAGCAAAGACTGTTTCCCTGGACTTACTGGTGCATAAGTAAATACATTTGCTTCTTCTTAAGTGTTATCCCTAAAACAGCTCACTGAATTTTCATCCCAGTGTCAGTTGTATTCTGAGACCTGTTGTCCAATTCTCTTCTCACACAGGCATAAATCAGGAGCAATTCCATTGAAGTCAACAGAGCTAGACTAGTGTGAAACTAGTGTGAGAGGGGCCCCAGGCTGAGGAAATTGGCATGTTCTTGATGATATTGCAGAACCAATGTGGGCTGTCAAATAACATAAATCCCATGCTTTTCTTTTTAGCAGTGATTAGTATAAAGCAGTAGGGTGAGAGTCTGCCTAGTACCCCTGCAGTTATGAAGCTCTCCCCAGCAGAAAAAGATGACTTTTCTCATTGCTCACTACAGCCATGCACCTGTTTGGCCTAAACTGGCACCTGCAGCCGATGGAAGGGCAGATGTATGAGATCACGGAAGACACAGCCAGCAGTTGGCCAGTGCCAACGGACGTCTCCTTATATCCCTCAGGGGGCACAGGGTTAGAGTTACCTGACAGGAAAGGCAAAGGATCCAGTGAAGGTATGGTTGGTGTGTGTCCATGTTGTGAGTCCTCTATATCTGCCTCTGAACTCCAGCCATCCAGTCTCATACTTCATCACCCCCATATCACCTTTCCTGCAGCACCATAGTCAGGCGCTTTTCCAATCTTCCATGTCTAGAGCTAGTAGTTATCAGCCATGTTTCCATATGTTGCTAAATGTCATGTCCTTTTAATGTCCATTAACATGCTAATAAGGTGTAAATCCTCAACAACCCTATGGGACCATTTTCAAGGGGGGAATATCAATACCACATCTGAGTTGGGTACAATATTCCATCACAAAACCCTGCTTCACGTCATCTATTGCTGCATTCATGAGAAACCATGCTCGAGTCTGAAGAGCTAAAATGATGGATTAAGGATTAAGAATTGATCAAATTAAGGATTGTGCCTATGCTTTCTCTAAAGCAACACAACAGAGCTTTTCCTAGTTTTCCTTTTGGTTACTAGTTGGTATTGTTGTGGGTACCAAAATATTCATTAAAATCTGTTGGCGTTGGCATTGCAAGATTTGGCATCTATCCTCAAGGACAGCCAAATACAGGGCCTAGTCCTGCAAATTCTGCATGGTTCTGTTAGCCTTCAATTCCACTGAAGTTCAAGGCATTGAGGCGGCTCAGAACCGTGAAGAATCAGGGTCTAACTTCAAAAACAATGCACTGCTCCACAAGCAAACAAGGTTTTTGCAACTTGGGTTGTGTTTTCAATGGAGGCATCAGTGCAAGAAATGCTTACTGGGTCTGCAAAGCATAGGGTTTCCATCACTAAGATTCAAGTAGGTGACATGAAGAAATGAGGAAGTCAGAGTTGAATGTAAGAAAGCTCAATACGCTGCACCCTCTTTTCTTCATGTTGCAGTGACCATGAGATCAAAAATCACTCATTCCAGTAGAATTATAGTTATTGGCTGGCTTTGGTAGCGTTTTAGTTGGGGGGCAGAGGGGTAGATAAAGGGCAAGGAATGTGGGCCTGATTTAAAACCCACTGAAATCAATGAAGTCTTTCCACTGATTTCAATGGGCTTGGGATCAGGCCTTGTATAAGTAAGCTTATTTGGTTTCTATTAATTACAGCATTTTTACTTAATGGGATTATCTGTCTTTATTAATGCAAATGAAGGCCATAGTTGTATACTCCTTAAAAGCAACATAGTTACTAACGACAGGACAGTGTCAAATGAAATTATTACAATGTAAATCAGTTAATCCAGAACTGTATGACCTGGACAAAGCTTGCTAAACAATGTGGTAAACTACAGACATGTCCATTATTTCTGTATTCAGAAAGGCCTCATGATAAAACTTATTTTTCTTTTGTCTTCTGTTTAAATTGTTATCTTTAAATCCCTAAATACTATATTCAATCTCTGCCTTCCCTATTAAAAGATCAAAATGAAAATAAAAATAACATATCTAATAATCAGGGACCAAATCAAATGCCTTTACATAATTTTTTCTCAGTCCTTCTCAGCCAGACCGCTGCAGAAATCAAAAGCAGGTTTGTCTGAATAGGAGTGTGGGGTCTCTCTCCGTACATACGTAGCTATGTACAACTAACACAATATGTCAGCTTTCCTGCTGAGCCCTCTCTGCACTGGGGAGCTTTACTTAGAGGAAGTCTCTGGGGACTACGATCGGTAGAGAGCTGGGCAGAGCCTCATGGTGATCTTCACGTGTGTCTTGGGGAACTTGTGGCCATGTGGACGTGATCTGCTCCGGATTAAAAATTAAATAAAAACCTTGGTATCTGTCTCTGCACGAGTGATTGTGTCCACCACTGAAATGCAGCTACCTCTGCAATGTGGGTAACATCTTAGCCAGTTCGTATTAGCAAAGTTACACAACAGCTTTTCTAAATAAGAATGTGTATCATTGGAATTATGAAAATTGATTGAAAAGTATGCTCGAAGAGACTGCTGTTCCTATAGTGGAATTGGTGGTTGGGGCTAGCATTTCCTTGGTGCGGAAATGAATTTGGCATTGCTAGCTGTAGGCAGTTACCAGCTCTAGTCTATGTCTCCAGACCAGCAAAGGACTTCAGCATGTTCTGCAAACGTAAGCCTCTGCTTAAGTGCCCTTGAAGTCGGTGACATATAAGAACGTGCTGAAAGGCTTTGCTGGATCAGGGTGCTTTACTGAATCAGAGCCTGTATCAGAAATGTAATCAAACTCAGTTGGGCCCAAAGATGAAGCAGTTCATTTCGATAACTGAATATGTTAGGAACAGTTGCTAAGGAAACTGAAGTGTTGAATGTGCAAAGTAACTGGCAGCGCCATTAGGAATTCAGATCTGAAATTAATTTTGCTTCAGGTTAGTTAGACACAGATTCTGATTAGAAACTGGCCTGAAACTGCATTCTTATTTCAGTTTCTTTCTGAGTATCTAGGTCTTAGAGCCGGACCCTATTCTATTTGGAGCCGTTGACAACTCCTGTTGATGTCAGTGGGTGAATTTTACTCCTGTGCAGAAAACCTTGCTCTGAACTTTTGCCCTGGGGTAAATCCCCCCCACTGGGGATATGAAGCCGCTGCCTTGACTACCTCCAGAAAAAGGATACATAAGACCCTTTTGTGTACTTAATTGACAGACAAGAAGAGACATGTACCTTAAATCTGTATATTCAAACACAGTTATTTCTGTGCAATGGCCATTTTTACCTCAAACACAGAACCGGTTTTTTTTTCCATTTGCTCGCTTGAGCAAGCACTGGTCACTGTACTACAAGTAATTAATCTTATGTTCATTTATTCTGAGGCATTTACTGCACAGCAGCATTTAGTATTTTAAACTCTCGCCCTTCCTCATTTGTTCTGATGTAAGATCTTCATTGATGAGCAGTCAGATAGCACACCATGTCTTTTAACTTTCCATTTGAATTTCCACGTGTGTATAAAACACACCAGTAATAACCCCAGAAATATATCTTTGATGTCGACCAGAACAAATTAGATCTTTGCATCTTTTTATAGCCTCTCACAGCATTCTTTGCATCCCATGGCTATAGAACAAGAAGTTTTGAAAGACAGCCTTGCACATACAAGCTGTTTGTCCTAACCCTGACAATATCCTGGAAAATGACTTTTAGGATTCACGCAGACTCTAATAATCCAATTTACAAAATGAAACTCATGGAATTAAACTAATTTTATCTCAGTTATATTATTCTATACTATTGACAGTGTTACAAATGGCTTAATTATAATTTCCTATTCCCCCAAGCTGCTGCTTATTATGTCTGTTAATATAAATCTTAATTTTTAAACACAGATAAATAAGGAGTCTAGATAGTTTTCCTCATGCCTTCGAATGCAGAGGACAAGGCTAAATCAGGCTCTGATAACAATAGCAGATCCATGTTCCTCTGAATGAGGTTTTATTCCTTTGCTGGTGGTTTCAGAATCAGATTTTTATTATAGAATATAGGCTTTATGGAACACAGTATTTTGTGAAAAATAATAATGAGATGTGTGTATTCCATAAAGTCCCAATGGAACAAAGTCCGTAAATCCATGCTTAACTTTAAGCAGGGGTAGTTTCATTAGGACTGAAATTTAAGCATGTGCTGAAGGGCTTTCCTAGATTAAAAAATTAAATGCAAACCCTTCTCTTTGATAAAGACAGAAACAGCATTGGGTACTTTTTAATGTTAATATGAATTTTAACTTTTTTATCTATTTTTAATTAAGATGACATTTTAACAGTCTGAAACCTGATGATTCTGCTGGGAAGTTTACATTAAGATGATAACATATGGAGTCGTTTAACATTTAAATAGGTTTTTATTATTTAAAACAGCAAAATATTTTATTTAATGACTACAGGATTGCCCTGTGAACCACCATTTCAGGATTAAACATGCATTTTAAGTGTATTTGACTAGAATTTGTAATGGCTGAAAGGACATTTTGGTTTCTTAATCCCCAGATGCAGAATATATTTATTTAAAAAATAAAAAAAAAAGTTCCCACAAATGTGATTTTTTTACAAATGACTTTATGTTCCTGAAAGGTCCTTTCTTATTTTGTTAGAATTATTTGATCTGCAAAACATACAATAGCGGGTTTTAACTGCAAAGAGATGAAAGCAGTCTCCTAAGCAATGACTTTTTTCATCTTCATCACTTTCCCCATTTCGCTGTAATTTCAGGCGAGGCAGTGTGAGCCAGTGGTTAAAGGGAAGGCCTGGGAGTCAGCAGTCCTAGGTTTTATTTCCCATTCTGCCCCTAATTCACTTTGCTTCCATTGGGCCCACATTTTATGAAGTGCCCACTAATTCTGAAAGCATACGTGTATGGATGCCCAACCTGAGGTGCCAAGGGCCTAATATACAGAGGCGCTGAGTACCCTGTTGACATCACTTGGCGTTGTGGGTGCTCAGCGCCTCTGGATATCAGCCGAAAGGTGTTTCAAGGTGGGCATCCAAACTCAGTGGACTCTTTTGGAAACTGATGGCTTAATCTTTGTGCCTCAATTTTCCCATCTGTAAAACAGAGATAATAATCATAATCCACTTCATAGAGCTGTTTTGAAATCTCATTAAAGCACCTTGAGTTCTTGAATGGGAGTCTCTATAAAAGTGCGGCATATTATTTCCCCTGTCTTTGCTTTATGTCCCTCCTTCATTTAGGCGTTCCTATATTGGGGATGCCCTCCCAAGCATGCAATTGCCAATCATTAATTTAGCCATGAATTTTATTTCTAGTTTTCCCTGGGATAATTACCTATCACTTAAACAGATGTCGTTGACATACCCATCCCACACCATGGTGCATGGGAAACTCACACTCACTACATTTCTTGACAATATAATAATTACTTTCTCCATAAATAACATAAATTAATGATCTGATGTGATGTAAGATGATTTATTTTTAACATTAAAATGTAATTTAACAAGCTCTGTTGTTATGATTTAAGCAGAGGGCCATTTGGGAATCCATAGTGCTCTTCCAAGATACATGTTTTCAATAGAAAGATGGAGTGCAGCCAGGAGTAATCCTGTCAAATTTTCTTTTGTAGTCATAAAGACTTTTTGGTGCATAATGTATTCTGAAAACTCAGCACATTGGTAGATCAATATCGCGATACCGGTTTGATCAGATTACTTACGGGATTCTAGGCTAATCCAAGTCTTTTGTTTTTTGTTTTGTTCTTGTGTCTCAGCAGGAAAGCCCAATAGTTTCTTTCCAGAGGACACTTTTATAGACTCTGGAGAAATTGATGTTGGACGACGAACCACACAGAAGATTCCTCCTGGTATCTTTTGGAGATCTCAGGTCTTCATTGACCACCCAGTGCATCTGAAATTCAATGTGTCTTTAGGAAAGGCCGCTCTGGTTGGGATTTATGGCAGGAAAGGCCTTCCGCCTTCACATACACAGGTAACAGGAGCACATTTCAGCGAACGAACACTTACGTTAGAATTGACGTGCTTGTAGCTTGAACCTTGAAAAGATAGATGGCACCTCTTTTTATTCCAATTACCTATCTCAAGAATTCTGTAGATTTATGTAAGATATTAAGATTTAAATCTTAAAAAATAGATCCCAGTGTGACAATTGCAAAATATGCATTCATCAATATTAAGCCCCAGTTCAGATCCTGAAGAAGGAAGATTTCCTGGGTGGAGGCCACAGACAGGTGATGTTATACACCAGTTATGCAATTTTACTTGCAGAAGTGCTGGTTACATGTCACACAAAGTACTTGTATGCACCCAAAACTATTTACATGTGCAAATATTGTACTTTGCGTGTACAATGATTTGTTTGTGCATGTTCCCCCCATATGTTAGGAACTCTGTTTCTGAAAATTCAAAAATCGTAAATATTAACTTATTTAATTACTATGGCTATGTCTACACTGATGGCAGCAAAGTCGCCGCCGTCAGATCAACTTATCTGGACCAACTGAGCGGTCAGTGAACACCCGCGCAGTCAATCCAGAAGTCGACGCTGTTAATCCACCCCTGCAAGTGCCATAGCACTGCGTCGATGGGAACTCAGTTCCTGACGGTGCAGTATGGTGAAGACAGCGCGCAGAAGAGAAGCACAGCAGTCGATGGGAGTTACGCAAATTTTCTGCATAATTTGCATAACTCCCGTCAACTGCTGCCAAATCGCAGGGGTAAGTGTAGACCAAGCCTTTGTTTAATTCCCAGTCTTTTTAAAGCTTTTTCTCCATTGATGTTTCTCTTTGTAGTTTCTCTTCTCATCACTTTAATGCCACACTAGCATGGTGTGTATTAATAGGCATGAAGCCCACTTTCATTATTAGCACCTATTATCAGGTGTTTCTGATTTGACCATGAAACTTACTTTTGATGCTGAAATTTCCCATTCTAAAAGTGATTTTGGGGGTATAGTTAGAGAAACTTTTCAGAGAGTCATGAAAAAATGTTGGGTCTTTTTATTGTACCAGTTATTACAAGTTGTAGATAACCTACATTGTTTGGATTTGAAACTTCAGACTTCGAAAGCATGTTAAACTTGACAGAAAACATAGTTAAGAAATAAGGAGTGAATTCTTGGCCCCACTGAAGTCAGTGGAAGAACTCCCATTGACTTCACTAGGGCCAGGATTTAACCCAACCTCTATATAAAGAGTGAAGCAAGTAAAATAAATGCAGAAAAACTAACTTTATGGTTAAGGTTCTACGCTCCCAAAAGCCAGGAGACTAAGTTATTGTTGCCATATTTAGTTGCATTTAGATTTCATTGCCTATATATGCTAAGAAATTAAAGTTAATACCATATGACGTATTTTTAAAAATTGCATCTATATAATGTAGGCCAAGTTGAAAACTAGGGCTGATTCAAAAAGATCAAAATTTTAGCCTTACATGTGCAAGGGATGGTCTTGTAACTGAGGTGGGAATCTCAATTTTTTTTCTTTTACATTTTAATAGGTTTTTAGGTTTTATGAATTAAAAATATGTGGATATAGGGTGTTAAAGGCATTAGAAGATCTCCCGCAGGTAATGTGAGGAGCTGTAAAAGAAATAGGAAGAGAGAAGTGGATGGACAGAGGAGACCAGAGAGAAGCAGATCAACAGATAGTTAAGGAGATCCCACAAACTACTGGGATCGGACACAATTATAGTTATCTCCTTAAAGGCTGAATCAGAACATGTCATGAGTTACCAGAGGAAATCTCATTTATGACGTTCCATAAGTGTGTATGTCTAACATTTAATGCAGAGCTCTTCTGCCGATCCTGAGACAGGTCTGGGCTGGGGAGCGTGATCATTTTCTGGAAACCTGCCATATACAATGAACATCTTTCTTCTTTGTGTTTCAGTTTGACTTTGTTGAACTCCTTGATGGGCGACGGCTACTTACCCAGGAGGTGAGGAGTCTGGAAGGACCTCAGCGGCAACAGAGAGGCTTCGTGCCAATGTCCAGCCACGAGACAGGGTTTATCCAGTATTTGGATACAGGAATTTGGCATCTGGCCTTCTACAATGATGGGAAAGAGTCAGAGGTGGTTTCTTTTCTTACTACTGCCATTGGTAAGGACTTACGGTATTATTTTACCTAAGCTATTTACCTTAAGGCCAGTTTCTAATACCCTTACTCACATTGGGTAGCATCTTATTCCATCTGTAATCCCATTGATTTCAATGAGACCACTCACAGAATAAGGTACTGTTCAGCATGAGTGAGGTTATTTGGGCAATGGTTGATAGATAGAGACATATCTGCCTTGGGGACAAAACTGCACACAGCATTAATGCTAAATACTGTTAGGGTTAACATATCCATGATGGTGCGGATGGGGCATAAGCGTATTCAAGCCCTATTTAAAACCTATGCTCTAGACAAGGTGCCTGCCGCTGCAGATGTGCTATTGATAACAGTGGAGGCCCTTCTTCCCTGATCCTCCGATTTGAGAATTTTGCCTCTATTTCTATGGGGCCTACTTTTTTTTTCCTGGAATGGAATTGGGCAGCTGTTCAACAGCACACAGCAGCACCAACCAGCGACTTGGGACAGGAAGTGAGGAAGACAGTATCTGCTTGAAACTGCTGGCATCACATAATTACTAAGATCGGAGTTGGGATAGGACATCAAAGAAAATTGATGCTCTCTGGCAAAAAGCACTGTGGGAGGGATAGCCAATTGCATGAGCCAGTTTTATGTCTCATCTAAAAGAGAGAGGCTGAGATTTTCAAACGATTTTCACCCAGGCTGTCCGCAACAAAGGAACCAGTTAGCACCAGGTCCTGAGTAACTACCACCACTTTTCACAGCACCCTTGGATTCTTCTTCCAGCCTGTCAATATCGCACTGTATGACTTGTCCCAGTCGAAATCCTTCTGTCTGCAATCAGTCCTTTACCAGAACCTATTTCAGACTCAGTCATGTTTAATTTTATATTTGACTGACCCACTGAGCAGGTCTTTACCCCCAAATCCATTTGGCTGTAACTCAAAAACTCCTCCATAAAACTGGCACTTAGCTTTCTTTTACCCACAAGGACTGTTTAATGGACCTTTTTTCCTTACTGCATAAAGCAGGCTCATTCTAGTGTTGCCATTAATCCCTTTCCCCAAAGAGGCATTGGCATTGAGTCTCGGCTGTCTGCAGTAGTTACCTGAGAGCTCTGGGTTGTAATTTGTCTTGGCAGGTTAATTTAAAGTTTAGGTCTTATTAAAGCAAAATCATTACGGCTCCAATATGCAGTTTTACCTCTAAAGTTTATTTAATACACAAGTTGAACTGCTACCATAATATAGTGTTCAAATTAAAACTTAGAATGTAAACAGGCCTTCAGTGTCAGAAGTCAACGTGTTCAAGGCTGTTCACAATTAAGCAACACCCCAAAAAATTGCTCTTTAACTTACTAAATGAAAGACTTAGTCTCTGCAATGTGGTTTTATTAGTTTGCTTTGGCAAATTATTGTAATTGAAACAAAGTTTACCTTTATCCCACACCTCTCATCCAGAAGGCTCCCCAAGCGCTTTTCATATAATGGGTTCCATTTAAAAAAGATTTCTTCTGTTCTGAAGGATTCTACCAGTTCGAGAGAGATTCCCCTGCAGATGGCAAATGCCACTACAACCAGTAATAGCTCTCACAATGGAAGACAATTTTAAAGCATAATCGCTCTACTTTTCAAACTGATTACAAAGTACAAGCTGGATTCAGGCTCTCCTCCCTGCATCAGTACGCTCACACTGCAGAAGGGCAAAATACACTGCTAGTACACCCTTCTGCACTGAGCTAGAGGGGTGGGTAAGACTCCCTTCAGTGCTTGGTAGCTTTATGGTAGCCTGGTCCTCTGTGGTTAAGTTTTCCCAAGTACGCACTGTGGTTGGCCACATAGCAGGTGGCGCAGGTTGTGATCTTGTTTTAGGACACCTGTAAGGAGCCGCCCACTATAATTCCCTGCGTCCACCTTGAATTATTCTGCCCTTCGCTGGCAGGAAGGCTCAAGGCTTTGCACACCCAGCTGTGCCCTGCTTCTACCATCCACCATGGCTAGCTTGTCTACATGGTGTGCTAGTCTGCACCACAAGGCTGTAAATTCTAGAGCACGCTAGTGTATTCTGCACTGACCCATGTGGACCCTGCTGGTGCGCACTAAAAGTTCCTTAGTGCACATTACTTTGTGTTGTTTGAAATGGGACTAAATTAATGTGCACTTTTAGTATGTGCCAACGAGATCCATACGGACCAGTTAGTGTGTGACTCACTCATGCTCACTAGAATTACACCCCTCTGGTGCAAACTAATGTACTGTGTAGACGAACCCTAATAAGATGGTACAGTTGGGATTTTGTCCTGTATAGAGGAATCATTTCACCCACCAGCAGCCACATAACAATGCAAAGACGCAGTACTAGGAAGGACACAAATGATGCAGTTTGGGACAGGATGTGAAGACTAGAGTCTGAATTTTAGATAAGCATGATGTGGACTGCTTGATGGGAATTTGGCCAGGACACCACAGCTAAGATACCACCTTACAGAAAGCACTGTGAGAACTTTAATGGCCAGAATTGGTCAGCACCTTTTTATAGAGCTACTTTTCAACAGCAGCCTTTTAAAAATATCAGCTGGAGGTTTCCTGTGAAGCATTAAATAGGACGCTACATATAGCAGAGTGCTTTGTGTTCATGAGCTCTGACAAGACACGGTTGCTACCCTTTAAGTCTATAAATACTGTAGTACCTTGTGTTCCAATTTCTGTTGACACCATAGTAAAAAGGAACCTGACATTCCAGGTTTATGAACTAGGGTGTAAAATTCCCGTGCCATACAAATATATCAAGTCATATATGATAGGCAGGCTTGTGTATCTGTATACAGAGAGGGGAGTTTTGTGTTTGGGTGGTGTTGAGCTCTAATGACTGTGGTTCGATTTTATTTTTCTGGCAAAATCTCTATTTTATTATTGCCGAAATCCAAAGAAATAATAGCAGGAAAATACATTTCAAATTTTTAAAAATGATCAAGAAGGAGGCAGGATTTAGCAGTATGAGCACAGGTCTGATGGCCAGGACTCTCTATTTTAATGCAAGCACTGACACTGACTCCCCTCAGGCTTGTGTATATTGTTTAATCTCTCTGTGCTCTGTAAAATTGTGATAATACTATCTACCTGGCCCACAGAGGTGCTGTGAGAGTGAATTAATTGAAGATGAAAAGTGCAGTTAATAACCAGAAAGGGCCAAATCCTGCAGCCTTTTCTTGGACAAAACTCACATGATTTCAGTGGGAGTCTTGTATGGCTGCAGCACATTACAGAAACAAAAATTTTGGATGTATTCTGCTAAATTAAGCTCCTGCTTTCCAGCAGACCAAACCTTTCTGATCAGTAAAACCAGTCAGCATAGGACAGTTTCTGTATATTACCACACTGACTGTAATTATGGTACACTCCCTGTCTGGACTTTGCATTATTCATGTGAAAACAGAGCAAAATGCAAGCAATCTCATTCCCAGCTCGATGGCACATTTAATTTCATAAAGCATGAGGCTGTCCCTAGTTAGTGTTTTGGAATCCTGCAAAGCTAAAAGGAAATCCACTCGTTCAGCAGCATTGTCATTTGCTTCGATCGTGCTTTCATCTTAGCCTGTTTCCAGTAAGGAGGTAGATTTGCCTACCATAGAAACCTCACAGCTGAAAGGATTGGACTTTGTCAACATCTATTCTTGTATACACACCCTGCTATCACATGTAAACCATGGGAGAACCAGCATTATAATTTCCATCCAAACTCATGCTGATGCTAAATAATGGCAATTCAGAGGAAGGGGGAAAAAGATTATTGTGGCATAGTTTTCATCTTTTAATAACCTTTTTTCGTTTAGTTCCTCTGAATTACAGCACAAAACATAATAAAGGAATGGAGAATCGGGGTCTCTCAGTAATGAATTAACCTTCTTGTAAATGACTTTGGCAGCACTTTCTGAAATTTTTAATAGAAACACTTCTCTGAAAAGCGCCTTGTGGATTCACCTCTGCCTGACAGTGGTGATTTAGTCAGAGCAATCTGGTATAAGTGGAATAAAATAGTAGGCTGAGGGAGAGCTAGAGTCAGCACATCTGAGACAGAGATGCTGGCCAAAAATCTGTTCAGTGGAGGCAAGGAACATCTGAGAGCCCGAAAGCGGCATCTATGAAGTCAGAGAGGGAGCCTTTCAGCAGCTGTTACTGCTGAGCGATAGCAGGCTGGGCTATGTAGTGCCATGGAAAAATCAAAAAGAAGAAAGAGTTCAGCTGTGCGCTAGAGAGAGAGAGACAGCGAAAGAATGGGAGGAGAGTGTGTCTATTTACCGGTGCACTCCATACCCCAGCAAGCAAGAGGAAGTGCCTGTAGAACGTCCATTATGGGATGCGATGTTTTAGCTAGCTTTTAGCTTCAGCAAGAGGCATGATTTCAGCTTAAGAAAAGTGCTGTTGTTCCTCCTGCCCCCTTCGCTGCAGGTAAAGAACACTGCCAGTGAGTGCTTTTCTCCATCGAAGTACAAAGAGATCTAGCGCTTGTATTTATAGAACCCAGTAAGTGTGCACAGCACTTTACAAATACATATCAAAAAACAGCCTGCCTTCCTTCAGCAGCCTAAATATAACCAAGCCCACTGCAATCCCTGGGACGAGTTCAAATGGAAGAAGGTGTAGAGAAGTGGTCAGCTAGGAGTTTGATATAGGAATACTTCACAACAGTAACGAGTGTGGACTAGGAGAGAGAAGGTGCATGGCACGTGGGGCGTGACTTGTCCTGGGTGCAGGAGGTGGTGAAAAAGTTCTGGCTTAACTTTGTCTGAAAATTTCTCTACTCGGATTCCAGTATTTAGGTTGCTCCCCAGAAAGTCTAGTTGGAGTCTCAGTAACACACTTGCTGTCAATACAGTCAGTTCCTCTGTTCTGCCAACTTAGGCTCCTTTAGCTTCCAGCGGCTAAATTCAGAGGGGCTTTGTAAGTGTGAGCCACTTCCACAAACTTGGAATCCAGTTGAGGTTCTTACACCCACTCTGATGGTGTCTGAAAGAGTCTAAATGTACATACTGAGGAACCTGAAAAAGGTACAAGCTAAAATCTGCGTTAATTTACCCCTTCTTCCAGGTCCTCAAATTCTTAGCTACACTAACTGAGACTCCCTTATCCGTAGGGAGAGTAGCTGTAAGTAGGCCTAAGGGAGCCTGGGTAGATGGGTAGATCTACCTTACACTGACTGATCCCTCCATTCTGAGTTTAGCCCTGAAACTCTCCACCAGCAAAACACTTCAGTGCATGCTCAAAGTTAAGCACATGCTCAAGTGCTTTGCTGAATCAGGGCACTTGAGTTTAAGGGCACTGACTAGGTTTCATCCACCTCATGCTGCCTGGATGGGCCCAGCTATTAAGAGAGGTTCCTTTTCCCTTTTGTTTCCATGGTCAAAAACTCAGTGCCTCCTCTTCTTAGTCACAGCAAGACTTTTGAGCATTTCTGCATCCTGAGCCCTTCTCTGGACACTTACCGAAGAATCCATCGCTTCCTAGGCTCAGAGACATTTCTGTCTGCTCAACCTGTACAGAAAAAAACATTTAAATTAAAGAAAAATGATGGAGAAAGAAAGTCACAACTTTACTTTTCCTAAACCACCGATCACTCCCTCCTGTGAAATAATAGTGGTACTTTGCATGGTCTACAAAAAGGTTGTGCCTTTAGCTCTGTGTGTCCCCTTGCATGCCCTTGCTGACGGCCACTCTGTTAGACGGCCAGTGCCTTTTTTGATTAGCCACAAGCCTTCAGTGCCCTTTTCCTGGTGCTTTGGATTCCACCTGTTTGGCTTCAGATACCTCTCACATAGGTTCGTTACAGAATTTTAAAGCCCTGTCAGGTTAGAGTTAGGAGCTCTATTCCACTAATAGACTAAATAACCTTTTCTGTTTTCTTGCTGCCCTGTGATAATCCCCTTCTGTGAAATCACGGAACGTGCATCCTGGATTAGCCCTCAGCACTTTTGTGACTCACACACACCTAGCATCCGCTTAGTCTTTGCATGTACTCAGAGCCATCCATTTGTTTAGGATTTTTCATGTGAGTGTAGTGCTCATGCCTGATTGACCGCCCTGCACACTGGAATCTTGCTAGCGGGTTCAAAATAAGCAGCTGTATTGCAAGTGTCTCTGCTACCCCCCCCATGTGTCTTAAACTGAGCAACTACCAGTAATATTTTCAGGAGCATCTAAGTCCCATTTTCAAAAGTGACTTGGGCACTGGCCTACGTCTCATTGAAAGTCACTGGGACATAGGGTTCTGAGTGCCTACGTCTCTTCTGAAAATAGGACTTAGTTTCATAGACCTTTGAAATTGCATCTGAGACTGGAGCTCCGGATCTGAAGCCTAGGGACTGGAATCGGCTTCAGAACTCAAGCTCTGGCCCGAGTCGCAGCTTCAAAGCACTGTGTAGACAGATATTTTTAGAGTGCTAGGATGAGCCTTGCTAACCTGTGTCTGTCAACCTGGCCTGGAAGGCTCACTGCCTCTGGCTGTGTAGACGTACCCTAAGGCACTTCTGGAAAATGTACCCCACATCTAGAGCTGAGAAGGCAACTCCGTCTCGGCACCTATTCCCTCCTTGGTGTCTTCGAAAGGGCACAACTGATGCCAACTGTAGTGGTGGTTTGTGTGATGTAAAACCTGTTCATCAAGATTTGGACTGACAACCGCTGCTGATGGTACCAGCTCTTGGTCATTTCTAGTGCAGGTTGAATAAAAACTCTGGAACTAGACGCTTCCTATTCCCTTACCAGCCCTCCTGAGCCAGTAGCCCCTCAAGAAGGTTGTTTCTTTGTGCATACTGTTATACATCCAGGTATTATTATTGTGTTTTAAATAGTGAGGGATGAATTTCTGAAGGTTCACAGTCCAAGGTCTCAGATCAGCTGCTTATCCAAAATTGCCCAGATCTCTGCAAAATTCAGCCTGAAGCCTTGCAAGAACAGACTTTCCCACACCAATACATGCTTCTAATTTCCGCCTGGTGGGTCCAAAGCAGCTGTGGGGGAAAAATTAAAATGCAGATCCTTAAAAAACCTTTGGTTTCGGTCTAGAAATGGATAGAGTTTTCTGGAGGAGGGAAGTGTGGGGTGGGCTTGTGTTTCTCTAGTCGAAATCCTCAGTGAGGTTCTTGTATCTTACCTCAGTGCATAAGTGACTATATTTATCCAGGTAATTATATGACCTTCATCACTGTAGTATCTGAGTACCTACTGTAGCTGCATCAAATCCACCATACCTCCTTAAACCCCCTGACTTGTGCCCCAATCCTGCAGATTGCTGTGCATTCGGATTTCCCACTGCACTGAGCTGAGGGTGCTCAGCGTTTCCCAATATTGAAACCCATCTCCCTCGTTGCTCCTGTGTTATCTGTGATGTCCAGCAGACTTAATATTTCTCCAGGTTTTTAAGTCCTTTTCAGCTTCAGTCAGTAAAGTTCATGGCCAGTTCCTATCATGCCATTTGGCTAGTGTCACTGCCAGACAGACAACACACAAAGCAGATCCCAGACTGTTTCATTATTATTTCCACTAGAGTTGTCATATGACGTGCTGCATTGTAGCTGTACAATGCAAATGGAGGTGGGCTGGCTGCGCGCTTGTCTAACACCTGTTCCTATGGTGCACCATTCTGTCTGCTAAATGTGGCTTTCTTAAACAGCTGGGGCCCAGAGTGCTTCCAAAAGCCTGAAATCAGACCAGTCAGACCAAATCTAGGTCTCACATAGGATGACCTTTTTTTCCCTCTTTGCAAGTGTTCAAAAGAATTCTTGCATAACAACCCTCCCTCCCAACTCAGATGGTGTGCAAAATGGTCATTCGCAAGACCTTTCAGTCAAAAACTTAAGGCACCTAAAAAAAAAGGGGAAATCAGTGACACATCTCAAAGATAATTAAGTAGTAGGAAGCCCATAAAGGTCGGACAGTTGGCACTAACAATTTCCACAGCCTCTGTTTCCGCATACAGTCTTCATTGATTCTATGAGTGGAAGGGAAACATTTCAAAGTAAGGTCTGGTATTGCCCTGCACTGTGTAAAACTAGACTAGCAGTAAACCATAGATGGAATAATTAATTCAGCATTATTCTCTTAGGACAAATATTTTTTCATTATTTCCTCTTCAGAATAGTCCTTGTAATTTCAGAAGACACATCCAGAATGAAAAATATATGTTGATTAATGCATAAGGAATGTTCTCTCTATTTTTGATTAGTAGCTCACAAAAGGAAAAAAAAGAGAGTGTGTGTGTGTTTTGTTTTTTGTTTTTTTAACAAGCTCTGCCTACATCTGTACTAACATGAACTGGTATCCTTGAACTCACTCTGTCACACACTGCTTGTCAATCCACTGTTTGCAGCAGACAAATTTCTGATAGAGTTTGTACAAAAGGTTTATTGATTGGGATAATTAGCTCAGCTTTAGGGTCAGGAAAAGGTTTATTTAATTCTAAAGTTACTTGTTTTGTTTTGTTATGTTTCTTAGAACAGTGGAATTCTGCCTTAATGACAAGGTTTCTAGTGTTATCTGAAGCCTTCTGGAGAAATTTGCAAATCAAGGAAACTTCAGTACATATGGTTTTAGTTTTTGCACTTTTGTATATAGCTCTGTCTATGTGTCCCACGCTGTGGGCTAATGTAAGCACAAGTTTTTTTATTCCTGTGTCATATTACAGAGCTGCTTGATTTTTATTTCCATTTATGCTGTAGCTGTAAAGAGCAAAAATGAGGGGTCTAAGAGTTGCTTGTATATTTTGGCAGACAGAAGGAAAGACCTCTTTGTGTTGGAACAAAAGGCTTCTTAGGGCTTAATTTTCAAAGTTTCTGCTGAAAGGATTCCCATAAAATATGTGATTGGATGCACGAGCAGTTAATTGAGTACATCCATCAGGTAAAAGCCAACAGAGGATCAGCATCTCCCAACAGTTACCAGAGATTTCTCCTATTCTTTGTAGAGGGGAAAACAGTTACCACCTGCCCCCGCAATGTATGGTGACGTTGGCACATGCTGATGACCACTTTTCTGCATGCACAAATTCAAGTGTAGTGAACTTTTGCCTCCTTTTTTAATTAATCCTTATAGCATGCTCTGCAAGGTGGATACAAGAAGTGGTATTGAACCCATTTTATAGATGGGTAAACTGAGGCACGGAGAGGTAAAATGATTTGTCCCAGTTCACACAGCAAAGCAGCTGGAGAGCCAGAAACCGAACCTAGGAGTTCAGACTGTCCCTCCTGCTATAAAAAATGTAGCCCATTAAATGTTTGCCATTCTGGCTACTGCATCCATAATTTATTAGCCCAATCTGTGTAAAGTGGAAATGAATTTATTTTTAATGTACCTTAAATAATAGCACTGCTAAATTTAATTACATTTGTTTAACTGAATCAGTCCACATTTGAGGTTGTATGTGTATGTTTTTCCTAGAACACACACACGTAATATCATTTCAAATGAAACTCAAAACCACCTTTAGCCTACCCCCAAGGAACCAGCACAGAAAATGTAGCATACAGACTTTCCCATTTGCTAGTGCAGCTCTACAAGTTTAACCCTTAAGGCGGAATAATTGTTGTTTCCTATATTTGTAACAATTTTTATGAGTGAGAAGGTACAGAAAACCCAAACTTCAGTAGATTTATTCTTGTACTCCCTTAGGCAAATCAGGGATATGAGAATTTCATTTACTGGATGATAATTCAGGTTTAAAAATAAGCCATCTGCAAAAAGAAAGGAAAGGAAAGAAACATGGGCTAGAGCATCTTTCTTTTCCATGCTAGCTGCAGAGTTGCATGTGGTATCTTCATTTTACGTAGGACCTCATCTAAGTAGTCGGGGAACTGTATTCAAATAAGTAGGCTTTATTACTCCAGGAACTCTATTTGCTAAAAGTTCCTCCCAGCCAACTTATGACAAGTGATAAATGCGTAGTTAAGAGTGACTGAGATAGATCAGATATTTTTAAATGGTCCCATGTAATTCCTTCAGAACTGTATTTTGCTGACCCTTCTGTGTCTTTCAGCGTTCATGCATCTCTTAAGTTATCAGGGTAGAGATTGTGTTTGTTGTACATCCATAAACAGGAAAGGCACACTGGGAGAGATTTTCAAAAGTGTGAAATGCTACCTTAACTCTGGTCCAGTTCAAGTCGATGGGGGTTTTACCAGTTAGAGCAAAATTACCATTGACTTCGATGGGAGCAGAGTTAGGCCAACGCTCAGTGCTTTTGAAATGCCACCTGTTGTGCTTCCAAGCAAACAGTGACCTTTATCTATCAAGCATTCTGCACTGGCAGGATTTCTCGTATAAAAGGGAGTGAGAGATGAGGGATGAAAAGGTGAGATAAGCATTCTCCCAAATCATGCTTTCCCCTATTTCCAAATCAGACTCAGAACAAACCATTTTTACTCTTCTGAAACGATCAGGCTTCTCCGATCCCCATTTCCAGTTTCCAGATGAGAATGGAACCAGAAGTTTTAAAAATACTGTGTGAAAAGCTATTTGTGCACTTTTTCCAGCTGGATTTGGAAATAGCCCTAGTGAAAAACGGTGAAGAAGGTTGCTTTTGCACTAAACTGATATGGCAATGAGGGCTATATCAGTAACTAGAAAGTATTTCAAGCCAGGACTAGAAGCAGAAGTGCTGAAATCTCATGAGCAAGTGTGTTCTCACATGATGTGCTGTCCAATTTGACACTCAGCCTGTCCAGATAGTTTGGCTTAGCAGCCCAAGCTTTTGGACATTTATCCAAACTGATTCCACACTCCAGCTTTATGTTCTTAACCATTATTTGTTTGAAACAGTACAGACAACAGTCACTGCTGCACTGATCAGGAATGTGCTGTCAATAAGATGATGGAAGCATGGAGTACTTGCTATTAAAAGTATGGGTAACTTCCTTGGTTCCATCAGAAAAGGAGTGTGGGGAGATCAAAATGAAATTGGATGCTGTGATTGTTATACTCCACGCTGACTTTCCAGTGAAGTTATTTAAAGGAATGTCTTCCCAGTGCTCTTTTCCTAATTTAACTTCTTGATACTTGCATGTGGAGGTTAGAGCTCCAGTGGGATTTGACGTAAGGGGGGGTTACATACATGGATCTTTAATTAAATGAGACCTTCCAACCGTCAGGAAAAAATCAAAATCTGGCAAACCATCAAGTGGCGTTAGCATCAAACTAGGCGCCCTGCAGAAGAGGAAACTATGAACACTCACTCAGAAATAATGACTGGGTTTCCATGATGTTGTCAAGACATTCACATTCCCAGCTGCCAGCTGTGGCTGATTTGAACTAGAAATGTATAAGTCTTCTAAAACACAGATGAAGCAGAAAAATCAAAATTTCTGCAGGTGTGGAAAGGAAGGAACCAATCCTTTCAGACTTCAGCTGAGGAAGGAAAAGGAGGAACAAGAGAATACTGGATACAGCATATCTGTGTTTGCTTTAGTTGTGAGGTCTTTTATTTACCCACAGAATCCAGTTAGACATTTCAAGGTACCGGAAACCTGTTTTATCTCCTCTCTCCTCTATGATCCTGTGTTAGCGTCATTATCGCAGTTACTGTAGCAGCTGATGGTCCTTTTGAGTTATAATTCCACCTGCCCTGCAGAATGAATTTAATTGAATAGCATTGTTTCTTTAGAAAGCAAATCAACGCAAGAACTTGCAACGTGCTGGACAGAAGAAATTGTGGCTTGTGTCCACTAAGGGTCAGAATCTTCTTCAGCTTTGGCTCTCTATCATTTGCTACCCGAGGACTGTTTTATCTGTGGCTGAGAGCAGTTATTGCAAGGAGCATACTGGTGGGAATATTCCCCTGTGCGAGGGCAAGTACACACACACACACACCTATGCCAGGGCTTCCTGTGGGGGAGGAGGGCTGCAGAGACCCTCTATGTCAGTGTTACTCACTGGAGAATGGGGAGGGTCTTATGCCTTCTTTATAATTCTTTTGCATTGGCATCACGGACATAAAAGGATTCAAGGAGCAATGATGAACTGGGCCCACAGACCTGACTCCCTGCTGCCCTTCCCCTTGTGCAGTCATTCACACGGGTGCAAAATGAGTGTAAAACACAACCAGATCAGAATAGACAAGCTTGGTGCTCCCTTTACTCAGGTTTAAATGACTAGACAGGGGACAGGGCTATGAAGAGCCAGTCCTAATGACTTGCTTCTTGGGCATAACTGAGTTTCTTTACTTAACTTGTAAAAATCCATCAGCTGTAACCCTTGGGGTCACATACAATTGGTTGATTGCTTTGTGTGGTTAATGAAAGCATTCATGTTTGTAGCAAGACTGCTCAATAGTAATAGGCTAGACCGGCCAAGCTTAAAAGTCACTTTAATGTGGGGAAGGGGATTTAAAACTTTGCCCTCAAGTTCTGAGGATTGGTTTGGTTTTCTGTAGCTGTTCTTTCTGCCCCCAGTTGGTTGGTCGTTTTTTGTTGGCAGTCTTCTTAAGCTGCTATGACCTCTGCTTTCTGGGCCAGCCAGCCCACGCAAGGGATTAGTTAACACCTTTTTCTCTGAGGGTGAGCAGGTTGAAATGGTAATTCACTCAACCTGCTGGAAACCTTAGAAGCGAACACAAGTCTTTTAGCCTACTTCTTCCAGGGAGGCAGTGTGGACAGCTCGTTAGAACATAGGACAGGGAATCAGGGTTCTTAATCTTGTGCTGGCTTCCTGTGTGAACTTAGGCTAGTCATTTCACTTCCCTGGGTACGTCAACACTGCAGCTGGGAGTGAGCCACCCAGCCCAGGTAGACACTCTCACACTTTCAGGGCTCAGGCTGGTGCACTAAAAATTACAATGTGGACATTGCGGGACTGGCAGGGGTTTGGTCTAGCCACCTGAGCTCATCCCATCCTGGACTCTTCAATCTAGCAAAGAAAGGTCTAACACAACCCAATGGCTCGAAAGTGAAGCAAGACAAATTCAGACTGGAAAGAAGTTGTACATTTTTCACAGCAGGGGTGGTTAACCATTGGGACATTTTACCAAGTCTCATGGTGGATTCCACGCCACGTGCATTCTGGGTTCAAGCTTGGGTGGCAAGCGCAAGCTTCTGCAGAGACTGCAATGTCACACTGCTAGCACGAGTCTGTCAGTCACGGTGGGGAGGCTACAGCGTCAACATGCCCTCCGTGCATTAATTTACCCATCTGTAAAAACGCCTGTTATTCAGTGTACCTACTTCACAGGACTTGGCACCAAGATCGATTCATTAAATCCTGTTTTTGTTGATCAGATTAAAGGTGCTAAGTTAGTGCAAAGTGCTATTACTAGATATAGCAAACGCTGGACAGCCCCATTTCAAAAGCAGTCTAGATATGTTACCAGAAGAAATTGCTGGGTATCCGTAAAACAACTTTTCATTGAGTGAAATTTAATCAGTAGTTGGAAAACAGCCCTGGTATTTATTAACTCCGAGGAAAGCTACCACTTTCCACTGCCTGCTGGATAACTAGTTTTTCTTTGCCAGTAGATGATTCCCTCTAACAGCCTAGGGAGCAATGATACTTGGTGGCTATCGTAGCTATAAAATATTTAACTTTAACATATAATTACGTTACTGTAGCCTCTAATAGGATTTGGTGTCAGGCAAATGTCTGCCTTGGCCTCTGGCCCAAAGATATAGACCCGAGTTATTAAGCTGAATAAATAAATAAGGAAGAAATACAGTTAAAGTAGCTATGCTGCTGACCAACAAGTATGGTGATTATCTGAAAGAAAAATCTATCCACAGTCTGGCAATTTGTCCATCTCTTTAATATATTTATTGTATGTCATCCAAATAAAGGTAATTCACATAGCTTACTGTAGGCCAGAGTGATAAATCTTTATAGAGCTCCCCGCAAAGCATTTGGCCTTTGCACATCTCTTTCTCAGAAGCAAAGTGATCCATTGAACAGATCACCAGCCTCGGAGCTAATAAACCTCAGCTCAGCTCAGCTCTGTCACTGAGTCACTTTGTAATATTGGGCAAATAGTATAATGGGTCTGTTCCTCAGTCTTCTGCTCTGTAAAATGGAAACAATAACAGACTGCCCTTTATTAAAGCCATTTGAGGTCCATGGATAAAAGACATGTATAAAGCAAACTCTTGTTATTAGTACGGACAGCAAAATGACTTCTAGATTTTCCCTTTTAATGAAGTGGGACTGCACTGAAAAGACAAGTAATAAGATGAAGTTATGCAATGAAAAATTTAGTTTGAATTTCCAGTAAAGCTGCCTAATTGTGAGAGTCTCATAGACTGTGAGAGAGTCTCACTGATCAAAAAACCTGGGCCAGATCCTCAGCAGGTGTAAATCAGTGTGGCCAACGGAGTTTTGCCAATTTACCCCAGATGAGGATCTGGCCTCTTATCAGCTGAAACAATTAAAATTATACTGCAGAAGATACTGAAAGTGTGTAGTAGGGGAGCAGTTTAGCTCTGGAACAAGTGTGTTCTCATCTAATAGATATTTTCCACCTCTTGCTTTTATAGATCTGAGACACTTTTGCAAATCCTTCCCGTCTCCCTGAGCGAGGTGGGTTTGACTAGTGTGTATTGTGGAGTGAGGGTAACTAATTTCACAGAGAAGCTATTTCTTGTGTTGCTTCCAAACATGAGACAATGTGGAACTACAGGCAGTGAGTCTCATTATGTCATTTATTCCTCATCTCAGAGGAGATCTGCATGTTTACAATGTTTATTCAGGAAATAACTTGTTTTTCAGTGGCTAATTAGATTTTGAAGCTGGCAGGATGATTCAGCGTACTTTCACATTCAAGCTTCTGTGGTCTGCGTTCCAAGGCAGGCCGTTTGAGTTTTGCTGCTTTGCCCCTGGTGTGAACTGCTCAGTTTCTTGAAGTCACTCATGCTGCCATTTGGTTTTGGGAGGAGGCAAGGAAACAATGTTCTGTTTGGCCATTATAGCAAAACTGTACGTTGGAGTTAAGCCTGGCTCATTGGCTGGGCCTGCAGTGGATAATCTTGCTCCTCGCTAGCTGGTGGCAGTGACATTTTGGGGAATCACCAGAAGGACTCAGAATCCAAGAGGAAAATATGGGAGCCAGACTAAAAAAAATAAATACATATTTAAAAAAAAAATCGGCCAAGGTATCACATTGCACTTCGATACCCCTTAAAGAGACCATTGTTACAATCTTCCACAGCAGTTCCATATAATTAGTTAGAATGCCAAGTATAATATTGTATATACCTAGGGGTCTGTGTATAGTTATGTCAAAGCTGAAAAATAAGGGTTAGGATGAAAACTGGAACTCAGCCGTAACTATAGCTTTCTTTTTTCTTCCTTATGTTCTGACACCTAACTAATATTATTGTATATGGGCATACTTAAGGGAGAATAGTGCTTTTAAACACTCGTTCACTGAAATTGGCTTTGGTGCTTTGTGGTGTTTACTAATTTAATTGATTATAACAACTATTGAAGTTTTAGCCCAGTCCTCTCTTCTTCCAAATGTGTACAAACTTATGCTTGATTTTTTGCATTTCCATGTGGTTTTGCTTTTCCCATCTTTTCTCAATACACTCTCACTTCACCTCCTTTTTATTTTCCAGGCTCTGGGTGGAACAATGCATACGTGCAAGCTGTAAAATCGTCACACTAACAGGGTTCCAGCTGGTGCAGTGGCTCCAGACACACACTTCATGTGTTTCCACGCTGTCAGCAGGCTGGCCTTAGGCAATAGCATTTAGGTGCTTTGCAGTCAGGGGTGCTGGAACAATTTGTATAGTGCGAGTGAACCAAACTGTAACCCTGTATATGATTAAACCACTGCAAGCAGCACCCCCCAGTACCATTTGTTCCGGCACCTATGTCTGTGGTCTTGTTCAGACTTGGAAACTTACATGGCGAGCCAATTTCCTCTGGCACTGGAATCAGAACAAGATGGGGAGGGTGGGTGATGTGCTGGCCAGTTCACTCCTTCGGCAGCTGCAGGGCCAGCAGACCTTAAGACCTGAGTGACTGAGCTGAGTAAAGCTTTACTTTAGGCTACTAGATTTTTCATGTAGACTTCTAATCCCTGAAACAGATCCAGCCTTGTGATGGAATCACAGGTGTTTCTTAGTAGCTTTAAATAGAAGTGATTTTGTTTTTGCCTCCAAAACACCTAGGAGAATTGAGGAGAACCTGAGTAAGGCCCTAGTCAGGATTGCATAGAAATGAATGCTGAATATCCCTCTGCCCGGCAGCTCTTAGACTTCTGCTCAGCCGCCCCGTCGCAGAGCTTCCTTGGTTGCTCTCAGTGGCTACCAGAGGTAGTGGAGGAACAGCTTGTCCATTTAGCACCCGCTGTTTTGCAAATACTTTTTGAGCTGCGTGGGAGCAACTTCCCACCCAACCCTGACTCAGGCAAACAGAGTGATCACGTAGCATGTGTCTCTCTTGTTCCCGAGAAGTTGGTCTCAGTTGTCAAAGAGTTTTTGGAAGAATACAGGGAGCGTAATTGCTCTGTGTTACACCAGCCAGGTTTACATTGTTAGCTGCCAGGCAGACATTACATGGCATCAGCCACTGGGGGAACAACCCCTGTCCTTCCTGTCTCCCTAGGAGTTACTTCAGGACAATGATGTAGAAAAGCAAATGTGCATAAAATGAGGGCATTAGAGTAAGTGTAACTCTCAGACTCATTAGAAAAATTTAACACCTCAGATAGCATTTAACCGTGACAAAATGATTTTAAGGGCCTAGCTTATTATTAGTGGAATGGGGTAGTCAACACATAATTAAAAACCGTGGAAGTACTCTACAGAGTATTTGCTATTGTGCATTTTCTCCTAAGTGTTGAATTATTGTCTGGCTTTGATTGCAATTTGAAGGTCCATGTCCTTTCTCTTTGAAAACTGGAGCAGAATTTCAGTAAATATGGTCAGTGACTAAGTCAAAATATAATTTGCAATCAGGCCACACTTGCAGAGCCACATTCTAGGAAATCAGAAAGTGGGAAATATTTCCACTTTTACTGTACATGAAAAGGAGAGGTTGTATCTAATACATGGGTCATTATGTATGTGTTTTACTGCCCTCTGCCAGGTCTGTACAAGTGTGTGTGGAAACTATATGTTGCCCATTAGTGTCAGTCACAGAGAGAATAGGAACTTTAAATACTACGGTAGCTGATGGAACTTGCCTTTAATTAATGGGGTAAGGTGATAGATGCCTGTGGTTTTGGTGAAAAGGTCAGGGTTCTAAGCCTAATGGTGCATTGTGTTTTAGATGCTGACTATGCTTCTCGGTGTTTGTATTGATTGTTTTGCTTACATGTGAAAAACTCATTGCCCCATTACGGCTGTAAGGCCCTCCTTCTTCTTCTCTGCAATTTCTCTGCTCAGTCACTGAAAATCATAACTTGAAAAGAATGGGAACGTTCTATATTCCGTGGGCGTTGTGTGAACATTGAGGCTTGTGTCATGCTGAGCAGTGTTTACGTGCGTATCCCTATTTCCCATTATCTTCAAGGGGAATACATGTGTAATTACTGCTCAGCGTGAATGAGGCTGGAAGAATTGGGCCCATAATGCTTCACTAAGATCTCTCTACAGGACCCTTACGTGTGTGTGTGTGTGGGTGTAAAATCTGTAAAAGTCATTCAGCCTTTGTTTTAAGGAAATTGCACTGAAAACAAAAATTCCTAACAAGGACCTTTTGCTGTGGCAGTGGATTCAAACCTGTCTGAAGAAGCACTATAAATAAAGTTCTGAAAAGCAATTATTCATAGGCTAAATTAAAATTTTAGCTGCGGTCAGAATAGATATATAAACCCATCTGCTAATAGGTGAAAGCTGCAGCAGTGTCAAAACTGATAAAGGTCCAGAGGGCCCGCATTACTATTGCACTACTCCACTGGATTAACAGCATGATGAATCAGAGCCAGAGTGTTAACTAGAAACTGTGCTCTTATTGCCAGGCCCCATAAAGTGGATGTCTACTTAGCATGCGAACTTCCGTGCCAGAGAAGTGATAAGTCTTTCTTTACCTTCACAATAAAGCTCAATACTTATTGGAACTATACGCGAGGACCTAAAACACAAATGCTTGAAACTCAGTTTTTATTATTTAAAACTGCTATTGCAATCTATGGGTGATTAAATTACTCCTTGTCCATTACAGTGGCCTTCAAGAGCCCCTATCAATCACGGCAGAGCCAACCAGAAATAGGCTTGCTTTCCATCAGTTTCAGAAACTACTACCAGATGTTTCAGCTCATTTAGATCAACAGGAAGTTTACTAGTAGGTTTGCTACCACAAGACCCTGTGAATTAAGCACCTGAGAGTGCAGAATTA
Source organism: Mesoclemmys tuberculata (assembly GCA_007922155.1). Lineage (NCBI taxonomy): Eukaryota > Metazoa > Chordata > Testudines > Chelidae > Mesoclemmys > Mesoclemmys tuberculata. Next base: position 8,661,690 of record ML675690.1, read on the forward strand.
TTGTCCAGTGCTCCACCATTCCCAAGAAAGATGTGAAATTCGGGCCTTTCCTATATAACTGCATCCAATTTTAATATGGAATGCATTTCGTTTTAAGGAAATCTGAAATAATAGCCTGGGATGAACCGTAATATGTTGTAATCTTTCCAAGCCACACACAAAAAATGACTCCTGTCTTTATGAAAACTTTAGTTAAGAAAAGAGTGGTTTTCCTTCCCTTTGTCAATGAAAAATAATATTTAATATATCATGTGCTTCTTTTATTAAAGACAAACTGTAAACACTATGCTCTGAGCTGCCATTGAAACAAAACAAAGCACTAGACATAATTTTCCTTGCCTATTAACTTTTCTTGGAAGATGACTATGTAATGTTTTGTCACAGTCAGAGAATTTGTGGAGTTCATTTGCAACAGTATCAAGAGTGGAATTATCTGTCAAGGGAAATAGTGGTAGTTCCACTATGTGGAACTTTAAATAGCACTTTACACAACACAAGAAAATCTACTGTGGGAAGCAGGGAAATTGACAGGATGATCCAGTAGGCCTTTACCATCTCTGTCTTTCAAAATTGCACATATAATTAACTTAGTCTCTGGGAAATTCCAATTTCAGATCAACTCTGTTCATTTCAGATATATGCATCCAAATTCAAAGGTTCTTGAATCTGCCAAATTGGGCAGGCGATCTTGCAAGAGAACAAGTTCTGTCATGAGACTTCTGATATTTCTTGTCTCCAGTCAAATCATAAATAGAAGACGGACACAAAAATAATAGAGGAGACCAGTTACCAGGAGTTGTTCAAACTCTAAATGAAGTTTTGACTCGTTTAAAGAGATTTGCCAGTCCCTATTTTATATAGTATTAAATAATGCAAAACTGTTGTTTTGCTGTTGTTTCTTACCAGACTTTGAGCCTGATCCTGAGAAGTGGTGAGCAACCATAATTCTGGCTGAAGTCATTGATTTGGAGTTGGAGTTGATCATCAGCACTCTCCGAATCAGAAAATTTAATTGTAAAAAAAACAAACAAAAAACCAAGAACTCGAGTATTAGGGGTCAGAACGTCAGCTGCTGTAAATCAACATAGCTTCAAGAATCTGGCTCAGATGAGCATTTCCCTGTCTACAGTCTGTGATATTGTGTACTTGCTCTAAATTATCCGTTCTGCTGCTGTCCATGGGCTCTGTCAAAGACAGGATTTCTCTTGCCTAAAGAAAGTATCTCAATTCTCTTTTCATCTTCTAGAATCAGTGGATAATTGTCCAAGTAACTGCTATGGAAATGGAGACTGTGTATCTGGGACCTGCCATTGCTTCCTCGGCTATCTGGGTCCCGACTGCGGCAGAGGTAGGCATTTGTCTCTGATTCAGTAATATCTGTATGTGTTGTTTCCTCCAGTTAAATTTCTCACAGCGTGTTGGAAGTGTACGGTCATATTTATGTTCTATAGAACTGCTGCAGATTTGTGATGGTGCAGCAGAGTGGAAACTGATAGGCTTTGTGGGGTTGTTTGTTTATTACTTGCCATGCTTGCGGTAACCTTAGTAACACAAACCTCTGAGCCCTGCCGTGCCCCCGCCCCCCCAGCCCCAAACTGCATGTGAGCAAACAGTGAGGATAATGGCACACCAGGAGCTCCTTCTTTGGGAATGAGTTGAGAAAAGGTGGCTTAGAAATGCTGTACTATTGTTTCTTCAACAGACCATTCTATCTGTGGATTAGTAGGACTTTATAACAATCCTTTGTCATTAACCATCAAGAAGGTGGTCCTTAAACACCCTCTTCCCTGCCTTAGGCCTCAGAGGTCTCCCTGGATTATGATGGATAAGCTACAGCAACCAAAGTGAGGGGGAAGACAGACGGGTAGATTAAGGCGACCCAGGGCGCTAGGAATGTGAGACCCCTCCCTTGTTTGAAGAGGTTGATAGGCACTGGCCACCCAAGGAACAAATCTCTGCTCCTGGCCAGGGTGCCCCCTGTTTTAAGGCTGGCCTAGGGTCCTTCCCAAAAGAGGGTGACCAAACCCCCCACCTAACAGAGGAGAGGACTCTGTGCATGGGGCTCCTGTTCATACCACCTCCTCACAACCAAGGGAGAGGGATGACAACAAAGGTTCCCTCCCTTCTGTGCACACATGGTGTTCTCTGCTCAGCTGGTTGTCAGGAGTGTGACCCAGTGGGTTTTAGAGTTCGCGATCCAGTAAAAGGAATGGGGCAATTCACATCTCGTAGAGCTTTTGTTTCAGGCTGCCTGCAGACTCAGACAGATGTCAGTGTATAAATTACGTTTGGTTCACATTATCTTCTCAACAGTGAGGGCTAGAAACATAACTGCAGTTTCTATACCTCCGCCATGGTGTTGGCAAAGTCTCCATCAGCGGATGTGCTTGAAGGGGTGAACATCTTGGTTAATCTGGTTGTTTTGAGTCCTCCTGATTCTGAGAAAATTTTATGGCTAAAATCACATAACTCCTGATCACACTGTCTCCCTCCGTGTGGAAAGTAATATCCGGGAGGATTGTTGCTGTCTGTGTATGTGTTTTCTGTTGGAGTTTCAGCCAGTGGAGCTCTCTGTGGTACTCGTTAAGTGGCAGCATCTTGCTATGAGCACATGACACCAGTGCTTCAGGATCTGCGCTGGCTGCCAGTTGGTTTCCAGCTGGAGTTTAACATGTTGGTAAGGTGGCCTGCAAATCAATACATGGCTTGGCGACCCGCCTACCTGAGAGACTCTCTCTGTGTGCAGCTGCTGTGAAGACCAGTAAAGGCGCACAGGCTGTAGCACTGTGGGTTTAATTCCGCTTTGGAATTTGCTCTCCCACTTGGTCTGAAATTGTGGGGACTGTTTCCCTTTAATGCATGCTGCAAAGCTCATCTTTTGGGGAAAGGAGTATGATGAGGTCTCACGACAGCTGGAAGTGTGGATGAGGGGCTGGCGTGGTGGAACCAAGGGGAAATTAGTAACTTTTCCTTGACTGGTTAGTTTTAACCAGCTGAGGGAGACCAGGCTGCTAGGTTTATATTGCTGAGAGGGAATGTTGAATCATTCCCAGGATCCAGAGACTCCTAGAGACTATGGGAAGGGGCTCTTTTATTTTGTAAAAATCCAAGTAAGCGAATAAAGTATTTTGCAGTAATGTTCGCTTCTCCCTCGAGTGCTTGCTCATGTCCATTCCTTTGTAGGTGCAAGGGCGCCCCGTGCACGGTTACTGGAAAATTTTTCCCCTTAGCAGATCCTGTAGGGTCAGCTTCAATGCCCCCCCGGAGTCCCGAGTGCATGGCATGGTATATGAGGCGCTTCCGGCCCTCCACCCCCTCAGTTCCTTCTTTCTGCCACTGACAGTTACCTGTAGCCTTTATTTCTATAAGTACTTGTTAAGTAGTTGTTAGATTGTTGTTAGTTAGTGTTGTAGTAGTAGATAAGGTAATCCGGTGGACCTCCACTGGGCGTCACAGTAGACCCCAATCATTGGGCTTTAAGCCTGGTAAAACCTGCAGGAAGGCCTTTCCAATTAGCGACCCACGTGAAGACTATTTAAAGTGCCTTGGGGAGTCTCGTCGAAAAGACAAATGCCGCATCTGTAAGGCATTCAGAGCAAGGACTCAAAAGGACTGAGATAGCCATCTGAAGGCCTTGTTAATGGAGGCGGCCTTGCGACCGGTGTCAGAGCTGTCCCACTCCCTTTCGGCACCGAGTTGGTGCAGACTGCTCCGCCGGCACTGACTCCATCGCGGCACTGGGCTTCCCCTTCACTGCAGAGGAAGAAGCCCAGGAAACAGCATCTGGCAGATGACCTCTCTCCTTCGCGGAAGAAGGCGAAGGATGCAGGGTTGAGCACCGGGGCAGCGCAGAGCCAGCGTGGTGAGCAACCCCTGCAGGGGCATGTCTCAGCCGGGACAGTGAGCCCTTCCGCACAGCGCCCCCCAACTCCAGAGAGCGGAAGCAGAACAGTCCATCTTGTGGTGCTGTCAACGCCGGAGGCGCTTCAGGCGGAGGCCGACCTGTTGGCTCTTTCCATTCCTCGCACTCCATCGGCCCAGATGGAAAGGGTGAAGGGTAGGGCGCCTGCATCGAGGGGAAGACCTTTGCGGAACGGGGCACCTGGGGTGTGTTCCCCAGCACTGAGGCAGTCCCCGGGGACGAAGCATCAGTACCAGAGGAGCCCAGACAGCCCAAAGTGCCACTCACAATTGCTGGCACCAAGGACAACAGCATTGACAAGTCGGCTCAGTATCGCGCAGACACTCCCTGTCTGGAGCCCGGCACCACTCTAGGTCACCGGCACCAACGAGTTCGCCTGCACATGGGCAGTGCAGAACCCAGTCATCAGCATCACAGCGTTCACCCAGGGAAGATCCCCACCGACCGCGGGCTTTGGTACCGAGAGGCTCCCAGTTGCCCAGACGCCACTCCTGCTTCTCCTCTTACCTTGGGTGGTCCTCCCCTCTCAGTCGATCCAGGCAGTGGTGCCGCTGATCACCAGATTTGTGCTCCCTGTCCACAAGACATTGGCCAAGGGAGTGCCAGAATAGGAGGCGCAGATGCTGCTCCCCCTCCCCTTGGTACCATGATACAGGGAGATGGTCAAGCTCTGGGCGATGCTGGTCACCGGCAGGAGAGTCTGGCGACTCTAGGGGAGGAAAAGACTTAGCAGTTCTCCCCACCCAGCCTCCTTAACCTGAAGGGCAAGGGCAGGGTCCCTGCCTGGCACCCTCAGGGAGGCCTCAGAGCCAATGGAACTCCTGGGGCTTACAGGTGACCTTGGGACCCTACTCCCTTGTCTCTGCCGGCGGAGGCCCATGACTCCGAGTCGGGGAGGAGTCAGACCATATGGACGATAGATCTGTGGGGGCTCCCGCGCACTCAGCAGAAGTGCCAGTCCTCAGGGACCGGGTCAGTCATCCTCTTCCTCCCCAGACGAGACACTGGTGACAGGCCATTAGCTCCCCTGGACGAATTCCGGGCACACTGGGAGATCCTAAAAAGGGTGGCCTCCAATCTTGGACTAGAAGCAGATGAGCTGCAGGACGACTTACAATGGCATGAGTTCGCCTGCAGCTACTGGGCCATATGGCAGCATGCACCTATGTGCTCCACCATGCCCGCCTGAAACTCAGACTGCGTCAGCTATGGCTGGCCTCGGCTTATGCCCCGAGCAGGCACCCTTTGGACAGGGTTGTCACAGTGCCCCCATGGGTCCTAGCCTCCCTAGAGTGATGGTTAGACCCTCGGGCGGTGGTGGAGAGAGTCCTCTTTGCAGACCGGGACTCCTCAATGACTCTAGTGTCAGATGCTTCAGACCTGTGGTGGGGGGCGCACATCAGCTCCTGTCACAGTCCCCACAGGACCTGGTTGGAAGAGGACCAGGAGCTCCACATAAACGTCAGGGAGCTCTGAGCAATCCGGTTAGCATGTGCAGTGTTCCTTCCCTTCCCAGACAACACCATCACAATGTACTATATCAGCAGACACGGTGGGGCTTGTTCCTCAGCCCTCTGTCTGGAGGTGGTAGGTCTCTGGAATCTGGCGATAGGCTACGATTTTCACCTGGTGGCCTCTCACCACCCTGGTATCAAGAATGCCACAGCAGACTGGCTCAGCAGGTCCTTTGTACCATCCTATGAATGGTCTCTCTGCCCGTCAGTCGCCGACGTGATCTTCTGGAGGTGGGGGTTTCCCCAGGTGGATCTCTTCGACTCCAAGGTCAACAAGAAATGCAGCTAGTTCTGCTCCTTTCAGGGGAGGGACAAGGGGGCCATCTCAGACACCTTCCTCATTCTGTGGTCAGGGGGCTGCCCGCTGCACACCTTCCCTCCCATTCCATTAATACACAAGGACAAAAATCAAGAAGGACAAGATGAGGGTCATCCTTATTGCACCCACGTGGACCAGGCAGCACTGGTTCATGACACTCCTGGAGCTGTCAGTCACCCCTCCCCTGGAGCTACCAAGGTGGCACGACCTACTTTCCCAGGACAAGGGGTACCTTCTGCACCCGGACTTGGAATCCCTCCACCAGATTGTGTGGAGGCTGAATGGCTGAGCTTGGAGGAACAAGCTTGCTTGTTTCAGGTGCAAATCTTTCTGATGAGTGGCAGGGAGACCTCCACAAGGTCATCATATTTGGCCAAGTGGAAGAGGTTCACTTGCTGGGCCACAAGCACAGCAGATTACGCCCCACCAGGCACTGATTCAGGTGATCCTAGACTACCTGTTGCACCTCAAGCTTTAGGATCTAGCTACTGCCTCACTAAAGGTGCATCTGGCTGCCATCTCAGCCTTTCACATCCCGACTCATGGGAAATCAGTTTTTTCTGGCACCATGGCAGTGAGATTTCTAAAGGGCATAGAAAAGCTCTACCCTCAGGTTAGGGATCCCGTGCTCCCCTGGGACCTGAATTTGGTCCTCTCTAGATGCAGCTGTTCATCGTGGTGGCCAAAAGGATGAAGGGCTTACCTGTCTCGTCGCAATGAATCTCCTCCTGGATAACCACCTACATACGCTTCTGTTGTGAGCACACAAAGATTCCGCTACCAGGCAACATCACAGCTCACTCCACCAGAGCACAGGCGTCTTCTGCAGCATTCTTGGCACAGGTGCCCATGGAGGACATATACAAAGCTGCTACATGGTCGTTGGTGCATACCTTTACATCCCACTTTGCTATTGTGCAACAGGCTAGGGATGACACTAGATTCGGTAGGGTAGTGTTGCAGTCAACCAACCTATGAACTCCGAGCCCGCCCCCAAGGTACTGCTTGCAAGTCACCTACAATGGAATGGGCATGACCAAGCACTCGAAGAAGAAAAGATGGTTACTCACCTTGTAACTGTTGTTCTTTGAGATGTGTTGCTCATGTCCATTCCATGACCCCCTCCCAACCCCACTGTCAGATTTGACAGCAGGAAGGAACTGAGGGGGCGCAAGGCCAGCAGTGCCTCCTGTACTGTGCCATGCATGCAGGACTCTAGGGGATGCCGAAGCTGGCCCTATAGAATCTGCTAAGGGGAAACATTTTCCGGTAACTGTGCACGGGGCACGCATGCACCTACAATGGAATGGATATGAGGACACATCTTGAAGAACAACAGTTTCAAGGTAAGTAACCATCTTTAATACTGCACTTTACAGTAAGCGGCATGCGTTTGGGTCATTGCAATTGTATTTGTTCAAGGGAATTATCATAATTTAAACGGGAGCAGAAAAAACCCCATCCTTAACATTGTTTGTTTGGCGAGAATCTGAATTATAAAACATTCCACATCTATAATGGTTCTGCTACAATATATGGTTTTTTAAATGAGGTGCAAAGGGAAGGGATTAAAGAATTTAAAAAAATCCCCCGTTTCCCTAACATTGTGGGAAGCAGCAAAGAAGACTTCGCTGTTGGCTTGTCATTCTCAGCAGCTCTTTTCAGATAGTCCTGGACGTGTTCTCACACAGGGCTCTTTAGAACTCTAGCTTTCTCACACGTGGCTTGCAATTTATGTGATCTTTTACTGAGTGATCAACTGACTTGTCAGAACACATGTAAGGCCTTCTCAGTACCTGCATAGTCTCACTAGTTAAAGGTGATTATCTTTGTCCTTGTTGAAGAGAACTGTGGTTCTATCCTCTCTCTCTACCTTGAAATAGGCTTCATTATTCAGAGTTTTTAACTTTAGACAGGTGAGTGGAAACATTCAATCAGGTCAGCGAAGAAGACAAATTACAGAGTTTCTTTTGTTCTGGGCCGTGTGTGGCACCTAATACATCTTACCCAATTTCTGCCTTGTACTGTGCACATAGATGTCACCTTGCAAATGATGCACTTGACACATACATTCTCACTGTACCTTATTTCAGTCAAATAAACCACTGTTTAGTAATAAGCAAGCATTTCTGAGTCCTTTCTCTTGTAAACCTCTCGTGTTTTAATCAGGCAAATGTGTTCCATTGTAGATCAAGCTGGTCAATGGTGGTAACTTTTTTTATTGGGCCACTGCTGTCAGGATGCTTTCACGCACTCAGACTGGCTTGCCTGTAATGAGAGGCGTGAAAGCAACCCTGGAGAAGCATTGTGATACTTATTCTGAGAGGACAGTAACAGATAGAGGGATGATTCCTTTAACTACAATGGATATCTCCTCTAGCGTGCACTGAAATGCAGGAATAATGTAAAACAGAGGGCATTGTATCCAGCACAAGTCTCGTGTAGGTAGCTTACAATACAGACTGCAATATTGTATACAATTTCTATATAATGTACTTCGTTAAAATGTTCAGAAAATGTTTTAGTGAGTGACAGAGATAAGGGGGGTTTTGGCAGACATGAAAGCTAATGCTTATCCAGCTGTTCTCATCAAGGATGATGTAGGCAATAGAAAACAGGGATATACACATGTCCTTGCAGCTGTATTTCAGTGAGGAGAAAATGGAACGATGCAGTAATGTGGCAAAGGGAGCTGGATTCAAGTGAATAGGTTTTGATATGTGGAGTTAGGCTAAATTATCTGTTCAATATTGTATTTAGTTGTGATACCCTTAGTACTTTTCCCAGACCTGAAGAAGAGCTCTGCGTAGCTCAAAAGCCTCTCTCTCTCTCACCAACAGCAGTTAGCGAGATAAAAGATATTACATCACCCACCTTGTCTCTCTAGGTTTTGAGATGGTACTTGAAGAAAGGAACTATCCCATTTCCAATTAGACAAGGCAGTAAAGGAGAGTCATGATGAGGTGCATAAGGGAGTCCAAGACTGGAGATGTGCGGTTTCTGTGCAGCAAAATAGAAGGACATATATTCAGAGAGAAGAGGGAAGAAGTTCATAGCATTTTGAAAAACCAGAGGACAGTGTTGAATTGTGTTTGGAGATGAAGAGCTAGTGAAGTTAATGGCCATAAAAGGTGGCTGGGGACTGGGCGATGAACTGAAATGGGATAGTAATCTGGTTGCAGGATTCTGGATGCATCTCAGCAAAGAGCATGAAGGCTGTAAAACCAGGAATTGCACAGTGCAAATGGGAGCGTGATTAATAAATAGCTAAGATTTGCAGCAGCATCAAGGAAATGATGAGCTATGGGGCTAGTCCAGAGACAGTGCTAGGCAGATCTAAAGACAGTGAAGACATGGAAGGGGAAAAACAGTTCAAGGTCCTGGTGGACTCCAATATTTCTGATTTTGGGATTAAAGAGAAGGTCTGAATTCAGGTTGTTGTAGGGCACATCAGAGACACAGATTAAAGAGTCATTTTCACCCAGAAGCATGATTTAATGTTTTAAGCATTCAAGTTTAGAAAGATATGAGGTACCCAAGAGCAAGGAGATTCCAGACAGACAAACGTGGGGAAGAGTGATCAGAGAGTGAATCGAGGGCAATGTAGAGTTGAGTGTGATCCATATAAAGGTGTTGCCCTTGGTTAAATGCTGAGTTGAGATGCCCCAGTGGGAGAGTACATATGAACAAGAGTATAGGTCCTTGTGCTTTCCTTAGTGGAAGGAAAGAGGGGTATAGTTAGAGTTAGAGTTATGCCCGTCTTTCCTCACACACATAACATTAGTTCTGTTTAATGCTATTTCTTTTCTATTTCTCTCAGCATCTTGTCCAGTATTGTGCAGTGGAAATGGTCAGTACATGAAGGGGCGATGCCTATGCCACAGTGGCTGGAAGGGGGCAGAATGTGACGTTCCAACAAACCAGTGTATCGATGTATCCTGCAATAACCATGGCACGTGCATCATGGGAACCTGTATCTGCAATCCAGGGTACAAGGGAGAGAGCTGTGAAGAAGGTATTTGCAAGTTACATTCAGTTAGCCTTTTTGCTTTGATTGCTGATATATAATTACATATAGAAAGACAGTACTGAATAGTACTGGCACTTAGACACCATAGTAATAGGCACCTTAGAAATACAACAGAATGATGGAACATGAAAATGATATGTTGTAATAGCTTCTGGTTATCTGTCATATTTGTGCAGTAATTGGGTGAAAAGCCATCAAACATTTCGGATAGACAGAAATCATTTCGGATAGACAGATCTGGTTGAAGGGCCAGAACATCTGATCACACATTCAAATGCTCTTATTAAAGCATCATTTCCATTTCCATATCTAAACATATAATTACTTTACCAGGGTATTTTTCTGGCATGCCCTGCCAAGAGATTCTGATTGCTTGCATATATAAAATGGTGGAGTATGTGAGAGAGGCCCTGCTTCTTTTCAAGTTTAAAAGCTAGGATGTGTTTAGGACATGAATTTAAGCTCAATTTCAGAACCAGATTTCATTTCAGTGGATCTGCCATAGATTTTTTTCCCTTCCCATTAGCCCTGACACATTTTTCCATTTTACAGTTATTTTTGTGATTCCCAAGTATGGTGCCGATAAACACTTTAATTATTTTGTGTGGGCAGTCATCCTGTCTGCCATCATGGAACACTAACAAGATAAATGTCCATCTTCTCTGAATTTGTAGACACCTCTTAGTGCAACAGGTTTTAACAAACGTAAACAAAACAAAAAAATGGACAATTGTTTCCAAATTTGCAAATTACCCCTCAATTAGCCAGTTATAAAAATATCTCCTAAGAAGGCCTGATGTTCAGAGGTGGCATAGCTCCCGCTGTGACTTCATTTGAAGTTGTAAGTGTGCAGCCCTTCTGAAAATGTAATGTAAAAATCCCAAAAGACAGTTGATTATGGGTTTAATTCATTTCTCCACAAATGCCAGTGCAACACCTTAAATGGTGGATAGGTTTCATACATGACCTCTGGACAGGAGTAAATGTCGCTCTGTAATTTATCTGCAGTTGCTACAGTGAGTGTGAGATAAAGAATCTCCTCAGCTGGTTACTTTTTATACAAAGGCAATGAGAATAACTTGGATTGGATTCTGGTACCCAAATGGCACTTCTTAGAAGCATAAAATGAATTCTGGGTTGAGCATCTGGCATTAGATGGCTTGTGTCCCAGAAACAGTTCGTTGGACACAGTGATGGTGAAAATTCCATGCTACTAAGCCATCTCTTGAGAAAACTTTACCTTGGCTAAAAAATGCTAAGAGTGTAATAGAGCAGTGAAACATAGAAAACTCAAAGTAATTATTATGGAAAAGATTTACTAAGTCCCTGTATCTCTTCATTATTAAATCATCTAAACAAAAGTAGTAAAATGGAAACTATTTAAAAGTCAGAAAGTCAGATTCCTTCAGTTAGACACATGTGTAACCATACTGATGTTAGTGAGGTTTAATGCATGGAACACAGAGCAAGATCTGTTTTTTTTTCCTTAATATGAACCTTCTTTTTCCAGCCACATTTGAAGCACTGGAATAAACTCAATTCAGTTGTTTTATATTATCACTTTGACAGGGGACACTATCACAGTCTCATTAGGTGGAAACATGAAAAAGAACAAGGAACAAAGAGAACACAATTTTTCTTACGAGCTGTTTAGTATTTTTTTCTATTACACATTTGTTTTTCATAATCAAGATATAATTTGTATTATGTCACAGTGGTGCAGGGAATCACCCTAGTAATATGCCATGTAAGAAATCTGCAGGATATTTTTTAAATCTAATAAAAAAAGTTGATTTACATTTTTTTCAATTGAGTTTACTTTTTGATTTCTTTTCCATGAAGGGACATCTGGTATTGATTCCTTTTATTATTTCTCAGTTTCTGTGGTGTAGCTTCAGTCCTTCTTCTTTGTTTATAATGGAATAGTGTTACTTCTTCCTTTTCCCCCCTGTTAAAGTTCAGCACTGTTTGTAAAACATCAGCTAACAGTCTTATTTAGGTTGTTCTTTTCACCCTTCTAAAGTTTATTGCCCCATATTTTATAAGGCATAGGCCAAGCCAACAGAACATTAAAGAAGGGGGCGAACAAATTTAAGCAATGAAAAAGGAGAAGTTACTCTTTGGGTACTAAATAAGTCTAATAACTTGTATAGCCAATGAAGCATATTGAGGAAAGTGTGGTATCTGCAATAGCATTACTTGCTGCTTGATTTTTCTCACTGGCAAAGATAGTACAAAAAGTTATAAATGGGACACTTTCCAAACAGGAATTAGGCCATTCAGGCTATTTTCCAACCTCTGAAACAAATATATGCAAAACTCAGCTGTTCTTATTTTTTGTTTTGTTGTGTTTTCTATGTTGGACTTGGTGCCCTTTTTCCCCACCCCTGTCTCTTCCTGAGCTGAGTGGCTAAGTTTATCAACCAGAACTCCATGGAAAAATTCATCATTAGCCTCAAAAGCTACCAAAGCAGTTGAGGAAGAAGAAAGGACAAGTCCCTAGTCCTGTCCCAGGATCCTTGCTACAGTGAAGAATGCCTAAAGAGATACGGCTACTAAGGGCGAGATTAAAGTTGCCATTGTGTGTGACATCTTTTGAAAGGGCTCATTTCAACATGAAAAATGGCCTGAGGATTATGATAAATGGGGTGTTCTGACACGCACACATTCCCGCTCTATAAACTTCTGTGTTAGAGCCGAGGAAGCAGAGTGCCAGCCTTCAGTGATGGAGCCCCGTTTAAAACTTACCTTTTTTCCCAGTCGACCTTCACAGGGAATGATTAATTGCTTGGAGGTAGCCTCTTGTCAGTTAGCCTGTGATCTTTGTTCTCTTTGTTCAAACCATCTGCTGAGAACCTAGGATTCTGTTAGTCTGTTTCATAGTCCCTTTCGTACTTTTTACTGCTGAGGAAGAACAGGGCCAGGGCTCCAAGGGTCTCAAGCTAAAATTGGAACCCTTGCTCCCACCTCACTAATAGTGGAAGAGATTTATAGACTCATCCTTTCCAGCATCTTATGATTCGTAAAGGTTGTTTCAGCTATGAGCAGAAGGCCAGGAACCTATGAAACAGAAAATGCCCTTGCATGCTTCAGAATAGTAGTTGCTAAGCCATTGCTTGTCAGAATCAGAAAGCTTTGTGAATCCAGGGAATTACCAGAGTAGCTTAATGGGCTGGAGTGTTTCCTTTCAAGGTGTCTGGATCTTAATCAGGTTGTTGGAATTCTCATTAGCCCAAAATTAAAAAAAAAAACCATCAAACTTGTCGGTATATGCCATGGCCGTGTTGTGTTCTGCTGTATTGGAGCCAGTAGTTGGGCAGTTGGACACTTGTCACTGATCCTCAAGGCACTGCCACCAACAGTTTCAAGAGATGGGAATAGTTTGAAAGGGCTGTTCTGCCTCTCACTTGTCTTGTGTGCTTTTATATAAACGGATTATCAGTTCCTCCATACCTTTTATTTTTGCCTGTTTCAGATGGTGGATGAAATTCACCCAGGGGCAGAGAGTCAGTAGAAGACCTCTTTGCACCACTTAAGTTAAGAAACACTTCAGTGGTATGTAAGTCTTGTACATTAGGATCTTCTTAAGTAGGACGCCCAAATGGAGCATCTGTCATCTCTATTAAGAGACTGAAAATTAAATATTTGACTAAATAAAAGTACAGCAATAAAAGTGATACTCATTTCATTTCATTTCACTTTCTTCTTTTACACCCTTCTTCAGGAAAATACGTAAGCATGTGCTTAACTTGAAGCACAAGCTTAAGTCTCACTGAAGTTCATAAGACTTAAGCACAGGCCTCAAGTTAAGCACCTGCTTATGTAGTTTGCTAAATCAGGCTCTTAACCTTTATTTGAAAATTTCTCTTGGAAGCCCAAAGTTCAGAATTTCACAACAATGTACTATCTGATTGAGCATCTCCAACCTAATGGTACCATTCAAATGCATTCCTATTAAACAGAAACTATGTTAATATTGTCTCAGCTAAGATGGCATCCATGCCATTCACTGTCTCTGCCATTTGGTGACATTGATATCTTAAGAGAAATCCCAATTAAATTGGAAATCTCCTTCAGCAAAATGGGTTTTAATATAGTTTCTGAAAATTACCGTATGCCAGAGAACAACATTTAAAAAGTCCTTTTAGTGTTAATGTGGCATCATACTGTTCTGTTAGCATCAGCATAAATGTGCTATCTTATTACTAGCAGCTCCTAAACACAAAGGTTAACCTTTCTGTCCATGCTACTAGCCCGTGCTGGTCACTGGCTTCTGAGCATTGTTGCCTGATTTTAGGTTCTTAATTATTTTAATAATGATGTCTATAGAATGGGGTTATAGGCCCGCCAATTGATCTGATCAGAAGATAGGAAGGTCCTTGTCCCAGAATCAGGCTACACGGAGTTTTGCAAGGACGCTCAAGATGTATGACAAGAACACTCATAATAAAGAACCAAAATATAGCGTTAGAGACTTTGAGATAGAAGAGGATAATCAAATGGATAATAATCAGTCAGAATTACAAAGGCAATATTATTCTAGAGAGACGTGTATGATATACTTTAAAGCTTTTGGATTATTATACTCACACCCTTCCTTGGTAACCTGGTGCTAAGAGACAAAGGACCAGCCTCGCTCCTGTATGCTGATGTCCAGGTTGCTCAATTCTCAAGTGGGAGTGGAAAGCTTAAAAACTGCTTAAGAGCTATTGAAAGACTATAACACTAGGAGTAAGATAATACTAAAGACACAAGACATCAGGCAGGTGGGTTGCCCCCCTTACAACTTGAACACTACGTGTCCTCCTTTCATGTCCAAACTTGGCTTCCTCACCCACAAAATATCAGGGTACACTAGTTCTATACGCTGGCATGTTCGTGCTTATTAATGACATACCCATAAACTTTCCAGATAGTTTGCTCATTGTCACCTCTGTTATTTCTGGCTTAACCATGTTCTTGTGGTGTACTTGTGAAATCTGCTGAGGGCATGAGCTGTGGCAGTGCCCCTCCCCACATCTTAATTCCTCCTGGCTTATGTAGGGCAAAAATTCTAACTCTATATATACTTCATCATTTGGTTTATCATCACTTAGCTAGGCTAAAGGTCCTGAACATATGTATGCTTGAGTTACAGCCAAAATACTTTTAATATAAATCTATAAACCTATTATAATAAAACAAGCAATTACATTCGTAAGAAACAATAACTTCATAAGAAAATATATATATTCAGGCAAGCATCTAGCGCCTCATGACTTGCATTAGCAGTGGAGGAGGAGGGGAATTGTCCATCTTATCGAAACAGATAGATATTTGGAATAAAGAGTGTAACTGCTATGTCAGACAGGAGCGTTGTAACCATGTTTTATAATATATAAGTGGAAAAGAAATGATTTCCATATTGGGTTTGTGCTGACAATCCACTTGGTCTCACCTTTCATGTAGGTGAGTAGAAGGAGTAACGGTTGTGTAGACAGGAAGGCAGGACTAGTGAGCTCATATTCCCAGCTCAGTCATGGCCTGAGCAAGTTGCTTATTCTCTGTCTCCCCATTGTAAAATGGGGATAGCGCCTAATTCACAAGGTTATTGTAAGGCCTAATTTGCATCCATAAAGTGCTTTGAGTCCCTTGAATTATCAATAATAAAATACACTAAGAAGCTATGTAGATGCAAAATATTTATTATTATTGTTATTAACTTAATTAATTGCTTCCAGTTTGTACTAGACATACAATCTTTTAGTATGATCATGTTAGTAAGAATGGATTTCACCATGTAACATTCCTTTGTTTTAATTTTAGTTTTGTCCTTTCCAGAATCCTATCCTATTTGTAATGGAGAAACTTTTGAAGTGCAAAGTACTTGTTGAATGCTTCCAGAGGCTGTCTTTGTCTCGTTTGACTGCACAGCCTCAAGGTGCTACTGCATTGTAAATTATAAATATCAAAATGGGTCATCCCTGAACTTTCTATCTCTGCTTCCCTCTTTCTCCCCTCCCTGCAATGCAGTGGACTGCATGGATCCCACCTGTTCTGGGCGAGGAGTGTGTGTACGGGGAGAATGTCACTGTTCCGTTGGCTGGGGAGGAACGAATTGCGAGACACCAAGAGCTACCTGTTTGGACCAGTGTTCCGGTCACGGGACCTTTCGGCCTGATACCGGGCTCTGCAGCTGCGATCCGAATTGGACTGGACACGATTGCTCAATCGGTAACTGTAGCAGTGACTTTAAAAAAAAAAACTTGATGAAATATTAGCAGTCAGGTCTACGAACATGCACTGCAAGTTTCTTTATTAAAACACATGTGGAGCATGACTTGAAGCACAACTGCTATCACTCAAGCACATAAATAATTCTCCTTCTATTGATGAATTTATAGTCCTTTAATAAGTAGCTCTGTTAAAGCTACCTAGGCTTGCTATTGTTCATTGCATTTCTAAGAATTTAATTTACAGTTTGCATATAGCTGCCTTTTGTTTTTTAATTCTTGATGCAACTTTGTAGCCTCTAATGGGCGTGTTTGGTTCTTGTGAGATTACTAAGTGTTCTTTAGTCAATCATATAACAGCGAAAAGAGAATAGAACTGTTAGAGATGGCAGTTCTACTTCAGGTCTTGTTCTCCCTTTGATGTTTGCATGAAGTGTGTTTTAGGCTGTGAACTAGCGAATAAGCCTTAATATGAAGAACTGTAGGTACATGTAAGAGATCATGCGAGATGGAACATAACTGACTGCAAGTGTTTGAAAGGTGCATACACCTATCAGAGAGAGCAATTTTTTACGTGGCATCTCCAGGTTTATTAACAAATTAGAGCTTAGACTTTTCGTATTCCTCAGCTAAATAGAAGCTTCTTGGAAACCAACAGTAGGTATCTGCAATGGAGATTGAAGAAAAACCATACACAGACTTTTTCTCCCTTCTTTTAAGAAAAACCAGTCTATAAATGGCACCCTAGAAATACCATATGCACATTAGTGTCCATTTCTGGATCAATAGTCTGCTTGGCCTTTGTTCTGTATTCTGTGTTCACAAATAAGAAGTATAAAGAAGACAGCTGCAGACCACATCTGTAATGGTTTCTTTACCCTATAAACTGTTGAGGAACTGCACCAAGAATAGAGTATAGTTGTGGGCACCACACTACGTTCAAGCAACTTAAATTAATTTGTAGCTGACCAAAAAAAAAAACTCTTAAGAGAACAGGAAGGGTTGATGTGGGAGTAAATATGACAAATTAAATACATGGGAATAGTTTAGCTAAGGGATTAATGAAGAGTATGGGGAGTAGGACTGTGTTAACTGTCTACAAATATTTCATAGGTGTAAACTCCAAGGATGGTGAGGAACTATTTAAAATGGTACAAGGGGGTATAACCAGTAGTGATGACACATAATTAAAAAAACTGACATTTAGACTGAAGAGCAAGAAAATCCTTTTACAAATGAAATCAACTCGGTTGAGGACTATTCTTCCAAAGAAAGATATGGAAGTACCTCCACCTGTGACATTTAAACTTGATTAGCCAAAGCTTTTGCATATGTATTGTAGGGAGCAGCCTTGCATTGGGCAAGAGGACAGACTGGATGATTTACTCTCTCTTCCAGCATTAACATCTTTAATTCCTTATACTGAAACATGTGTAAGAGAGAAAGTGGGAAAAAAGGAGAGAGGAGATCAGCAAAATGCTTTCAGCAGTTTTGTAGCATGACTCACAACTGAAATCTTCCTCTGAGATTATAAAGAGGTTTTAAGATTGTAAGGATAAATTTGGAAAATTCTTGCTTTTACATGCAAATATACACACACCCTTTCTTTGGTTATATTGGACCACCTGTGAAGTCATATATAAACACACAACCTTTCCTTATACTGCATTTCTAAATCCTTCTAGTATAAATTTTCTTTGACAAAGGTTATACAGGAGAAACTTTAGTAACATCACTCCAAGACTTCATTCTTCATAGAACCACATGTAATATTAACATTATTGTGCTTTGCCTCAACAGCTAAAATCACAGCTAAGGTCATTTATAAACACCCATTTATAATCTTGACCTCTTTAGTGGCTTGATGCCTTGATTCTAAAGGACAGATTTACTCACCCAATGTGTGTGATTAAAATGTAGTGTGAAAGAACATTAGTATATGTAACACGCATGGCCAGAACCAAGAAGGTGTGATTCTTATATATAATACATTATAAATTGTGGTCAAATTATTTATTTTTTTTATAGTTTAATTTTTTTTTATTGTTCTATAAAATCGAAACAAAGAGAACAGAAAAAATATATAGACCAAGGGCTGTATTCCATGGTCAGTCACGCTGGTGTAAAACCCTAATTCAGCAAAACACTGAAGCATATGCTTAAATCAAATCCACATTCAGCAAAGCAGTTAAGCATGTGGTTAGAACCCAGTGAAATCCATGGGACTTTGGTTGCTGAATCTGCTAGTTCCTAAGGATAGCTTTTTTTTCTGAGACACCACAGTGAGGAACATGGTGTGAAAACAGAGAGGGGGATTATTCAGTGGAACAAACTACCAACGGAAATGGTGTATTCTCCATCTCTTGAAGTCTTCAGATTAAGACCAGATTTGTTTCTGGAAGAAATGCTTTAGTCAAATACTGGTTATTGTACTCAACACAGGAGTAACTGGGTGCAATTCTATGGCCTGTATTATGCAGGAGGTCAGACTAGATGATTCAGTTGTCCCTTCTGGCCTTAAAATCTGTGAATCTCTGAGATTATGTAGGTAGGCTTAATCTAACTTCTTTGGCTTGGGCGCACAAGGAAAGCATGATGAGATGTTTAGTTTTTCACGAGTCAGCAATATCGTTGGAATGATTTGTGTTGCTCTTTTGTATATTTAACTATTTAATAGTAGTTTAGAGTTTGTTTTTGCTGTCATAGATAAACAGTGCAGTACAGTTTGCAAATTCCTGTTTTACATGTTATGGAAAGAATGAGGACCTTAATTCTTTGTTAAGTGCCATATCCTTTGAAGTTCATGCCAACTGCAGGAGCAGTCTCTGGAAGGGCAGCTGCCACACTCGCTGGGATCCTTTTAGAGGGGAAAAACGCAAATCACATTTTAAACCAGTTTTTTTCTCTTTTGCGCAGGAAACAGTTATTCTGAGATCCCTTTCTTCCTAGGCAAGCAGGCAGTTCCTTTCCCTCCACAGGAGGATCCCAGATAAATATTTCTGTTTCTCCTGGGAAGGGAGGTAAATGCAAGGATTCCCTTTTGATAAACTCAGAGGGAGAAGTTTGAATTCTCTCTTGTGCCAAAGAAAACAAACCCAGACAACTCCTTCCTTCTCAGCAGGATAGCATAAACAAACATAAAAGGGTCCCTTTTCAATAGGGTTCAGTTAAATAGTTTGCTGCAGAAGGGAAAATTTGGAAACTATGCATCAGGGCCTCATCAACTCTCTACACTTTTTCTATACTCTGCTTGTAAAGCTTTTGATATCTCCTCAGATCCAGTTTCCTCTGAGAAATCAGCCTTATGTTCTGCATCTTGATGGACTTTATTGCACATTATAAATGAACACAGTGAAAGATGCTATACTGTATGTCCACTCAGATGTATTTTGGGGGTAGCACCTTCTCAGAGGGAGCTGCACATCGTGTATTGCTGAATCGCTGAAAATCTGGACGCCTCAATATCACTTTCATGCTAATTCAGTACTGAAGAGAAAACTGTTCTCTGCTCACTCTTGTTGCTTTTGTGTTTGGAACCTGGCCATCTTTATGGGAAATACATGCCCAACTGTTGTACATAAGAACATAACAGTTTTCTGAGTCAGATCAATACTGGGTCAGACCAGTGGTCCATCTAGCTGTCTTCAGACAGTGGCCCGTGCCAGATGCTTCGGAAGGAGTTAACAGAACAGGACAATTTATTGAGTGGCCCGTCCTCTGCTGTCCAATCCCAGCTTCTGGCAGTCAGAGGTTTAGCAGCACCCTGACCATGGGGTTGTGTCCCTGACTATCTTGGCTGATAGTCATTGATGGATCTACCCTCCATGAACTTATCTGGGTCTTCTTTGAAGCCAGTTATACTTTTGGCCTTCACAACAATCCCTGGCAAAGAGTTCCATAGGTTGACTGTGGGTTGTGTGAAGAAGCACTTCCTTACATTTGTTTTAAATCTGCTGCTTGTTCATTTAATTGGATGACCCCTAGTTCTTCTGTTATGTGAAGGGGTAAATAACACTTCCTTATCCATTTTCTTCACATCATTCATGATTTTATAGACCTCTATCATATCCCCCCGTAGACATCTTTTTTCCAAACTGAAGAGTCCCAGTTTTTTTAATCTCTCCTCAGATGGAAACTCTTCTAAAACCCTAATAATTTTTGCTGCCCTTTCCAATATTTTTTCTAAGTCTAATATATTTTTTTGAGATGAGATGAACTGCACACAGTATTCAAGGTGTGGGCATACCAGGGATTTATATAGTGGCATTATGATATATTCTCTTATTTTCTATCCCTTTCCTAATGGTTCCTAACATTCTGTTAGTTTTTTTTGACTGCTACTCCACATTGAGCAGATGTTTTCAGAGAACTGTCCACCATGACTCCAAGCTCTTTCTTGAGTGGTAACAGCTAATTTAGACCTCATCATGTTGTTTGCATAATTGGGATAATGTTTTCCAATATGAATTACTCTCCATTTATCAACACTGAATTACATCTGCCATTTTGTTGCCCAGTCATCCGGTTTTGAGAGATCTCTTTTTGGTGACTTGTCATAGTCAGCTTTGGACTTAACCATTATAAGTAATTTTTATAATCTACAAACTTTGGCACCTCCCTATTTACCTCTTTTTCCAAATGATGTATGAATATACTGAACAACACTGATCACAACACAGATCCTTGGGGACCCTGCTATTTATCTCTCTCCACTGTGAAAACTGACCATTTATTCCTACTCTTTATTTCCTATCTTTTTTTACCAGTTACTGATCCATGAGAGGATCTTCCCTCTTCTCCCATGACTGCCTACTTTGCTTAAGAGCCTTTGGTGAGGGACCTTGCCAAAGGTTTTCTGAAAGTCCAAGTGCACTATATCCACTGGGTTATCCTTGTCCACATGCTCTTGACACCCTGAGAGAATTTTAATAGATTGGTGAGACATGATTTCCCTTTATAAATGCCATGTTGACTCTTCCCCAACATATTGTGTTCAGTTATGTGCCTGATAATTCTGTTCTTTACTATAACTTCCAGAAGTTTGCATGGTACTGAAGTTAGGCTTATCAGCCTGTAATTGCCAGGATCACCTCTGGAGCCTTTTTTAGAAATCAGTGTTACATTAGTTATCTGCCAACCATCTGGTGAAGAGGCTGATTTAAGAGAGAGGTTACATACCCCAGTTAGTAGTTCTGCAGTTTCTCATATTTGAGTTCCTTCAGGACTCTGGGGCAATACCATCTGCTCCTTCTTACTCTTTCATTTATCTGTTTGTTCCAAAACCTCCTCTGCTGACACCTCAGTCTGGGACAGTTCCTCAGATTGGCAGCTAAAAAGAATTAATGGGTCAGGTGTGGGAATCTCCCTCACATCCTTTGCAGTGAAGATTGATGCAAAGAAGAATTCATTTAGCTTCTCTTTAACAGTCTTGTCTTCCTTGAGTGCTCATTTGGAACCTTGATCACCCAGTGGCCCCAGAGTTTTTTTGGCAGGCTTCCTGCTCCTGATGTACTTTAAAAAATGTACCCTTAGTTTGTCTCTTCTGTTAGTTGCTCATCAAATTCATTTTTGGCCTGCCTGTTTATACTTTTACACTTGACATACCAAATTTTATGCTCCTTACTATATTCCTTAATAGGATTTGACTTTCAGTTGTTAAAAATATGTCTTTTTGTCTCTAACCACCTTTTTTACTCTGTTGTTTAGCCAGTGTCACGTTTTGGTTCTCTTGTTTCATTTTTTATTCATTTGGGCTATAGGTTAAGGCTCTATTATGGTGTTTTTAAGTAGTTTCCATTCAGCTTGCAAGCATTTCACTCTTGTGACAGTTTCTGTTTAACTAGCTTTCTCATTTTTGTAAAGTTCCTCATTTTGAAGCAAAATGCCACTGTGTTCAATTTCTTTGGCATTTTCCCCCATACACGTTTGTTACATTTAATGACATTATGTTTGCTATTACCAAGCAGTTCAGCTATATTCACTTCTTGGACCAGATCCTTGCTCCACTTAGGACTAAATCAGGAATTTCCTCTCCCTTGTGGGTTCCAAGACTAGCTGCTGCAAAATGCAGTCATGTATGGTGTCCAGAAATTTTATCTCTGCATTCCAGTTTGCGGTGACACATTCCCAGTCAATATGAAATCTCCCATTGTCATTGCGTTTTCTGTGTTAGTAGCCTCTCTAATCTCCCTGAGCATTTCCAAGTTACCAGTACCATCCCAGTCAGGTGGTTGGTAGTATATTTCTACCCTGATACTGTTTTTATTCAAGCATGGAATTTGTATCAGTAGAGATTCTGAGGTACAGTCTGATTCATTTAAGATTTTATATTTGACTGTTTTCTTTCACACACAGTGCCACTCTCAGACCAGCCCGACCTACTCTATCATTCCTGTATATTTTGTATCTTGGTATTACCATATCCTATTGATTATCATCGTTCCATCAAGTTTCTGTGATGTCTATAACTTCAAGAACTTCATTTAATAGCACGCACTCAAGTTCACCCATCTTAGCATTTAGATTTCTAACATTTGTATACAAGCACCTATTTCGTTGTCTGCCTTCATGCAGTGCAGTTGAATGGGATACTTTTGTGTTTGACTGTTTCTCTTCAGTTCCAACCTGTACTTTATCAACTTCTGTCTCTTTCTCTTTACTAGGATATAGAGGATCCCTTTAACAAAACCTCCCCGAAGGGATGTCTCTGTTTGAACCGCATGCTTCTCTGCAACCTTTGGCTTTCTCCCAGCCCTTCGTTTAAAAAACTTCTCTATGACCTTTTTAATTTTACATGCCAGCAATCTGGTTCTCTTTTGGTTCAGGTAGAGCCCATCCTTCCTGTACAGGCTCCTCCATTCCCAAAAGTTTCCCCAGTTCCTGCTAAACCTAAATCCCTCTGCTGAACATCATCATCTCATCCACACACTGAGCCCCTCCTCTCTAAGCAGCCCTGTGCAAGGAGCTGGAAGCATTTCAGAAAATATTACCAAGGCGGTCCTGGACTTCAATCTCTTACTTATCACCCTAGATTTGGCCTCCAGGACCTCACCTACCTTTCCCTCTGTCATTGGCACCTACATATACCATGATCACAGTTTCCTACCCAGCACTCCACATAAGTACTGTGACAATGCTCTTCCTCTACCTCTGTGGGTCCAGCGCTTCAGTCTAGCAGTAGGTCAGGGAACCGCTTCACCCCTTTGTATTCTTCCACCCTCTAGTGGTGGGGAAGGGTAATACAGCCTCTCTTAGGAGGCTATTCCTTGCTGGCTCCCGGTCCTGTCTCTGGTTCTCAGAGGCCCTTACCTCTTCGTTGGGGCTCTTACCCCTCCAGTGAATGGCCAGTAGAGGGGTGGGTGACTCCAGGCCCCAATCCAGGGACCCTACAAGTAGCAGCCCCACGCTGTGGCTTTAGGAAAGCTGCTAGCTTCTCTGGGTTACTTCCCCATGCCCCTTGACTTATCCTGCTTGGACAGGGGTCTTTCCTGGCTCCTTGCCAGGGAAAGCTCTTGACCCCTGACAGCCCCACTGAATGTGGTAGTGCCAAACCAAATGTCCAGTTCAATCTTTCCCATCTGGCAGGGTCTCTTCCCTCAGGCCTCCAGGCCTGGGAAAGATCCTTTGCCCTCTTCAAGCAGGGTTTTTCCCTCCGCCAGTCTTTGTATCTGCAGGGTTCTCTCCTGCCAGCCTTCTGCTCCTTCTCCTAAACCCTCCTGGCTCTTGACAGCGTCTTGCCTATTCACACACTCTGGTAGCTCACCTCACTCTCACAACTCCAGCCACACCCTTTCTCTGGAGGGGAAGCTTTTAACAAGGCCTTGATTGGCTCCAGGTGTGTTAATTAACCTGGAGTAACCCCTGCTACCGGGGGAAAGGGACTTGCTGAACCTGGGGCTGATATGTTGGCCTTCTAGCACTCACCCGTAGCCATCTAGTCTGACCCTATCACAATATCTATAGGTCACCCAGCAGGCAATTCACCACACGGTTCTCCCGATCATTACAAACCCAACTATCTATATATCATTGACATCTAATAATTAAATTCCCCATTACTATTACCTGTTTCTTCCTAAGAACAGGGGTCCCCTCCTCCAGAGACATAACCTTAGTGTGAGGAGATACAACAATATTACCTAGAAGGAGGGTACCAAGTATGGGCTCATTTCTCTCCTCTCCAACTTGAGGCTCTTTTTCCCTGAGACTTTCATCCTCCTTAGTGGAACAAAGACTGTCAAACTGATGGTGGGACCACTATACTATGTCGCTGAAAGTCTCATCTGTATACCTCTCTGTCTGTCTTAGCTCCACAGTTCTTTCACTCTTTCTCTGTAATGTATAACTCAGTGATTTTCACATTGTTTCCTCTTCTCTCACGGACATCTGTGAACTTCACTTGAGAAAACTAGACTGTAAAAAGCACCAACACACATGTTGCTCTCTAGTCCATCTACTTACTCATCTACAGAGGTGACATAGTTGACAATGACTGCTACACATTGACTCGCATATAGTCAATGGACTCAATTTCAGTAATAGTACACAACTGACCCATTGACTTATATACAGGTTGGCATCTGTAACAGTACTTGAGAAATTTAAATCTGGACTGGGCAAAGCAGTAAGAGAAATTATGCTGTGTATATGGCAATTCTGAATTGGTGGGGGGAGTATAAAGTCACTGGGCATGAAGTTGTGTGGTCAAAGCAAGGAACTTGGGAGTCAGGGCTCTTTGGTTCCATCCTCACCCCTGCCAGTACCTAACGATGTTGTTTGGGAGATTTGACTTGACCTTACTGTACCTTGTAAAACAGAGGTAAAATCATTTCAAGGCTTTTACTAAAAGTTTGGAACAGGGTGGCAGAGCTTGTTACTGATCCAGCCTATTAGAAACCTGCAGTCCTGCTTTCTCATTGTGGTTAAATCTACCTGGGACATGAGGGGAGGGAGAGAAAGAGGAAACTGGGGAGTTAGGTCATAAGAGGTTCTGGAGGGAAACAATAGAGACAACCAAGTTTAGGAGTTAAAGTGGCAAGTTCAAATGCTAATTCAGAGCCTCTGTTCCTTATTGAGGACAGGGTAGGGACTTAAAAGCTGATGCAAAGCTCATTGAAGACAATCGAAAGACTCCCATTGATTTCGGTGTTCTTTCTTTGCCTTTTCGCAAACACCCTGAAATTACTGGATTTAAGAGTCTACGTAAATATTGTAGGTATTAAAATGTTGATTGGTTTCATTTAGTATAGTTGAATCATACAAGTTAGCGATTAAACAACCTTGTGGGCAATGGGCTAATCGTTTTATCACTCACCTCTGACTTGTTAGGTTCACTGAAATACATCTCTTTTATTTAGTCCGATTAGGAGAAATGGAGAACAGGAAAGATTACGTTTTAAAAGAAGAAAAAGCAAATCAAACGTCTCTTTATTTTCTCTAATGGCTCTTTCCATCAGAGGCTGTATGAGGGATTATCACAGAGGGATATTTTGTGTACATGCACGCACGCACACATGCTCTTCTTGGAATATCAGCAGCTCTAATATATTTTATCAGACAGTGTCATATCTCATTGGTCAAACAGCACCGGGATTAACACAGCATGTGTGATAAAAATGGATTCCCCCAGGCTCATTGGTGTCAACCTTACAAAACAAAACCTCATGTTAATTTCACATCAGGCCCCAGGCCACCAAAATAAAACTCCATCTCTGGAAAATGCTTGCGTAATTCCACCTTTAAACCATCATTTACTTCATTAAGGAACGAGAATGTGTCTGCATGAGATGCATGTTACATCAGCGGTCGAATAAAACAGGCCTGCACATCGCTGCACTGCAGAGCTGTTCCTGCAGTGCCTAGGAGGGCACTTGTTTGCCTTTTCCCTTCTTTTTGTCTCCACGATACATTGGAAAAAGCAAGAGAACGAAACCCTGAATTATAGCCCCGAAGCTGATAAACCTCCATTCGTTTCAGATCTGAATGACTTAAAAAGAAGATTTCAGGCACTGCTGCATTTTCAGAAACCGCTTTAAATGATCCCCCTTCAACATGCAACTTGTTCATCTCATGACTCTTGCATCCCTCCTGCCTGTAAGACTCTCATTGAAGGCAATAGGACTTTGCATGGCAAAAGGGCTTCAGAGGTGGGCCCTGGAAGATACTGTCAGATTTGGTTCCAGTGCAGTAACAGTACTACAAACCTACCCTAAAGACCTTACTCAGTCCTTAGTCAAAACTCCCATTGATTTCGGTGGGGTTTTGCGGCAGTCAGGATTTCAGAATTAGACCTTACATGATCAAGATATGCTGATTTGTACAGCTTTGAACCTCCCTTTTTAACTATGTGCATAGAAGCCAAATCTCCATCTGGGGAACAAAGCAGGTTCAGCTCAGCCAAATTGGCTCTGGGTGGCACTACCTCCCGCAAGCTGATAAATTCATTGGGCGAACTTATGCCACTGATGAAGGTCTGTGCCTCATAGGGACCAGCAGGCCAGGCTATGACTTTGAAAAGGTGCTTCCCCACAGAGTGAAGTTGCGGTGGTGTCCTTCGTGGGTGCTCATGAGGGGAGAAGAAACCTAGGGCTCACTGCGCCTTCTGTCCCCAATGTTGCAAGGACATAATTGGCCCATAACCTGCAGCCTGAGGGGGTCTTACAAAGACAGGAGATTTTCCTGCCTTTTAAAACTCAAATAGGTCACTTCCGTACAACTGAAAGTCCAATCTGACCAGTGCACGTGAGGAGCAAACCTGTCTTCACCCACCAGTGACTTGGTTTCAGGAGTCAGATTTGACCACTGTTGTTTGATACTTTCTTATCTAGAGCGTGTTGAGACGTGTGCAGCTATCTCTGTAACCTACCCTGCTCGCAGATCCAGCTGGGATGGGTCCAAGAGCAGTTTGAGACAGTTCTTCTCCAGCACTCCACTCACTTTACTCAGTGATGGGAAGATAGACACCAAGTAACAGATGGGCAGGTCACTTGCATCGAGCAGCATTTTCATGTGCCCGGTTTGGCCAAGTGCCAGCTTTTGTCAGAGGGCAGATCCTCTAACTCCCTCCCTCAGCGGTCACTGGAGCTTGAGTCTGTTGACTCGAGAAGTGCGGAGAAGGGTAATTCTGCATCTCAGAGGATTTCAATATTTTTGAAAATTGGTTTTATTCTGATTTGGAACGAAAAAGTTCAGAATTCTCTGTGAAAAGGAAGGAAGCTGCATGGCAGTGTGCCTGCTGGCTGCCCCACAGCCACAGACCCTGGACACCCTGGGGAACGTCACATGATGGACTACCAGGAGTTGTCGAGGAGCCATGAGCCTGGGATCTTGGGAGCTTGTTCTCCCAGGGCTTCCAGGCTCCCCCTCAACTTTCCTGACCAACTGTGGAGGAGCTGGGAGCCACAGCTTCCAGGGCTTCCAGGCTGTTCATGAGATGGGCTGGCAGGTGGAAGAGGAGCCTGGAAGCTCTGGGACCTTGCTCTACAGCGGCCCACCAAGCAAGCTACAGAGGAGCCTGGCAGCTTGGGAGCCAGAGCTTCCTAGCTCTCAACTTCCCATCAGCCTGGTTTCCTGCCTGCTTACCCTCCTGGCTTCTTGGCGGCCTACCCGCCATCCCACCATAACTTCATCGCTATCAGACTGGCTCTGCGAAACCTTCTGAGTTCAATGAATGGCGCTTTGTGGCAGACAAACCTTCCACTGGAGCATTTCCAGCCAGCCCTGCTCTTGAGACTTCAGGCATGCACAGGATAAGGCTCGTCTTTTTATGCAAGGAGTGTAGGAGCTGGGTCTCCAGTTGTTTGCCTGAATGCATGAATCATTAGGCAGGATTCTCTAGCCTGGGTTACGCAGGAGGTAAAACTAGATAAGTGTTTCTCAACCAGGGGTACACGTACTATTGGGGGTACGCAGAAGTCTTCCAAGGGGTACATCAACTCATCTAGATATTTGTCTAGTTTTCCAACAGGCTACATAAGAAGCTCCAGCAGAGTTGGTGCAAACTAAAATTTCATGCAATGACTTGTTTATACTCTATATGCTATACGCTGAAATCTGAGTACAATATTTATATTCCAATCAATTTATTTTATAATTACCTAGTAAAAATAAGAAAGGAAGCAACTTTTCAGTAATAGTGTGCTGTGACACTTCTGTATTTTTATGTCTGATTTTGAAAGCAAGTAGTTTTTAAGTAAGGTGAAACTTGGGGTTCACAAAACAAATCAGACTCCTGAAAGGGGTACAGTAATCTGGAAAGGTTGAGAACCACTGAACTAGATGATCAGAACAATCCCTTCTGGCCTTTCAAATCTCTGGCTGAAACTCTTTGGTTAAAATGCCAAGTAGGTTAAGACTACATAGATACTCTGTTATTTAATTTTGTATCTGCACTTAGAGCTTATTGAATAAGCACAGTTTTATTAATCAGAAAACAAATACAACAAATGGCTTTATGAAAGTACACTTTAAATCTGATTAGTTTTTCATCAGGGAGAATACTCTTCTTCTTCTACTGGGGTAACTCCCATGGATGCTAATGGACATTGCATATATGTATGGCGCCTGATCCTTCGTAACTGAAGGCTTTATTGTTAATATCAGGCACAGGTGCAGGATCGGGTACTCAGCGAGGAGAATACACCCCACCGTTGGTAGAGTCAGAGAAGTAAGCACTGCTTAAGAGACAGTATGTTACTATAGAGATTGAAATAGGGCTTGATAACATGTCGTACAGCTTTAAAGGAAGCAAAAAGGAAGAACCGAAAGCCTCAGGTTGATAATGGGGTATGGTTCACTAGGTACAGGACTATCAATGACCGCAAATCGTTACTATCTAAGTACTGTTTTGTGATCTGTTTGAAGCGATTATAGTGGACACTGACCAGTTACCAGTAGATTGATGTCCACACTATGACAAACACCTTCGAAGTTGGCACTAATTGGTACCCTTTTAACAGTATTAGCAGAGAGGACAATGTTTGAATGGACCTCGGAGAATGTAATATTCCCTTTTCTACTAAAAGTGATTTTTCTAGGTCAGAGTTGGGGGATATTAGCAGCATGGGAGGTGGAAAGCTTTCAGAGCTACTGTTGGTGTATAGCAGCTGTGTGAGTAAATAAAGGACTCCAGGGGCTAGTCTGTAGGTGTACCAATCCAGCACCTTTCACCAAATCTAAATTCACAGTATGTATTTATTTAACAAAGCAAGACGAATAAATAATAATAAAAGCTCCAAATTACAGAGAAAGGGCTTAGCTGCAAAAACAAATGTCCTCTCAAACTAAGTTGGGACTGATTGCATGACTGTCCTGAGATCTGAGCAATGAAATTAGAGTTGACTCTAGCAATTGCACCAGAGCATAGTTTTGAAAATGCTTGTTCAATTTTATTTATGAAGCAAAACCGAATCACATTGGAATTTGAAGGGAACAAAATGTAATTCTTATTAATGACAGAAAGAGGAAGAGAAACGCTTTTCCACTATCAAAGTTGTCTCATGCTTGTGGACAGGGAGAGGAAATTAAATTCAACCCAGAAAAGAATCTCTGTTAGGAGACTTATTTATGCAGTAGGAATTGTTCCTGCTCCGGGAAGCTTTAACTCACATCCCAGAAAGTGCTACGATCCAATTAAACATCAAAGACTAAAACATAATCCTGCAGGTTGGGTTATTTATTTTTATTTAACGAATCTTAGCCCCAGGAATAAAATCCACAGAGACGTGGCATTTCATGCCCTGCTATCCGACAGTAAGTGACCATTTAAAATAAAGTTCAGAATAATAAATATAGAAAAGATTGACAATGGTGCAGAAATAAATCGCAACCATATGGGAGAATCTTTAGACAGTGTGATGGTCAGTCTCTTAGGACAAAATTAGAATACAGAGAATCTTATGAATGTTGCAGAAGTTAGAGGCTGATAAACCAAAACGCAGCACATTTTGACTTGCTGTTTAAAAGAAAGTCATCTGACATGGCTATAGCTTTTCAGACAGGAGTTGGGGGCTCTTTATGCATATATACAGCATGTTGAAATTGCTCTTGGAAATGTAATTTTTTTTTATGACCTTCCTAAAGTCTCAGTTGGTAGTACTGCATGTTGTGTAGTTACATAAAATGTACTAGACTGGCTTACAACACTGGTTGATGAAGTCTACTGTCTTCTCTCATCATGGGGAGTGATGCCTATTGTTTGTATTGCTGTAGCACCTAGAGGCCCTAGCAGGTGTGCTAGGCGCTGATTGTCTACAAAGTAAGAGACTGCCCCGGTACCAAAGAGTTTCTAATCTCGGTAGACAGAGGAAGGAATTACTATCCTCACCCCAAGCCCATTTTGCAGATGGAGAAATAGGCACAGAGAGATGAAGGATCACTCGGAAAGTCTGACCCCATGTCTTCTGAGTCACAGTCCAGCACCTTACCCACGAGGCCAGCCTTCCTTCGTGTGAAGAATAGTAAGATGGTCTTGGGCTTAAAGTGAGGAATGGGATCCAGAAGCTGCGGATCCTGTGAATGGATCTGTCATGGTTTTCTTGTGTAACCCGAAGCAGGTCACTTAATCTGAATGTGCCTCAGTTTCTCCATCTGTAAAATGGGAGGAAATAAGCCTTTCTCACAGGTGTGCTGTGAGGTTTGGTTCATTGAGATGTGAGAAATGCTCTGAGATCCTCAGATGGAAAGTGCTGTAGAAGTGCAAGCAGTATGTTACTATGTTGTTGTGAGAGGCAATGTTCGGATGACTTGGAATAGTGCAGATTGTGCCTCCAAATCGTCCTGGCTTCATTCACGCTGCACACTCTCTCTCGTCAGTTCAAGCTCAGTGCAGGATGATGAAGACTGATGCTGTGGTAAGCAAGCAAATGGGGGGCTCTTTTAGGATCACAGCCAGGAATGCAGAGTGTGTTGTAGTACATCAGCTCTAATTGAAAAGTCATGTGACCTTCGATTAATGATATTAGCGTAAATCGCTCAGCCATTATCCAGTAATTAGGGGGAGTGGTGTGCTTTTTAAAGGCTTCACATTGCACGTTTTGTATTGCAACAGCAAGGAAAGTTCTTCTAAAGCTCTTCTATTGGATTCTGCTTTGTTATATGGTTCGAAAGGTTTTTGAACTTCTTTTTAAACAAGCTAAAAGGTAGCACCATTTAAAGGCTAATTAGCTTCCAGCCTTCCAAAATCCTGCATTCACTATAGGTCACAATCAAATCATGAGAGTTTCTTGACACAAAGGAACACCTTTGATATTGCATTGAGGTCCCAATAAAGTTAATTATGAAGCCTGCTTCCCTCTTTTCCCCCACCGCCAACCTTTTATATCCTACTTCTTCCTTATACCACTCTTCGCTCCGTAAAATGAACACAGGCTGTTTCTACAGCGCTTCTCCCTTCACCAAGCATAGTGCACGGTACTACAAGCTATCTCCGCTCCAGGCTTCATTTCTGGAAAAATCTATACAGCGCTGGAAATTGCCTGAGATGAGCCAACATGAAGCCAAAAAATCCCCGTTAAGACAGGTTTTAATTATTAAATTTGCTATTAATATGTTGAAGGTCAGTGGAACTGCCCCACTTTTCAAAAAGCTCTGAGCAATTTCACCTGATCTTATATTTTAGCACTAAATCCATACTTATTAAAGGATTTAGCAGGTAGGTCAGAAGTGGCTAAATCTCTGATTCTGCTTCATATGAATGCTAAACATTTTTTTCTTCATCTGTACTGCTCCTCACTAAGCTGGAAATGTTTAAAATTCTCTCATGTCCATATTAGGCACTCTTTCTTTGTAAACATGTAGAAACCGATTTGCGGCAAATTAAGCAAAAATTGACATCACTATCTCTTTCCTCCCAACCTGATTCTGTAGTGTATTGAAACATGGGATTATGCCATATGCTGCGTTGGAGGCTATTGTGTAAGTAATATCAGTTAAAAGGTGTTATGAACGAAACATTCCCTGATAGCTAGGTACATGGCAGGGTTTTCTTTCTTCTGGTGCATCATAGGCAGTAAACCAAGCTATTTACTTTTTAAGAGTAAGAGTTTGCCTCTATGAGGATGTGGAAAAATGGAGATGGATACAAAACTGATATGCTCTCTCCCTGGCATCCTGCACAAGAAATAGCCAGAATCTCATTAGAATGAGAAGAGGGCAGAACCATAGCTCTCTCCTCTCCACCCCATCTAGGTGAAAACCAGAGTTGGTCAAAGAGAGGGTGGTATAGCTGACACATTTGTGCACGGCCTGGCAGCCCTCTGGGAGTAATTGTGGCTGAACCATAGGACTGCACGACTCCTTCTCAGACCCCATTAATGCACCCAATAGCACCTCGGACACAGTCTACCCCAAAACCCATCCAATAGGTTCTGAGTGGACCTAGAAATCACCAAATGCCTCAACAATGTAAAATTAAATTAACTCAGTCCCCTAAATAAACTCGACTTCTGCTGATCAACTGGTTCATGCTAATTACTGCATCTTATGCTATAGCGAGGCTAGGGAGCAAGGCACAGTGTTATGACCTACATGCCCCATGCTGGTCAGCCGGAGAATTGTCTGAAACTCTAGATCAAAGTTATTTTCCATTTCTTGATTCTCTCTGCTGCTGCAGATGCTTGGAGGTTAGTCCATAGTTCCTCGACCAACACTTTGCTTTCCACCCAGCACTGAGCCAGGCCTTGGGAGCCTCCCACCACCTTGTTTTTGTTCTGTTATTCCGTTCCACAGGGGAAGGACACAAGGACATTCCTGGGGTGCAGTTGGGGGGGGATCAGATTTTCCTCTCAGACGTCCATGGACTGTTTTCTCCTATTGGAGCCAATGGGAGCCCCGTTCAAGCTCAGAATTAGGCCTGCAATTTGTGAAACCCCAATATGGGCCACAAGCTCATTTGAATTCCTGCAAGAGGCTGCGGCCATCCATGACAGCGAAGAAAGAAACTGAAATTGTATGGCAAGGACCAGAGGAATACACAATGCACCTAGGAATAGGCTAGGGAGTGGCTAAACTATTTGTACAAAGAGTAAAAGCGATTAAAGATGAAAGGAAATATTTAGCCACATTTCGGGGACAGCGGGTGTGAAAATATTTGATAGCTGGAAGGGCTTTTATACCCACGCTGCGTGTTCGAGCTAAGCTTAACTATGCAGGAACAGCATTATGCACTTGGCCAGAACCTGTGGATACTGAGACAGGAGAATTAAAAGCTTCTCTTCTACTGATTCGCTCACGCAGCTCAGATATTAGCTAATCCCACTCTTTAATTTTAACAACAGAATTGGGAAAGTTAAAAACCAATGTGTCTCCTATTAAAAGTGGAGATGGCATATTCTATCTCTCGATCCAAATGATAAGAGTAACAATTCACCTGTCCTCTCCAGTAAATCAACCTTACCCATTTCAGGCTGCCTGTGAAGACCTGTGTTTAAAAGAAAACTTAATCTCAAATCCCTTTTGATCATGTCTCTGACTGCCACTGTAAAAATACAGTCTACTCTGGCTACTTAATCATCCGTTAGAAGCCTATGAACATAAGAAGGCCAGGTTATAAAGGGCTGGTTGATGTGTTTGGCAAGTTGTTTAAATTGAACAGTTCGCAGCTATTTTTAGATGGCAGTTAGCTGGAAGATTTAGATTGGAGAATGCTTGGCTCTCCTTTTCAAGAATCATTAAATTTCATGTTAATGAGACTGTCTGAAGTATTTTTTCCACAGGTATTGATATAGATGGTCAGCTGAGATTCTTTATTAGGGGTCTTTGGTCTAGAATCCTAGATACCTAGGGCCAAATTTCACCTAGAAAAATTCCATTGACATCAACAACATTTGAGAATTTGGCTCTTTTGCACTAGAGATGGAGAAGATCTATTAGATCATAATTCCTCCATCTGAAGATGACCATATAGCCACTCTGTGCCTTGTCATAGTGCTAAAAGGGAGGGAGCTCTGATCCCAGCTAGATTAGAGGGAGGTCACAGAAGGGATTCTGATGGGGAGAAGGAAGTTCTGGTGAAGAGAAGGTTCAGAACCATGTTTCAGATCATCTAGTGTATGCCTCTGCCACTGCAGAATTGTTCCCTTCAGTGCTAGTGGGTGTTCCAGTTGAGATTTAAATGGTCCAAGCAAAGGGGCTTCCGCCCTTTTTCATAGAAGACTTAGATTCACCGTTGGAAGCTTTTTTCTAACACTCGTCTAAATTCACCCTTTTTGTAATGTAACTGCATTATCCTAGTTTCACACCTTTAAATAACTGATCAGTTTCTCACGATGGACTTACGATAGCCTCCTTTTGCCCTCACTTTCATTTCTTTACAGCCCTTCTGTAAAATCTGGCCTGCTAAAGGCTTCTTTCTCCCAGTCTTGTTGATAGAGCAAAAGATAGAATGTCAGGAGTCCTGGGGTCTCTTTCCATCTCTGCCACAGGTTTCTTGTATGCCCATGGGCAAGTCACTTAACTTCTCTTTGTCTCATTTTCCATGTTTGTGAAAGTGAAGGTTAGACCTACCTACCCCACACAGGAATATTGTCAGACTATAACCCTCTAGCATTTGTTAAAGTGTTTTGAGATGCTTGAACGGCAGGCTCAATATATGTGCAAAGTATTATTCTGTGCAGATGTTTATATAGCTCATTGCAGTAGCCAAGGACTCAATTCTACAAAATACTGAGTATCTCATCTCTCTGTCTTGGTACTTACCTGGCCTTCTATCACTTTTCCATTTGAGCACCTCACCTTCCTCTGCAGCCAGGGGTACAGGTCCCTTGCTGCTTTGAACAAGAGGAAGGATCAATTTTCTGTATCCTGAAGTCTTTAGATCAAGATTTGAGAACTTAGGTAACTCATTCAGAGGTTATGGGCCTATAACAGGAGTGGGAGGGTGAGCTTCTATGGCATGCAATGTGAAGGAGGTCAGACTAGAGCAGTGGTTCTTTACCAGGGGCACACGTACCCATGAGGATACACACAGGTCCTCTGGGGGTACATCAACTCATCTAGATATTTGCCTAGTTTTACAACAGGCTACATGAAAAGCATTAGCGAAGACAGTGCAAACTACAATTTCATACAGTGACTTGCTCTGTATACTATAAGCTGAAATGTAAATCCAATAGTTATATACCAATTGATTTTTATGATCTTTATGATTTTATTTTATGATTATATGGTAAAAATGAAAAGGTAAGCAATTTTTCAGTAGTAGTGTGCTGTGATACTTGTATTTTCATGTCTGATTTTTGTAAGCAAGTCGTTTTTAAGTGAGGTGAAACTTGGGGGTAGGCAAGACAAATCAGACTTCTAAAAGGGGTAAGTAGTCTGGAAAGGTTCAGAGCCACTGGACGAGAGGATCATGGTGGTCCCTTCTGTCCTTAATGTCTACGAGTCTATGAAACTGTTAGTAGATTTTATCCTCACAACACCCCTGTGAGCTAGGGAGATGCTTTGAACAGATCGGGAGCCTAGGCACATAGGGAGAAAGCAGCGTAACCATTGTTACCCAAATAACAAATATCACAGGATCTTTTTAGGGGATAAGGCAACAAGCCGCATTTATTGTGAATATGGAAACTTGGTAAATAGTATCAAAGAAAAGAAAAGTATCCACACTGCAAGACCATCAATACTGTGCTTTTAACTAAATAGTATCAACAATGCAACCATTACAGAAATAGTATTAACGTTATATCAATATTCCAATGACAGATTCTTGACACATGTTTCAGTTCCAACTTTCATTCACAGTCATACACACTGACAGGCACACATAGACAGGGAGACAGACAGACATACACAGGGGTCCCACAGATGTTATAGTTACCAGCCTCTAGGTGCTCATGGTAGTCACTGGCCAGGTGACTGTAGCACGAGGGTGAGGAGCAAGGTTCTGCCGATGCGCATCAGTACTCCTGGCTGGTGTGATGTTGTAGACCCGAACCTCCAGCCTTCATCTTTCTGTCCCATTTTATAGGGAAAGGACCCCATGTATCTCTATGGGTTTTGCACTGTAATGCTGCAACTGCATCTTTGGTGTGATCCTCAATCACCCACATTGTTGCAAGCCTGATCAGATTTTGTCCTTTGAAATGGGCTGGCTCCAACAGTTTCAGAGTGGACTCCTCTTTGGCCAGTTGCTATTATCTTCACTCCTTTCTTCTTCCTTCAAACGTTTTAGGTGAGGCTGGTGTTTTCTTGTCTGTTTTGATGCCCCTCACTCAGACCAATTGTTCAATCACTCCACTCAACTCAATTGCTCAGCCATTCACACTTCTATCACTCAGTGCCAACTCCTAGCTGACGAATTCACATTCACTTTGACAATATCTTTTACAATTAGATACAAACATTGCATTGCAGAGTGTGGCTTTTTGTACTTAAAATAGGATTTTTACAAATATATATATGTATTAGAAGCAGGTAAGATTAACAAATAAACTGGTCAGTGGACATAGTACAGACATTTACAAATAATCTCAAAATTATACCAAGTATAGACAGACTTGAATTAATATTTAAAAGGGTAATGTATTAGGCTGGGGTGCCTCTTGGTAGAAGCGGGGGAGCAAGGTTCTGTTCATGGCCTACACCATCATCCGTTGCCAAGCCAGGAACTGAACCTCCAGAGGCCTCATCCCAGACCCTACCAAATAGGCCATCCTTCCCTAGGACATCAATGGCTGCTCAACCCCTTGTAGGATGGAGCCCAGGGGGAATTTCAGTAATCAGATGAGTCATTCCAATCCAGGACCGGAGTAACCCCTTAGCTAGGCCATGGGAAGAGACAGCAGAAACTAAACTAACATTGCTTTCTTACCCTCGACTTAAGTGCAAAAGGTCTTGGACTTGTTCAGTCTCAAGGCATTTCCTCCTCTGGTTGAAGGCTCTGTGCCATAAATTGTTTCGTTTTTACTCTGTTTACTTTATCCCCTCCCGGACTTTGTCTCACAGGTCAGCCAAGGAAAGCCAACTTTTTTTCAGTGAAGGTGCTCAGCTTTACTGAGACATGAGTTAATTTGAACATCTAACGCATTCAGATGATACCCCAATAGGCCTAGGTTCTACTGCAGTGTTGTTGGTTGGTTAGAGCAGAGGACAGGCTATAAGGACTGCTGCGTTCTATTCCCAGCTGTACCACTGGTCTGAGGTGTGTCACTTAACTGGTCTGTGCCTCATTTTCCCAGTGTGTACAGAGGGGTGACCATATTGACAGTCCCAGATGGGAGCTGAGAGGATCGATCTCTTACTTCCAGACACAAAGGGTCAAACATACCAAAATACGTAAGTAACTCAGGAACCTAAATATCTTTAAAAATCAGCCTTGGGCACATCAGAGCCTACATTCCATTGATGCCTGAGGACCAGATTTTAGGCACCTAAGAATACTGATAGGCACCTTATGGGGTTTTCAAAAGCACCTTACCAGGTCAGGCACCTATCTCCCATGGCTTAGGTGCTTTTGAAAATCCCACTAGCAACCTACCCATATCGTTAGGCTCCTAAATCCTTTTGAAACTCTGGCCCTAAGTCACTTTTGAAAAATGGGAGTAAAGCGCATGAGGCTTCCAGGGGCTTCTGAAAATTGTAGTCAAAGTCCATTACTAGAAGTTGAAGTCTGCATGATTCCGCACAGAGAGTTCAAGGAGCTGTGAGTGACTGAAATGAAGGATTCGGCTGGGTGAGAAGGGGTGTTTCACTCAATTCATTGTTCTGTTCTGTTCATTCCCTATGAAGCACCAGGCATTGGCCACTGTCGGAAGACTAGATGGGCTAGATTGACCATTGTTTTGACCCAATACTTACGTTCCTGTGAAATGATTCCAAACACACAAATTACAGTGTATGGCAAGCAACTGGAAAGTTTGTAAAGCACTTTGAGAATGAGGTGTGTTCTATAAGGGCTAAGCATTATGATTTTTTACAGTAGCTGCTATCCGTAAAGAGCTTGGAGTGCCTAGAAGGAAAGGGTCCATTCAATAGTAAGGTTGTAAAACTCCTGCTGCCTAGCATTATGGACCTGCAAAATCTCCCTCTTCAAATCAAAATTAACACACCAGCCCCACCAAGCATAGCAGACCTGTCACAAAGTCCCTGTGTCTCTGAAGATCGCTGTCACTGGCAGTATTAATTAGAAAAAGATGAAGGCAAGCTTATCTCAGGCTGCATTTCAGTCAGGTGTGATGTGAATGCTGGCTGAGTAATCCTGAATTTTTTATGTGCAGTTAGTAACCTGAAGCAAATGTCTCGTATAATATCAACCCCTTCCTCACTCACAAACTTCTAAGGCTGGATCCTGCCCTTAATATACTGAGACACACAAAGGGGGGAGAGACTGAAGCTGTCCTGGGCTGGAACACAGCGGGATGGCTTGAGGAGTGGGAGGAGAACGTGCTCTGTGCTCACGTTTACTGCACCTTAACGTGAGAGTTCCTAGGCCTGTTAGCAGCGTACATTCCAAGTGCTGTGCTCAAAACACGCCGAGAAAACAGATCCTTCCCTGCTCACCTGCAGCATGCTAACCAATGTGTTAGTCGCGGACCTGCCTGTGAAGTACGTGGCTGGAATCCTGTCCTGCTCTGCCCAGGTGCACTGAAAGGAAGAGTCCTCCTCCCTCCCTCCCGTTGCCCTCCTTTCTCTCCACTCCAGTGTGGGCTATCGGGGAGAGAATCGCGTCCTTAGAACATCCAAAGCTGTAAAACAGGGACAGTCGTTAAGGAGGGTTAAATACTGAACTGCTAGGCGGATTCATTCAGCCCAGTTCAGGTGTACTGTACAGAACTGCCAGGGAGGGGAGAGAGGTCGTCAGACTGAGAAGAAGTGGCAGTGTTTGAATTCACACGTGCACTGAAAGGGGGAGAGTGTTTTGTGTTGCGCAGATCGAAGGTAAGAAGTCAGTTGACGAGTCTGGAGAAGCAGAAATAGATGCATTTCTTTTCATCTGCTGTGTAAAGCCACTTTGGGGTTTCTTTGATTGTTTTTCTACAAGACCATCTCTGATGTCAACAGTAGAAATTGGCACTTACCATCTGGTCCTCTCCAGCCCTTTTCCCCCACACTAATAATAAAATAAGATGCAGGTGAAAGAGGCCAGGTTCCTAATTCAGGGTTTAGGATGTTAGAGCCAGATTTTCAAGGCACCAAGCATACCACCATCAATGGAAGCTGTGGGTGCATAGCACCTCTGCAAATAAGGCCCACAGGCTCTGACCCTGTCAGAAGACAAGTGCCAGGGCATTGACCATCCTCAACTTCCATTGACATCAGGGAGAGTTGACACTTATAACACCCCCACAAGCAGCAGACCATAAATCTCATCAGATAAGAGTATAGGCCCCTTGGAGTGCAAGGAAGAGGATTTTTAATGACTAAGGGAGGGGAAAACAGAGCCCAGGCTTCTCCCATGGAGAAAACCTAAATAAAAATGCTCTTTATTAACATTAACCCCCCCCCCCAAAAGAAGAGATGATTTAATGAATCCCAACCCCAGAATCATGGGATAACAAGACCCAAATAGACTTTGCCAGTACTTGACTTTATCATCAGTGATTTATCGGTGCATTGTTTTCACACTTAACCAGTTTTTAATTAAATTTGACTTTTGTTCTGTTTGTTGGAAGAGCCTTCCCCTTTGGATGTGGCCAGCACAAAAGCTTCAAGAGTGTGATAGAATTAGAAAGCAAAGAGGAGGATCAATCGCAGCAGACCTCTGCAATCCATGTCCGTCTCTTTTTTGTAATCTACTTAGTAGATTCTTATTGTCAGACAGGATTAGCGTTATGAGCGGCAGGAATTCCTTTCATTCCCCATAGGGCGAGGTAGTGAAGTGTGGCTGCTTTTTTAACAATAACATTCTGGATTTCTCCCCCCTACCCTACCCTCTCTCTTTCTCCTCTCCCACAGAGATTTGTGCAGCGGATTGCGGAGGACATGGCATCTGTGTCGGAGGCACCTGCCGCTGCGAGGAGGGATGGATGGGCACAGCCTGTGATCAGCGGGCGTGTCACCCACGCTGCAATGAGCATGGGACATGTCGGGATGGCAAGTGTGAATGCAGCCCAGGCTGGAACGGAGAGCACTGCACTATTGGTAGGGGGAAAATACTTTTAAAAGAATAATTGAGGAGCAGGGAGAGGACAGCAGAGAAAAGAAGCATGCTTAATTGAATCTGTGTGACTTAGTGTAGCATGAGCACCTTTGTTCTTGGATTTCAAGTTCTGACATCATACATTTTCATGTGGGAACAAGACAAAATGTCCTTTCATTTCGTGATGACACAATATATATTTTTTTTTTTACTATCCGAAGCGAAACATACATATACAGTGTTTGAATTCCCAGACACAAGCTGTCAAACCTTACCTAGATGCTTCAGAAAATACCCTGCTTTTGACTTGTAAAAGGTCTTTTTGTTGGCCTACAAGACTTCTCTGTACTGTGATAACACCTTGTTCAGAACATGCAGCCTATTTTAAATTTCTGTTACCCTGATTCACTCCATTATTTGTACAGCTTATCAGTGGCAAGGAGAAGTATATTCAGAAAACTTCTCACTGATTTTCAAAGCTGTCTTGTTAATTCTTTCTCTGCCTCGCTATCTCTGTAGTCATCTCCTTTTCTTTCTCATCATCTTCATATATCTAATGCACCTGAACTTGTGGCGCACAGATCATTAGTATTTATAAGGTGCCATCAATGTGCTTAACATCATACAAAGTGGCACTGTCCCTGCCTTAAGGCATCTGTATACTTATTAATGATGTGGTTCAAATTTATGCTCCCTCTTCTGAGTTAATTTTATTCCCTTCTGGACCATGCCTTTCCTCTCTCTCTGTGTATCACAGCTTTTGCCCATTTGATCCCAGTTCAGTGGACTACCTGTCCAAATCACACAACCACTAATAGTCGTAGTATCCAAGCTACACTAGAATTCAGTAATGGGTCAAGTTCAGCTCTCAGTGACACCGGTGTGGATCTGGAGTAGCTCAGTTAACTCCCAAGGAGTCACTCCAGATCTACGCTAACGTCACTGAGTGTGGAATGTGGCCTTCTGTTTTTTATTGGTTCTTCTTAAAGTTCATTTGTCAACATAGCTAAGTATCCAAGTTATCAGCCTGTGCATGAGGCAGATTCACACATGCAAAGATAGTCAAGAACTGAAGCGTAATCACAAATACTTTAATTCCAGCATCAGCATAATGCAACAAGCCATGTTTGTGGCTCAGTTCTGGCTTATCATTTATTTATGCTAATGTCACTCTACCACATTATGGTCTTCGCAAACATCCCTAATGAAAAATATCTGGCTCCCAAAAACTCCCCATGATTCATTAGACATTGCATTCTGTTTTCTCATCCATGTGCCTAACAGTTTTCAGCTTTTCCCATGAACAATGGGTGAAAATCCCGCTCATAAATGACTTTAAACTGAAAGGAAAGCAATCGTGTGTTAATTGCCACACTGTGGTTGTGTAATGTTATTTGATAGTTCTAGTTACTGCACTCTGTTCACCGAATTATAGAGCTTTGTGGTGATGTATAGCTACAAAGATTCATCATTATCCTTGGGGGAAATACATATGTTTAGGGAAATGTCCTAACGCCAGAGGACAATTTAACTTGGGCTGTATTCATATACAGGAGTAGCCAGTTTATACAGTGGATCTCTTTCTATGAATGTCGATGCAAAACCAAAATGCTAATAATGCAAGAAAGTGCCTGATATTTCAATTTGCAGCTGACATATCAAGATTGCTTTCAAACCTTTCATGCTAATTAAAGTGTCCACATTATCTGCAGTACTCCTCATTCTAAGTACAGGAGTCTGCATCATTATGGGAAAGGCAAACTCCGGAAGGCAGCAAGCATCAAGATTTTAATGGCACCCATTGTACTTTCATATGGTACTACATTCCCACTGCAGTGCTGTCTGGCTTTAGGAACCATCCCTTATTTTGAGTTCAGAAGTAATTCTGTTTCCTTTCCCTCTCCCTTCCCCATCCCCACACTGTGTTTTAACTACAAATTTGTACATACCAATGTCTCAGACGCTGTAAACCATATTTCCTAAAGAATATTCATTGATAATTGTATAGAATATAAAGGCGATTTGACAAAGCCATAAATAGCCAAGGAAACGGAATAGTGTGTGAAGGGGGAATAAGCTAGTAATATTGACACAGATGAAAGGACATTGACTTGGAATTACATTAAGTGTGTGGTAAGCATTCCCCTTGTCCTTGTGTAATTTCCCTGCATGGCAACTTGTTCTGTTGACAGTAATCCCTTATATGTTTGTGTTGTTGCCCAGCCTGCGTTAGCAATGAGACTCATAAAACCCCATTGCTGAAGTAATTCTTTAATAATATTGCCATGTGTGCAGGTAACAGTGGTAGAAATGGATGATACAAGTAAAGGAAGTTCCATTTGCTGTTGAGAACATATGAGAGTAAGAACTCCTTTTATTTTCTCATTTACTGGGAAGGAATGAGTAGGAAGCACTTTCTCATGCTACCAGGGAACTCGTATTCCAGTGGATTAATTTTGTTTGCTCATACAAAGAGTTACGTTACCACGTACAGTAGCTTGATTGCTCATGTTCTGAGATTTCATTAGAGTAACACCAGTTAATTCCCTACCAGAAAATAGATGCAGAAGCTTGTGTTCATCATCCTAATTCAGCAACCTTGCTTCATCCAGGCAAGAAGGTGGAACATAAAGTTGATTATGTAACTGCAGGAATCTTTGAACCTTGCAGAATGGCTTAATTTATTTTCACTGAATTCCTAAAACAAGAGCTAAGGAACATACACAATGCAGCCTTCACTTGGGGGAGTCTCCAGTATGTTACAACATTTACTTCTGCCACAGTAAAGTTGCAATAATTAAACTTTGTTTTATTAGGCTCTCACCACTCAACTGCCACCCTCGGGGACCTGTAGGTTTTCTAGGAGAACTTGAGTTTGAAGGCAAAATCCCTCTCCCTGCCTCCAAAGGGCCAATGCAGGTTGGCTCTTCACTAGGCCACTCCATAGGTTGTTTACAAGTAAATGAGCCTTGAGGCTTTGGTCCAGATTGTGTATTACCATTCCTAGGTGGCATGTGGAAAAGAGGGCACAAGGAGTCTCCCACTCAGTTGCCACCCCTATGCTGGAGTCAGGACACAGTCCTTGCAGGCTCTGAACACTAGACTGTAGGGCCACAGTCAGCTCTAAATTCTCCATCGCTGGTGGGGAGATAGTCCCTTCTCTGCACCAGCCAGCAGAGATAAGCTAGTGTGGGAGGGAAGAGGAGCATATGCTGCCCTCCATAATTTTGTCTGAGACCACCTGAACGCCACCTCATCCCTCCGAAGCAGTGAGATTCTGTGGTGATGGGTGCAGTGCGTATCTAGACCGACAAACCGACGTCATCCCTCCCAGCACGGACTGTTGCTTATGGCACACTCAGGCCTTGGTTTGTTTTACCTAAAGAAACGCCTGATTTTTAGAAATCTGTCCTTTGGGACAGACTTTCATCGATGCTCTTTCATAAATAACCACACACACTTTGAACAGTCTGGGCTGTAATCAGTGCTTCTCACTGAGCAGCTAGAATCCAAACGACACATTAATGCATTCTCTTCTCTTTTCCCAGGCTCTCAAACGTGCTGGTAGCATAGTGTGCCACTGCAATGCACTGACCATTTTGGGCAATATGAAGTGTAATATAAAACAAGAAGCCAACTGCCCTTTAATATGGGGTAAAAGTTCTAGGGTACTGTCAGATCAGAAGTATTTGGCCCTATCTGCAGTAGAAATTGAGCTGTGTTTGACACCCAGTCTCAAACCCGACTCCCCCTAGGCTCCCATCAGTCATGACTTGAACGCAGTTTGGTGCTTTCCATGGAGAGGATCAAGCCCTGGTCAACACCTACTGCAGAAGTGTGCTTGATGCCTCGTTCCAACAAGCTTTCTGCATCAAGTTTGAACACTGCTCGGCCCTGGATGAGGGGGAGAATCGTAGTTGACATTGGATGCCAAACATGGGTCAGCTTCAAGGGCTGACATGGCCTTTGTCAGTAGCACAATGGCATAAACTCATGTTATCTCCGCTTGCTAAGTACATAAGTGCTGCATTCTGTGCTCTCGCTTACACTTATGTCAGACCACTTTAACTCCAGTAACTTCACTGAAATTGTGCCTGATTTACTCTGGGGAAAGGCAGAACAGGATCAATCACAGAGGATATTAAAGCACCAGTGCTCAAAAACTCT
Source organism: Mesoclemmys tuberculata (assembly GCA_007922155.1). Taxonomy (NCBI): domain Eukaryota; kingdom Metazoa; phylum Chordata; order Testudines; family Chelidae; genus Mesoclemmys; species Mesoclemmys tuberculata. The sequence goes on from ML675690.1 coordinate 8,705,927, forward strand.
ATTTCCTAAGTTCATTCTGCATGCCCTTGGCACCTGAGAAAAATTGATGTCTGAATCTACTGGTGTGACATAAGTTTGGGGCCACATACGGGATATTCTCATATGAGTCTGCATTGGTTCTTCAAGCCATCTAAGTTCAAAGGTAACATCTACAAATAATTGGTATAGCTGCCATGGCTACTCCCTTAATTTTTTTCCCCTGTAAACATTTTCATATCTGAAAAATTTCAGCTGTGAAGCAAAACTTTGGCCAAGGTTTTATATAGTGGGCTGCTCTGAAATTTTAAACCAGAATTGCCCATTCCTGGAGTCGTGCAGCCATTGGGGCTGGTAGCAAAGCTGTGCTGCATGTAGTCAGCTGTTCATTGTGGTAGTGGTTTGTGAAACTTGGTTTGTCAGTGTCTAACTCTGGGAATTAAGTCCCTCTTAGCTCGCTTACAAAAGTGGGCTTGTGCCCATTAGACTCTCAGGAGTCTAGATTCAAAGGGGGGGGAATCCTGTTAAGGTTTGTGACCCTCTACTTGGGTGGTCTCCATGAACCCATTTGAAATGAGAAACCCCCTCTTAGGGTGCAAGGAGTCCTCTGAAAGCAAGATCCTAGGGACCCTAGGAACAGTGCTTGAACTGGAGAAATAACATTTAACAGGTCTTCCTTGGCAACAGTTGTGGGAGCAAAGTGTTCGAGGAAGAGAGGAAAGAGAGAAAAGCAGAAAATTCCCTCAAAGCACCTTTTTTAACAGATCAATTGATGTTAAGAGAAGGAGTGTGGTCTAGTGGTTAGAACAGAGAGCTGCAAGTCAGGACTTCTGGGTTCTATTTTTACCTGTGCCACTAGCTTCTTGTGTGACCTTGGGCAGACCGGTTAGGTAGTGGTTTTCAAAGGCACTTGATTCCTATTGACTTGCAATGAGAATTTGGGCACCTGACTGCCCTGTGTGCCTCCGCAACCTCTCTGTGCTTCACTTTCTCTCTCCTTACAGTAGAGGTACTAATATATACCTTCCTTGCAGAGCTGTTGTGGGGTTAGTTCAGTTTTGCAAAGCAATTGGAGCTCTTTGGCTGTATAAACGCAATGTGTTGTTATTAAGGAGATCCAAAACTAAAAGGCTTTCCAATTCCAATAGGGTTACAGGGTAGTAGGGCATCTTTGCTAAGAAAATGTATCACTGTCCAGCAAGGTGGAAGAATTTTAGAAAGGCTCTGTTTTTCCTGAAACAAAGGACAACAGTTGCTATCGCAGAGGTGGGTTGTTGCAAGTGATCCAAACCGTACAGTCTTCTGCCATTTATTTTTACCTTCCTCTTTCTCTTGCTGATCTCATTGAATCCCTGCAACCAGACTAAATGGATGATTGAACACAGCCTTCCTCAGTTCTTTGATTGAGAATAGTTTTGTTACACCCTTTCCTCCTTTCTCTCTCCCCACAATAAAAGTTCTCCTTTTAATATCATAGCAAACTTTCCTTTGGCTCTGTAACACCTGCACAATCTCATAGTAAGCTGTATTGCACTTATTCAATCCTACCTTAAATGTCCTGTCTTTTATCTCCCAAGCTCACTATCTGGATAAGGTAGTGAAAGGTATGGTCTTCCTTCCTCTTTTTTCCTGTTTGTCTTTGTGGTTTTTTTTTTTTTTTTTTAAATGCACCGTGAACATGATGTCTTGAGATTGCATCTTTTACTCATTGCCAGAAATCTCTCGTTAATACCTGGAAGGGTGAACGTTCCAGTCATTTTGGTAGGAAATGTCTCTGGAGCGTCATCCTTTGTAAATGCTGTGATCTCGTGTTAACATTATATCAGTGTTCCCTTCCTCTCTCCCTTCCCTCCACAACATCTCTCATCCCCACCCCACCCAGCCAGGTAAACAAAGTCAGGAGGAAAAAAAAACCCATGTCTGTCAATACAACAGGTGCCCTACGCAGCGTTTGTTTTCTTAAATGTGTATGATCCATATGGTAACAAGCAGGTAAGTGTGTTTTCTGTATGAAGTCTCCAAATTTTGATCTTCAGGAGAGAAATCTTAGCCGGGTGCTTAAGGGAACATATTTTTCTTTATATGAAAATTGTATGGTCTTTGGGCCAAATCCTCCAGCTGTGTAAATCAGTAAAGTTCCATTGTAGCAAACGAAGTTGCGTTGATTTACACCTGCTGCACATTTGGCCCTACATGCCTATTTGTATTGGCAAAAAAAGTCCCAGGCCTGATTCTGATCTCATCCTGGTCTAAATGAGAAGGAAATAGAAAACCATTGTTAGAAAACCCATACAATTTGTTTTCACACCAAATTTCCTTCTTCAAAACACTCAGTTATTACTGTCTCAGAGCTGCAGTTCATTATCGGATGTAATTTATGAAATTATAGCTGTAGTGGCCAAATTGACTTTTAATTAGAAATACTGACTGCCGTCCCAAAATGTGCAATAACTCTATAAAGTGCCAGGGCACTCAACATTTCCCACATAAGTATAACAAACGGACAGTTGAGTTGGGTACAAATGACCTTCTAGAAAGCTGCCAATACCACACCAGTCAGTCAGTTTGCATTTAAAAAAACCAGCTCAAGGGAAGCTCTTTCTACCACTAACTTGAAACTTTATGCTGTGAGCCATCCGAAATGGCAACCAACCTTTAGAGGTTGATGGAGAAGGACAAATATGCCAAAATATTGGTGCTGTCAATGGTTAAAATGAAGTGCCTGTCTGTAGACTTTCATTGTATGACAAGAAACATGGTGGTCCTGACAGCTGCACTTCTCCAGATGAATTTATGATCCAACATCTGTTTCCTGCTTCATTTGATATTAAAGTGCATGTTCAAATAGAACCACAAATAGGGAAAGGCTCTGAGTGGCCAGACAAATATTAATGATAAGGAAATGTCGATGGTTTCAACAACTAATTAGTCCTTTTGTGAGAGAGAGCTGCACCAATAAGCAGTGTCTGTTCCTGAATGTATGGCTTCAGATTGACTATCTGTTCAGTGGCAGTTAATTTTCTCTAATTGCACAGGGTCAATGAAACACCCTTGATTTGCTTTAAATTAAAAAAAGAAAAAAAAAGCCTTCTTTGTTAGATCAAGGAATGGGGCCTCTTTGTCTTTCTTTATGGAGTAACAGCGGTGGCATTCTTAGAAGGATATATCGGTCAGCATTAGGCGATGTGATCAGTACCTCTTGCTAATGTTGTACATGTCAGTGCTTTGCATTTCAAAAACTCTCAGGATTTCTTCCTTTCATCTCCGTTTGCACTGGAAAAGATTGGATCAAAAGGTAACAGATAAGCACCAAGGGGAAACAGAAGATGAAAAATCATCTTGCAGAGTCTGTCTCCTTGAGAGTCAGGGAACTGAGGTAATATGCAGTTTCTTGTGCTGTCCCATTTTTTAAATGTCTTCTGCAAGTATGCTTTCTTGGTCTGGGCAGCCTTTTGACTGATTCTGACTGCCAGGAATAAAGGCACATTGTGCTGACTGAATTTTGCAGTCGGTAACGGGTTAAGCAATTTATGATGAATAAACCATTCGCTTGCCATTTCCATTGCATTCCCTCCTTTGGAAGGGTTAGCAATAGCGGAATCTCTCAGCGTACGTTATTTTTACTTGGCTAAAAGCACAATGTACAATTTTCAAAATTACGTTTCTCATGCCATTTTGGCTTTCTTAATTATTAACATGCTTCTGGTTGAAATCCCTCCCCAGCAAGCCTGGCTTCTTGAGGGTGAGTAGGATTGATTGTGGGCTTTCCTACTATTTTAATGGAAACCAGGGAGTCAGTCAGGGCTCTAGAATAGGTCTTGTCTTATTTCAGAGATGGAGAGCAATTTTCAGGTGCAAACTTCAACACGGTTAAAACCAAGAAGTTCATCACTAACAAAGGCCCGTCTTTGGCATTGGGCCTTCCAGACTAAAGCCACTTTTTCAAAACTATACTGGTTTCCCTTAAAAGTTCATTCTGTTCTGAAAGATTCTCCTGGTTTGAGAGTTTCCCTGTCCCCTAAATGCCACTGGAACTGATAATGTCACTCAGGATAGTTCGTACCTGTTTATTGGTGAATAACTCTCACACTAAAAGTTAAGAACCTAAATCCATAGCAAGGCTTCTCAGTAAATGGTCTGATTTTCAAAGGTGCTGAGCACCCACATTTCCCTTTAAACTACGTGAAGTTTGTTGCGGGTTCTGGTCTTCTGAAAATCAGATCACTTACTTTGGTGCATAACTATATATGCACAAGTTTGAGAAGTGCAGAGTTGCCACAGCTCCCGGTGCAGTCACTTGCTAAATCCTGCTTGCCATACTTGCCCAATTAATACGGGTGTATTTACACGAGTGAGGCAAGTGAGATTTTGCCTTAATATACTAGGAACCATCTGATTTTGGTCTCCTTCATCCTTCTCTTATTAGGATCACTCTGCTGGCCCATTGGTTGAGTGTTTTTCAAAACATTTTACTGTGTTCCCATAGTACGGAGAGATCTCTTAAGGCCTTGCTCTCCCTTGGAGCACACACAACTTTTCTAGGTAATTTTAACGTTCTTGTTCTTGTTTGCAACCATTTGTTACGTGCCTCTGAGTTGCAGCCAGCTGGATTCAGAACTCCATCAGGTCTGGTGAGACACACCAGAAGGTGCATCGGTGCCTTTTTTACAGCCTGACAGAGGAAAGACAAAGAAGAGAATAAATTCATTCTCCTGGCGCTACTTGATGATCAAACCCGAGTATGTGTTATCCCTGAAGCCCAATTTTATATGGCAATGAGGCTTAACTTGAAGGAAGTCCCAGCTACACTTAGTTTATAATTGAGACTAATTAGGGGGCCTTAATTTTCAGATTATTAACAGGAGGTTATTCTGGCTACCAGTCTTAAAATTGCAGGGTAGTCTCTTGCTAGCTCTAGTGAAAGTCCCACATTCATTTTTCTCTAGTTGAAACATGTCTGTTCTATTCCAATGTACTCCTGGTCTAAGGCTGCTTTTTACGTGGTATGCTTGAAGTCACCATGGATGGGCAAAACTTCCCCTCCCCCTCCTTAAGACCCGTTTTTAAACCAACACCTGCAAGTGGTTCATTTAGAAACCCACATGGACTCCGTCCTGCACTGCCTACTCAGATGACTCCAATGAGATCTCCACATATTTAAGGACAGCAGAAATAGGTCCTTAAAAGTTGTTTTTCCTAAAGCGCCATTCACTTTTTAAATGCCGTCTTCCACCCAAATTTCAGTTAGTAAAAAGAAGCAGACAAGATCACAGACCTTGCAAAACATGCTGGCCTGGATCTGAGGGGACTATAAAGCGTGTGTATATTCCAGCACTGTGGATAGAAGTGCTTCTCAAACACTGGCTTATCTTGTTCCTTCAGTACCTGGTGAAAAGTTCCCAAGGGGTAGCCGTGTTAGTCTGTACACAGCAAAAACAAAGAGAGTCCTGTGGCACCTTAAAGACTAACAGATTTCTGCGGGCAAAAGCTTTCGTGGGCAGCAACCCACTTCATCAGATGCCCACAAAAGCTTATGCCTGCAGAGATTTGTTAGTCTTTAAGGTGCTATGGGAATCTCGTCACTTTTTCAGTACCTGGGGTTTTTTTCAGTACCTTGTGTTGGTATTTCTTAGCATTCTTTACTGGGCAGGGCTATTGTGGAATGCATAATAATGCATTCGTGTGTGATGGTGACCATAGCCACACCATAAACTGCGGAGACATGTAATAAATAGGATTTATCATGCGCCTTTGAGCCTGCCCTCTGCCCACGAATCCATCTCTTCTGGGTTCTATTCCAACGTTCCAGAATTCTGAGTCTCAATATACGGCCCCGCTTGTTGGGTTTTTTAAAACCAACCACACAAAGAAATGTTTCCCCCTTAACCCCTCAAAGTGCAATCTCTTCCTGACCAGTGGTCCAGAATGGAGACGATTCACTCCTGCACTACTGACAGCTTTTCTTAAACATCACAACTTCACTGTCTGAAATCTTACAGCTTGGCAGGGCTAGGAAGAGAAGCTTTATTCCACGGGGAGAGAGAGAGTCCAAGTTTCCGAATGGGACATAGAAGTACATGCTTCTGGTCCTGGTAGGGCACAGAATACTATACTTTAGAGTACTGATGTGTATATCTCACTCACACACACATTCTCTCTCTTTTTACTGGGATGATTTTTTTGGTGCATCTTCATTCTAAGCCACTTGGCATGATTTGCTTGGATTCAGCTGGACAAGGTTCAGTGGGAAGCATGAAAATCTATTCAAGTTGACATAAAATAGGTTTTTGTATATATTAAAAAATAGGAAATGATATCCAAAAGATGGTTAAGAGAATGTTAAGGTTGCCAAAGTCAAGCTCGCAAAAGTGAGGAAATGACAGAATTAAGATTTCCTGGCAAACTTAATTCCTTCCTCTTGCATATGCATTATGATGCAATCTTTAATAACATGATCACCAGTTATGTTTTCCACAAGACCCCTGGCTCGTTCAGTGCATAGGATAGACTGCTCACTGAATGATCAGCTATTCGCTGTTTCTTTTTTATCCTCATCATTCAGTGTGTGAGTTCATTCATTGGGTACTGCACCAAATCTAAGCCCTGCACGAAATACAGAATTATTAATTTCCTCACAGACTTTTCTGTGACACTCTCAGTTGACCCACAGGAGCTGTGGGGGGTGCAGCATGCACAGTGAGACAGAATCTCTGGAAAATTTAGCTGCCAGACTTTACTGAGCATAGGGCTCTGAGGGCCTTATGACTTGGACAAATTTGGGCAGATTTTCACAGAGATAGCAAAATTCACTCCTCTGACACCACGCCAACCCCCTGCCAAATTTCAAGTCAGTGCTCCAAAGCATGCGGACGCTAGAGTTTGTCAGTGAGATGGTTGTAAGAATTTTTTTTTACTTGGGCAAACAACATATTTGTTGCTAATCCTCTTCCTGGAAATTGCTGAACTTTTTTAGCTGAAACTTAAAAAAAAATCCAGTCTGAGACAGACATCGGGCATGGAAAATTTCAGCCCAAATGTCTAAAGTTTGGCAAAGTTGTAAGCAGCTGAAGACATAGTTTTATAGTGGGAAATGTCAAGCAGCCTTGATTATAAGCAGCTCTGCCTATAATAACATACGCGCATACACCCTGTCGGGGAGTGACATTCCCTGTGTGTGTGTATAACTATGAAAACATTTATGGTCATTTTTAAAGAGTTTACCTGGCTCCCTCTGATGCTTGTTCAATTGGACTCACACAAATTAAGGCAACTGCCTTTGAAAGCAGAGGTATAGAAAAAATAGTTTCAGTAAAAGTGTATAAATCTCTGTAAACAGATTTTACAAACCGAAATGGCACTTCTGTACTCTATTCAACATGTGCGGAGTACATGAAGGTGTGGTGTGGTATGAATACTCTTCCAGCACTTGTATGGGATGGCCTACATAGCTCACTCATGGCCCTGCCTCTTGCGAGCAATGCAATCATTCCAAAGTCACGTCAATAAACTCTTCATAGTACATCTCACCATCATGTAGCCTCCCTTCACAGGTGGATAAGTACATATATACATGCATACATATGTAGAGGCAGAGGGGCCCAGTGGAAAGGGCACTAAAATGGGACTAATTAAATGTGTTATCTAGGGCAAGTCACTGTATCAGCTTGTCGGACTGAGACTCTTGGCTGTACCTTCTGCAGCCCACTGCCTCCTATGCAGTGCTGAGAACTCTAACCCACCATGGAGTCTGGGTTACTCCAAGCCCTGGTCTTGCAAAGCAACCCAAAGTGTAGGGTGGCTTGCCACATACACAGCTAAAGAATTAGGAAAGCGGATCGCATCTCTATCTCAGAATTTCATCATTACGGTAGAGAGGGGGAGCCATGAGTAGTAATCACCAAAGCTTGAAGTACTAATACAATGAATGTCATGCCCTTCTCTTAGTCTACTGTTCCCCATTGATTCCTGATGGCAAAAAATGCAGGATACTGTATAAGTGGGAGAGAAAAGATAAGTAGAAGGCAAAGGAAAAAGCTGTTTTAGGAGATTCCCTGGCCACATTTCCAGGTTGTCTTTCTATGTCCCTAGTCGTCTTAACGCCTTCAAGTGCATTAGAATTTGTTGTTATTTGCCTTGCAGAGGGTTGCCCTGGTCTGTGTAATGGCAATGGAAGATGCACTCTGGACATGAATGGCTGGCACTGTGTCTGCCAGCTGGGCTGGAGAGGAGCGGGCTGTGATACTTCCATGGAGACAGCATGCGGCGATGGGAAAGACAACGATGGAGGTAGGACGAGAGTGTATGTGATTCATCAAGCTTTACAGAGCCTTACACTGCTTCTCTTAGTAAGGCCCATCACCAGCTGGGAGGACTCCAGGGTGCATAAAATCCTTGTTCTTGACAGCTGATGGAGAATGGCTGAACTTTGCCAGACTAATTCAGCCATATTTTATCTGAATTTGAATGGGATGAATTTGGTGCAGGGATCTGAGGTTTATTTATCCTCAGAATAGGCCTGGCACAGTCAGTGACAGGGCAAGCTTCCCTCCACCCCACTCCACCCTTGTGCCTGAGCCATGACACAGCAGGATGAGTTTCCCTGTCCGTTCGAACCATGGGCTCTCTCCTGAGACAGCCAACAAGGGTCCTAACTCACTAAGGTGGATATGAAGCAGCAGCCTAGAGGCACATGCCCCCAAACCATCTAGTCCCTCTTAGTCCATGCTTTAATGATTCCAGTTCCATACATAATGAGTCAGGTATGAGCATAATAGCTCAGCGTAATGCAAAGCTCATGTTCAGAGTTATCTCGTTACAAAGGTAACGCTGGAAGAGTGTGAAGGTTCGAATTAGAGGATGGGAGATGAGATATTAAATTTGAGGCATAAGGAAGATTGCATCATTTGTTTTGTGTCACTCAGCAAAAAGCTCTGTGAACCACAGCCTGCGCCAGGACCCAGACTATGAAATGCAGGCTGCATTTGGCACGTGTCTTGTTTTATCGTATTAACGAGAACAGTGCAGATCAAACACCCCCCACCGAAAAAAAACAAAAACCAAGCCTGTAACTATCAGCTTCACAAGGACTGGGATTCTGGTTGAATATTTAAAATACTTTTGGACATCTGGCAGGGTCAATGGACCAAACTGTCCGCTTAGAAAAGATGGGGGGAGGGATCCTATAACCCAATACAGAGAGTACAGGCTGTAGAACAAAGGCTGCTTGTTCCCTCACATGAAACCGAACACCGCTGTATTAGTCTTTCTATTTACAGCTGACATGAGGCACCAATGAGGTTCACCACACCACATGTGTAAAAATATGGTAAATACATCTAAGCATAATCCCAGCTTCTGTGGAAAAAAATGGTCATTTCTTAGAGGGAGGGCAAAAAATCTGAGAGGTAATCCAGCCCAGAGCAAATGGAGCCTATAAACATAACTTCAAAAAGAGCGTGCTCAGACTCGGACTCTGTGGGATGTAGCACCACCTGGTCAGAGAGTCCATGGTCTGAGGTATCCGCTTAGTATGTGGCGACTCCCTGGGTTATCCATTTCAAAGGAACTGTTGGTTATCTTGTCAGCCAACACGGCAACAGATGAACAGATGTAGATTGGAGAAGCGAAGGCAAGTGTTGTGTTTATCCTGTGACAAGCATTAGAAAATAAAGCTCCAGCCCTTTCAATGCATTACAACCAACAGTTAAACAGTCCATGACAGACACAATGATAATGGGATCTTACTACACGATTGCTGTGGACTCTGTGCAGCGAGAGTACAAAACGAGTTCAAGCTTTAGCTGACTTTGGGGTTTGATAATGTTATATAGATGGGACGGGGCTACATCGAAGCAGCGTTTGGTGCAGCTTAGAAAACATGGGGCACAGGTGGTGTTGAGATACTTCTGTTCTCCCTCATAGTGGGGCCAGCTTGAGATCATTAGGTCCCTGCACTAGGAGGTGGCAGAGAGGGTGACATAGGAGCTACGATAATGGCTCCATTCAGGGAGGATCCTTGGGGCTAGATTCCCCAGCTCTCCAACAGCTCTGCATTGCTGAGATAGGGCAAAACAGCCAGAGTAATAGATCAAGCCTGTCGTTTTTAAACCTGTCACTTGAAAAATCAACTTCTGCTCTGCATAGCAAGATAACTAGGAAAAGATGTTCGGTCACTCACGCTAATCGCTTGTTGCTCTGCAGTCCCTATCAATGGCAATGACACCTGCCACCACCCCAGTGGGAGCTCTCAGGGGGATTTTGCCTCCGGCTATCACATTGCCTCCAAGAGCTCTGAGGGAGCATGGGCCAGAGTGGTCCCTGCTTCACCCGTTCACAGAGCACAATGTGCTGGTGCCCAGAATGTAGGGGTACTAGGGCCCTCTCTCCTATGGGGAAGGATAGGACTAGTGCTTATAAATGATCTGGAAAAAGGGGTAAACAGTGAGGTGGCAAAATTTGCAGATGGTAAAAAATTACTCAAGATAGTTAAGTCCAAAGCTGACAGTGAAGAGTTACACAAAACTCTTCTCACAAAAGAGAACTCAAAAACTGTCACAAAACTGGGTATCAAATGGCAGATAAAATTTAGTGTTTATAAAAACAAAGTAATGTGTGCTGGAAAATATAATCTCAACTATACAGACAAAATGATGGTGCCTAAATTAGCTGTTGCCACTCAAGAAAGAGATCTGGGAGTCACTGTGGATAGTTCTCTGAAAACATCTGCTCATTGTGCAGTGGCAGTCAAAAAGCTAACAAACTGATAGGAACCATTAGGACAGGGATAGATTATAAGACAGAAAATGTCATAATGCCACTATATAAATCTAGAGCATGCCCACACCTTGAATACTGCATGCAATTCTGGTCAGCCCATTTTAAAAAAGATATACTAGAACTGGAAAAAGCACAGAGAAGGGCAACAAAAATGATTAGGCTATGGAACATCGTCCGTATGAGGAAAGATTAAAAAGACTGGAATTTTTCAGCTTGACAAAGAGACAACTAAGGGATATGATAGAGGTGAGTAATACGACTGGTGTGGAGAAAGTGAATAAGGAAGTGTTAATTATCCCTTCACATAACACAGGAAACGGGTCACCCAATGAAATCAATAGGCAGCAGGTTTAAAACAAACAAAAGGAAGTACTTCACACAACGCACAGTCAATCTGTGTAACTGGTTGCCAGGGGATGTTGTGATGACCAAAACTATAATAGGGTTAAAAAAGAATTAGATACATTCATGGAGGATCGGTCCATCAATGGCTATTAGCCAAGCTGGTCAGGGATGCAACTCCATGCTCTTGGTGTCTTTAGCCTCTGACTGCCAGAAGCAGGGAGTGGATGGCAGGGGATGATCATTCGAAAATGCTTGTTCATTTTATTTCCTCTGAAGTACCTAGCAGGGCCACTGTCAGAAGACAGGACACTGGGCAAGATAGACCATTGTCTGGCCCAGTATAGCTGTTCTTATCTTTTCTTGGGGTGTGAGGACTAGAGTGGTTTATTTCCCCCATTCCTCACATGTCGGTGTGGGGCTAGTTTCAAACTAGCCTTTAAATATACATCTGTGCATGTGCCTAAACCAGGAGTCACTTTGGGCCATATTTTTAAAGGTATTTGGTGCCTAACTACCATTGCAATCAATCTGAATAAGGCATCTAAATGTTTTTTAAAATCTGGCCTTTCGTTCCCAGAAGAACTTCTCTAGAAGCAGAAGTTTCTCATAAGGGAATTATGATTTGCATTGAAACAGTTTGGGGCTCTGACTCCTGTTCACAGTAAGTAGTGTTTCCGTCTGCCCAATTTACCATTCCAACTGTAGCCAGCTGGTTCTGACACAGTGGAACAGTGTATCACTGCCACTGGAAATTCCTTAGCGTAATAGGAGCTGGAGTAAAAGTCTTTTTCATCAGGTCCTGGGGAAGTCACGCTCTGTGGGAGACAGAAAACAGAACCCTTTCAGTAAAGTGGAAGGCTGTTGGCCCTAGAGAAGCAGTGAGATGCTATGACAGGAGTAATTCAGAAATGCGCTTTACGAAAGAGATCCTTTACCTCAAAGAGATTGCCAGGAAGAATCCCGAGAAAAATGTGTCATTGGGCTGGCCTGGAGGTACCGTTTCAACATGCTGGGTCTAATTCTGCTTTCACTTACACTGATGTAAAACTTAGAGTAAGTCCATTGAGTGGCGTGGCATTGCACCAGATTTCACACCAGAGCAGGTATTTATCCCAGGATCATCACAGGGGAAACAGCAGAAAGTGACTCACCTTTAACAACCCAGTACAGTTAGGGTTACAAGGGTTTTGCAGACTGCACCCAAGGTGTCACAAAGTTGATTGCAGCAAACTGCAGAAGTTTTCTAAAAATATGCACAGAGAGGAAGATCCTAGAGCGACTCTCTTGCCATTGTTCTCAGTTATATAATGGCTGTATTTAAAGAGTGCAACACTGGCTAACTGAGCACACAACCCACCTGCCGTGTTGCCTGTCACATGCGTATAACAGTGCGCATCTGGAAGACTTAAGTAGCCAAAGAAACTAATTATCCCATGATTGGACCTGGAAGTAGATTTAAAGGCCCTCATAAAACCTCCCTTCAAACCTTAAGGGCGAATATATGGACCGTTTCATTTCTGGAAAATAGATTTCCTACCAGCAGTCAGCTCTGTCAGGGGTCCTACCTACCTAAAGCGCAGACATGCTACATAGGAGCAAAGCCTTCTTTATTTTGGAGAAGCTTCTCCCTGTCTGAATCACTCTGCGTGACCAACTGGAGCATTAGAAAAGTTTGGCCAGTCTAGCAATTTTATTATTTAAACATCCCCCAATGCCCTGAGTGATTAGGAGAACTGTCAGCATTAAGCTGGATATGCTTCTTTCCAAAAATCCTGCCCCATTCACATGTTAACTTTGAGTTGAGGGCTAGGTCAGTGGCGGGAAGGGAGGATTCTAGGGTCTGCAGTGGGTGCTGATTATTTGGTAGGTGGCTCTCTTTGGAGTGAATATTTCATAGAATCATAGAATATTGGAGTTGGAAGGGACCTCAGGAGGTCATCTAGTCCAGCCCCCTGCTCAAAGCAGGACTATCCTCAGCTAAATGATATTTAACCAGTTTCCCAGTAAGGCACAATTAGATGCAGTTAAGAAAGAGGTAAAATCAGAGTCCTGGCCATTTATGGTCATTAAAGATCCCATAATACTTTTGTCAAGGAGCTGTTGTTATTCCTCACTGTCCTTTCCTAATTCCTACTTCGAGAATTATATCCTCCTACCTACCTTCCTGTTACAGTTTCAATTACATGCAGAATTTTCCTTCGCTTCCTGTGCTATGCAGCCTGGCTGTGGGTGTTAAATAGCTATTGTGTTATAAGCCAGAGAATGGTGGACAAAGTGATTCCAGTGTAGCACCTTTAAAATGCGGAAGGGGATGAAGAACACAGTGTAAATACAAAACCTTATTTTATAATGTTATGTCTCAATCTTCCTATGAATGAGAGCGGTAACTGTGCTCGAACCTCCTGCATAAGTCCCAAGAACGCTAGTGTGGGATCGCTGATTTCTCTCCCCAATTTAGACAGATCTGAGGGGCACTCAGTAGTAACACTGGCCCATCCCAGGCTATTTAGCACACAGGAGGGGCCTGCCCATCTTCTCTCGAATGCCCTCTCAGTATCAGGGGGGCTGCCATATCCGCATGTTTTTCTCTGGAGAAGTGAGAAAGGCAACATACTAATCTCTTTCTTCTGCAGCAATTGAAATAGACGACCCTCTTTCCTCAGTTTATGTCTTATTCATGAGACCCTAGCATAATATAGCCAAGTGAGAATGCAGAGTTCCAAAATACTCAGGACATTCTCTGTCTTTCCAAGTGCAACTCAACTATACTCAACTAGTTCTTGCCCAAGAGCTTGCATCCTGAAAACACATTCTTACCTCTCCTTCCACCAACTCCCTTTAGCAGAACAAGATTCTCTTCTTCTCTTTTAAACTACAGAGCATCAAACAATTGCGCTGTTGCATTTTGGGTTTTTACCTTGCCCTGAGGCATCTGGAATTGGCCACTGCTGACACAAGATACCAGAGTTGATGCGCCAACACTCTGACTCGCCCCAATCTAAATTCTAGGGCCAGATTCTCAGCTGACGTAACTCAGCATTGCTGTATTGATTTCACTGGACTCCACTGACTTCACAGCTAAGCCAGCTTCCTGCCTTGATCATTCTGTCTGCCCCCTTCACATAGTGTGGAAGCCTGTTGGCAGGCTGAGCAGTGTGTAATGATCAAAAGAAGGGAATTGAGGTGCTTTACGCTCTTCTTCCAGGAGGAATCTGGCACTGTTCTTTTGTTTTTGTTTTTTTTATCGTCTTCCCTGCTTTTGTTTGCAGATGAAAGTGTTCTCTTTGCAGAGCTGGTGTGTGGACTTAGCTCTACACTCTGGAACCGCTCTGATGAAGCCAGTCAGAACGCTAGTAAAGTGGGTCTCCCCTCAGGGCTCACTCAAAGTAGGGCTTCAGTGCCTCCTGGATCTGACCTCTGAATGTTCAGCACCCCTGGTCCATCATGAGCTCCCCACAGTGAGTCCCTCTGGATGGGACACCTGGGGAAGCTTTAGGTGCCCCTAAAGGGGCCATGCACCCCACCTCGCAGTCAGAAGCGATTCTCAGACAGCTGGGAACCAGCAGGGTTTGTTATTCAGCAGGAACACAGCGTACAATAGAATTCGTTAGCACAGAAATCAGGAAGTTACAGCAAAGTCCATCCTTAGGGGAACCAGAGCCTGGACTTAGGCTCTCCCTCTGGGCACCCCCAAAATGGGGACTGACTCACTTCCAGATAGCGAAGCTCAAACATGCCTCTGCCCCTCCCTTTGCGTTTGTCCTTTTTCCTCCACAGGCAAGAAAGTCACTTGACTTGTCCCCCTCTCTCCAACGCCTCCAGCTGAATCCTTGCAGGGGATGGGCTCTGGCCATTATCTGTGCGCAGGCAGCTAGAGTCTGCCATACCTGCCCTCTCGTGGTCTCTGCAACGATCACACTTACCCCTCCACCCGGATACACCCAGGGAAACTGAGGCACACACACACAGTATTGAGAACGTTAAGAGCATTCCCACTTCATGTTTTCTTAGTACGCAGGGCCAGAAGGGAAAACAATGGCAGGATTGTAAAAGAAATAGTGTAAAGGAACTGACAGAATCCCAAAACAAATGCATGGGCTGTGGACAAAGTGCCGACTGCTTTGCAATGTTTAGCAATTTCAGATTTTTTGTTTCCTGCATGCTGTTTAGAACCTTTACTTAATGCATGCAAGGCTTTTATAGCACAAGAAGATTGTCGCCCAGACATGGTAGGAGAGCTTTCCAATTCCCTGATCCCATAAAAAATGATTCAGTAATGTGCTAGCTGAATTTACAAAGGGTAAGAGAAGTATTAAGATCTGAATGCACCTGGGAAAACAGCCATCATAAATTAACTTTTATCGTCATGAATGCATCCAATCAGACAACAGGGTCATCTTGGAAGAACCACAAACTGCTAAAAAGAGGAGGAAATGACAAGCTTTACCTGAAAAGATCTAACAGCTGTTACATAGTAATTTGTTATAAATCATTGGCTTTTCTTTCTTTGTCTTTGAGGATGGCTGTTAATCACCCTTCCCTCAGGTAAGAGAGCAGAATCATTAGTTCACATTTTCAGGGGTTTCATTTCTTCTATGACTCTCTGGTGGGACAGCAGCAGTTGTACAGCATTTGCTCTAGGCAATCATCTTTGGGAATGTATGAGTGTGATGTGAATCCTTACATCAGGACGCTCAGAAATGGATGTCACTGAGCCCTCTCTGTAACTGCTGTCTTGCAGGAAGGGAATTGAGGGTGTAGAAGTGACCTTGGTTGTCTCACTTCACATCTTACGGCTGATCTTTAGCAAAATGCCTCCTGTTGGCAGATTCATAGAACAGCACTTGTGTCTAGCTCAGAAAGGAGGCGTAACGACACTGTTGTTACGCAGAAGGAGGCAAAGGAAGAGATGGACCTTCTCTAGACAAGCCTCAGTTGAAGAAATGGAGAGATCCCACGTTCACATGACCTCACCACCACCACATCCACGGCAAAGAGGAAATAATAGGGTACTGATAGCTAGACAGGGCAACCCCCAGTAATTAACTTGGTACTTTAGCCAGGTAGAGCAATCCTAGCAACTGTTAAGTATTTACTGTTAACCCTTCCTCCTCCTCCTTCTCACCTGATTGTCTCATTCATGTGCTGTGATAAACAAGAGTGTGAGCTCTCTAGAGTAGGGATTGTCTTTTTTATGACCTTCTTGTACAGCGCCTAGCATAGTGGGGCTCTGATCCTTTGCCAGAGGTACCTCTGGAGGTAGAGTTAACACAGTTTATTATTCTTGGGGTTTCATAGATTCTAGAGGCTGCTCTAACACAAATAATGTTTATTTCTTATTTTGAGCCCATAAATGTGTATTGTGCATTTCAAAGAAGGAAGGGAAGACATAGTCCTCTTCTCAAAACATTTGGAATCTAATTTAGGACATAAACAGACAAAATAAAAATAGGGCAGATGGATGGGGAGGGGAAGGACACGGGTTACAATGGTAAGATGAGATGGTTACTCAGGAAAGAATGGTCCACTCGCCATCATTCTGTTACATTTGTGCTTAGTTTTCCTTTGACTCTTCAGCATTTTTCAAGATCATACTAGTATGAGGCCCGATGCTGCAACCCATACACTGAGAACTGCTTGAAGGTGTAAGCTTTGTGCTGGTCCTCTGCATAGGAGTGAATTTCTTTGGCCTGTTCTGTGCAGGAGGTCAGACTAAATGAACGTAATGGTCCCTTCTGGTCATATAATCCATGAAACTACAAAACAGCCAGAATAATCAACTGTGTTAACTCTGGCCACATGTTAAAATCTCCTTCTCTTTGCTGTCCATGGAATAAATCTGAAATCATTACAGGGCAAATAATGATCATTGCGACAGATAGTGTCACCAGGAAAGGAATCATGCTGCCATTCTAGGGACTGATGGACAGAAAGGAATGCCTCTTACTCTTGTACAGGCAAGGGAAATGCTCCTTAATGCATTACAAAGGCTGGCAGATTTTTGTTGCTTAGTGTGGTACAAAAGGTTTTTCTTAGTCACTGTTCCCATTGAAAGTCTGCAGCAAAATGTTCATTGACTTCGATGGGAGCAAGATGGAGCCTTGAATTTATCTCACGTATTCTTCTGGGATTACAATATCAAGGCTCATTTGGAACTTGTACCCTCTTTCAACAGGAAAGACTCCGTTTTCATGGTTGGTGGCTGGGATTAGAAGTGTCATGCTCCAAAATATGCTGTGCAGATACTGTTCTGTTCCCTCCCATGGCCTGTATCTTCCATCACTGTATTCAACATGCAGCACCCATCATAGTTTGCTTAAACACATAACAACACCTTTCGCTGAAGGTTCTTTGCATTCTGCAGTTGACGTTAGCATGACAGATTTTTGTTGCAGCATCCATAACTCTGTAGAAACGCTCCATTATTCAATCCCAGCAAGCTAAGACTCTGCCCATTAAATCACCCAACACAATTCTGGGGCCATGAAAAGTCACAGCTAATTTGAAATTTTATTAGCTCTCATCTGATCGTGTTTACTGCAGAAGCAGTCTTTCGAAACCAGCCCTTTCCCTCTGTATAAAACTCTGATCCTGGAGTTGAATGCTGAAGCTGAGAGTCTTGGAAACACATCACTAGGCTGTATGGGCGTGAAAGGGGAAGCAGGGCTCCGCTGCTCCTGGGAGCACTTTGCAGCCAGCAAACACTGAGGTGACCCAAAGAATTCAAGAGGAGGCCCCCTGTTGCTTGAAATGAATTCCCCTGCAGTGCATTTGTAGGTGTGAATGTGACAATTAGTTTTAGTGCTGGGGAAAAAATACTTCACGCTTGTTTCATCAAAGTTTAGAAATAAGTTGAAAAGTCTGCCTCTCCCTGTAAGCAAAATAATGGCCAGCAGGGAGATCATTTCCTAGAAGTTCATGCCTAGCTTTGCGCCTCAGGCTCTTAATCCCATCTCAGCAAGGGGGGCTTTGAGAGAAATAAGAGTCCAGACAAGGAAGCTCACAGGCAATATTGTACAGCCACAACGCTTTTCTGTTTACTCAACTGCCTAACCTTTCCTGATGCTTCGGAGGAAAGGGTAGGGCATCAAAATCCAGGTTTCTCTTCTGTCATGTGTATGCAAATGATCCATCCAGCTACCCAGGAGCTTGGTGTCCAGACTGGGAAGTCCATCTTGTTATAAACCACACAGAACATTTTTTTAAAAGGGAAAGGACTTGTGACCCTGATTCTGTAAGTCTTTGCATGGTGAGCAGTAGGGAAAGCAAGGTGGTTGTGCTTGAGCTAACCTGGAAGCAATCCCAGGGATGCAAATAAGACACAGCGTTAGCACAGTTATCCACACTGAACACAGTGGCCTAGATTTTCAAAAGGGACTTGATTTTTTTGGGTGCCCAGCCCATGACATCTTAAGACACATTTAGAAAGCAACCTGAAAATCAAACTCGTTTAAGGTGCCTAGGGTTTGGCATCCCATCAATGAGGTATCCAAAATCACTAGTGATTTTTAGAACTTGTGGTCTGCAGAGCTCATGCCCCTTTTTGTGCCTGCTCCCTCACTCGAGCCCAGGGTAAAGAAGCAGTGGGGACGAGATGGAGAGATGCAGATACAGGGTTTAAGTGTCACTCCAACATGCTGGTGAGACACCTAGGGAAGCACTCCCTTCTTTGTCACCTGTCTTGTTGCTTGACAGGAGCAATTTGGTGGCCGTATTAATGCAGGACACTGCTGAGAGAAATCATGTGAATCTTCTTTCGTAAGTCCCTAGTTCTCCTTCGATCGAAGCTTGCAGTGAGTAGCAAAACCCATCCTGGCTGGAAGTCGAAGGTAGAAAATCTCAATCTGGAAACAAGACATGTGTTTAATAATGAAGTTGATTGTTATTACTATTATTACTTGTATTGCAGCAGCACATAGAAGCCCCCAGTTCTAGTCCAGGACCCCGTCGTGCTAGGTGCTACATAAATAAAAAGACAGCCCCTGCCCCAAAGAGTTTATGGTCCAAGTAACCATTTGGAATGACTTCCCAAAGATGTCTTTCTAAAAGATGTAGCCCAACCAAAAATGAATTGGGCTCGGTGCAGGAATCGCTGGGAGAAATGATCTGCCCTGTGTTATTCAGAGTGTCAGACTAGATAATTGTAACGGTCTCTTCTGGCCTTAAAGTCTCAGAACGGCGCCAGCTGGATGCTTTGGAGCTGCCACTTCCTCGGTGCCAGGGAAGCAGAAGTCTTGCTGCCGAGCAGATTGTCCCTCTGACAAACTCGTTGCTCCTGCATGCCTACCCCTTGTTGAAGGGATTCAATTGAAGGCAGAGAGTCCAGTGAGGAATTGTGTGTTACTTTTGAAGCCTCACCCCAAAGGAATGCACCATGTAGTGGATGTGGTAGAAAAACGTTGCTGTCACAATCTCCACAGGCTGCTACTTTAATTACCCAGTGGTAACCTTTTGACAGCAATGCATGCCTCGTGGTTTGATTATTGTGATTCCTTCCACATGGTTCAGGATCCAGCAATAAATTCGCTCTCTGATCTGTTCGACCATGGGCATATCCACTCTACATCAGTGGGTTGACTTTAAATTGGCACCCTTGGTTTTTAAATCCCATGGATCATATTTGAGGCCTCTTCTGTGAGCCTCCCTCTGACAGATAGTTATGCTTTTACACATCCACCTGTTAGGAATCCTGTCATACCTCTCAGGTCATCCTGCCTTAGCTGCAATGGGCTGTAGGGGGAGAGCTTACTTACACCCATTTCTGTCTCAGTCCATCATCCCACCATTAAAAATACATCTCCAGCCTTAGTGTGTTTCAAAGGTGTTTTGGAGTAGGACCCCTTCCCACAATCTTCTTTGCCTCTCTTTTTGTACTGGTCCCCTTCACTTCTTTTCATCTCTTTTGGATTATTGGGCCTTACTTTTATTCATCTGTGTAGCTCCCTGAGCAACTTGCATTGTGGGGAGGGTTCTTCATAAATGTCACTTTATCCTTGCGACTTTGACAGGGAAAGTAAGAGCTCACAGGATGTGAGGAGACACAGCTGTATGCAGCTTCATTTATATTTTCTTACTGTTCGCTGAAAGACACCACTTTGATAACTGAGGGGCTTTTATACAGTGAAAAACAAATGAAAAAAATATTTGGATGGAGAACTGCACATCGTTATTTATTATTTGATTCGTAGTTTAACTCTTGCAGTTCTTTTGGGACATCTCAGACACAAGAGCCCCTAAATTTCCCAAGCTGAAAGAAATGTAGCACTACAGCTTCTATTAAAGTCAACGAGAGCTGAGTAGCTAAAATCTGAGTTTATCTGCTTTCAGATGTCAGCGACAAGGTCTTTTAGTGTAGTTATACGCAACTTAAGAAACACAGGTCCGAAAAGCATTAGGAGAAAGGCTAATATGTAACCTGGTTCCCAGCATCCTGCATCAGCCAAATGTTCTCCCGTGTGTCTGCTCCCGAAACACGCATCTGCAGCTTTCTGTGAAGACAGAAATCCCTGGCCATTTTGCTGTTTCAAATCCCAAACTGCAGCTCTGATGTCTGAAATAAAGACAGGATAATGAAAAGGTACCATACAGCAGGTTTGCCAACCTCTCACTACAGGGTCCGCAGCCTTAGAAAACATTATTAATGTGTGGGAGCAAATGACAAGGTGTCATCTCACTTGAAGCTGTAATCTTTACCGTAATGGGGTGGAGTTTGGGGTTTTTTTAACAAAAAAATAGGTAGCTAGAGATAGGCATATTATAGCTACATGGTTCTTTATTTTTTAAACTGTGTCTCAGATTCCAGCTGAGATTCAACCTTGCAAAATCCTGCTAGCACTAGCCCAGTCATCTGCTTCTTTTGATGGGCAAGTAAAATATAATTAGTACTTTTGTCATTATCATCAGTCACCATGAGATAAGGCAGATGGGTAGATTTTGTGCGTGAGCTGGTGCATTTTCATGACAATTTGGAAAGAGTTATAGCAAGAGATATAAGTACGGACAGGAAGAGAGATAATAGAATGGATTTTCAGAAGCACTCAGCGGTGGCCTAAATGTGCTCACATTAACAACAGTGGCAATTAGCCAATGCTGACCATTTTTGAAAATCAGTCTCTCTCTCTCTCTCTCTCTCTCTCCCCTTAGTTACCCTGGTGTGAATTTGGAATAATTTGCTTTTAAGTCAGTGATTTATGTCTGTGCAACTGGGATCAGGCCAAGCTGATTTGGTTTACTTTGTAATATTTTTTTAGAAATTGAAAATATTTGTCCTGCCACCGGAGGGACCCACCTCCTGGTACAGTTTCGCTTTCCATGCACCTTCAGTTCTTGCCTCTATGCTGAGACTGCCAATGGGATACTAGCCGTTGAGGGTGGTTTCGCTAATACAGAAGGACCTAAACAAATTGGAGGATTGGGCCAAAAGAAATCTGATGAGGTTCAACAAGGACAAGTGCAGAGTCCTGCCCTTAGGACAGAAGAATCCCATGCAGAGCTACAGACTGGGGACCGACGAGCTAGGCAGCAGTTCTGCAGAAAAGGACATGGGGGTTACAGTGGATAAGAAGCTGGATACGAGTCAGCAGTGTGCCCTGGTTGCCAAGAAGGCTAATGGCATATTGGGCTGCATTAGTAGGAGCATTGCCAGCAGATCGCGGGAAGTGATTATTCTCCTCTATTCGGCATTGGTGAGGCCACATTTGGAGTATTTTTTCCAGTTTTGGTCCCCCCACTAAAAAAGGATGTGGAAAAGTTGGAGAGAGACCAGCGGAGGGCAACAAAAATGATTAGGGGGCTGGAGCACAAGACTTATGAGGAGAGGCTGAAAGAACTCGGCCTGTTTAGTCTGCAGAAGAGAAGAGTGAGGGGGGATTTGATAGCAGCCTTTAACTACCTGAAAGGGGGTTTCAGGGAGGATAGAGCTAGGCTGTTCTCAATGGTGGCAGGTGACAGAACAAGGAGCAATGGTCTCAAGTTGCAGTGGGGGACGTCTAGGTTGGACATTAGGAAAAAGTTTTTCACTAGGAGGGTGGTGAAACATTGGAATGGGTTACCTAGGGAGGTGGTCGCATCTCCATCTTTGGAGGTTTTTAAGGTGCGGCTTGACAAAACCCTCGCCGGGATGATTTAGCTGAGGATAGTCCTGCTTTGAGCAGGGGGTTGGACTAGATGACCTCCTGAGGTCCCTTCCAACTCTAATAGTCTATGATTCTATGATTCTATAATACATTTCACATAGGCCTTTAAGCAGCCATCACATGGTAACAATTTTCATTCACTATCAAGCTGCCTTATTTGAACCGATGTCTTCAAAGTGAAGGGCTCCATATCCCATTACCCAACCCCAAATGTCTAGTCCCTTAATCTGATTTAAGAATCCATCTCAACTGCACGCTCGCTACTTATTTTTAATGTAATGCTTTGTCAAACCCCCACAGAGTTCTGATGCTTTTTCTTTGCATTTCCTTCTTCGTCATTGTTTATTACCAAGATTTTTGTGATGAACTGTGGCATCACAGAATGTATTGGGGATGAGAGGAACAATCCTGTGAAAAATGGATGGGTCTGCTTACACATGTGGTTGCTTGGCAAACAACAATACTTAATTCCAGTAAAATAGGCTTAGTAGGTTTTCCTCATGCATTAGTGCTATTGAAAATTTAGTGCTGGTGAAGGATACAGAGAATAGGTACAGCACAAGCAGGTACAGGGCTCACTTCCCCCTGCAGGCCCGCTTTATCCCTTTCCCCACCGCTAAATCTTTCAGTGACCACTCCTTCAAGTGTGAGCTGGTAGTTCAGTTTGCCACCACAGACCATTAGGAGGTGGCACCACTGATGGGGCTATGGGGTTCTGCACTAGCTGAGGATCTAAACTCAGTGCCTCCTTAGCCCTGAGTGACTCTGCCGAGATGAAACTGATGGCACAGGTGTGATGGTAGAGTTTGTGATTTAGATTCCTGTCTATAGGGAACTGGACTGAGGCACCAACCTCATTGCACATAAGCCAAGAACAGCCATCAGTTGGCAATGATCGTCACTCACTACCAGCCCGCTCTGAATTTGATGAGGTGACCGAGAGCGAGGTGAAAAATTCCATACCCTATTATGAATCCTACGGCTCTTTCAGTTCTGCTTCTTTTAAAAAAAATCTCGTTTGAGCTTCATTTTTTCAACTCAGATAGCTTTTAAAACAACAAGTTGGTGTAAATCTGTGTCACTCCATTGAAATCAGTAGAGCCTCACTAATGTCTACTAGCAAAGGGTCTGGCCACTTGCTGATTCAACACACTTTGTCACTGCTGCTCTGAAATCTTCCTTTCCTTTCTGCAGATGGCTTGATGGACTGTATGGACCCTGACTGCTGCTTGCAGCCTTCGTGCCATGTTAACTCACTGTGCCTGGGTTCACCGGACCCCCTGGATATCATACAGGAGACTCAAGCCCCCGCATCCCAACAGAACTTGCACTCTTTCTATGATCGAATCAAGTTCCTGATTGGCAAGGACAGCACACATCTCATCCCGGGAGAGAATCCATTTGATGGAGGGTAAGTGTCTGTGTGGGGAGGGGGGGGTGTTAAACAAGAATTAAAGCCCAAGTCCTCTGTTCCCAGTCAGAGGTGGAGTGGTGAATTGTGTGCAATGAAATACTACTAAGGAACAGCAGAAAGATGCAGGGGACAAGAACTGTGTCATTACTAACATCCCAGGTGCCTGCCTATGGGAAATAGATATCTGAAGACTTTCATGACTCATATAAAGCTTCTGAAGGTCCTCCCAGGGATAAGGTGCACACAGATGGAGAAATCCATATCCTCTTCACTCAGCTTTTCATTATACGCTTTGCTCTAATGGCAAGGCACCATTGGCTCCATTAATCTTTGTAGAATAGTGGAATTAATTCACCTTGTTGGGTCTATGTCCATTTGTTTCCTTTGTTAGTCAGCCCTTTTTAAGAAATCTTTTTATCTCCATCTTACATTTATCCTAGGGTGTATCCCAGAGGTCAGAAACCACCTGTGAAACAGTGCACAGTTGCCCTCAGAATTAATTCTGATGTATGTTCCACTTAGACTACGGCTGGGTCTACACTGTCGGTGGCAAATTCGCCGCCGTCAGATCGATTGCTCTGGATCGACTGAGCGGTCTGTGTAGACGCGTTCAGTCGATCCAGCAAGCGACGCAGGAAAACCACCCCGTAAGTGGCGTAGCGCTACGTCGAAGGGAGCGCTGTTCCCTTGGACGCAGTGTGCACGGCGAGCGCAAGAGAGGCTGCAAAGTCGACTGGAGATACGCAAGTGATTTACATCACTTGCGTAGCTCCCATCGACTGCCGTCAAATCGCAAAGGTAAGTGTAGACCGGGCCTATGTGTTTGTGCCCCCTCCCTCGGGTGAAAAGGGCTTTCCCTCTCAGGATGTGCTCCCTAGCATCAAGGTCCCTTTACAGTCACTTAAGCTTCCATTTGTCCTGCCTCAGCAGTGCAGTGTCAGAAAGCAGGAGAAGACACTTCTTTCCTGTACCAATAACCCAAGTTGCTTTTCCCACAAAGCAGCCAGTGAGAGTCGTTAATCCAATGTGGCCCATCATTTGGCTTCTCTTGTTCAAACTAATGGAGTTTTCCAAGTGTATTTTGCAATGGTGCCCTGAAAACAGCAGTCCCAAGTTGACAGACTCAGCATCCCCTCCCATCTCACAGAGAGGAGGAGCTGCGACCGGAGTTACAGCCTCATGTTACATATGACTGTTAAAGGCCTCCAAAGAGCTTGAAAAGGTCCTGCAGCATAGAGAAAGCCTGACATTTTTAATGTGAAAAATAAAGCAGAAAGTTGATTGAAGGTGTCAGCATCATTAGAAGTAGGAGAGGGCAAGAATGACTTCAGCAGTTCATGCCCCAGGTCAGCAACGCGCATGCCTAAGTTTAAGCACATCTGTAGTGCTGTTGGAGTCATAGGGTGACTTGGGCTTACAGTAAAGAACATGCTTACGTATGTTGCTGAATTCTTGATAATTCAGTGATAAGTCACTGTGTTCTGAGTTCTCTCTTTCCCAAACTATGGGAAGGGTTCCCAGAAATCTCTGATAAAATCTGGAGTGTCAGCGTTTAAATTCAATCTAATTAATTATCCCTTATGTTCAGCTTTCCCAGACAAAATAGGTGTGCCATGGAAATGGGTTGGAATTGGAAAGTCAAACTTGCCATGTTCATAGGGCCAATTCAGTACTTGCAATTCCACACCCACCACAGGACCTGTTGAAGCCAATCCAGGGCTGTTCCATGGATCAGCTGACACAAGGATATTGCCTGTGGCAGTGAGCACCACCTTCTGTGACTCACCATCTACAGTGGTCCTGGAAACCGACCTCGGATGTGATCTTCTTTGAAGTACATCAATACCAATGAGTCAGCTCGATATGCTGATGTCCATGATTTGACTCTCTGCCAACCTTCTCCAGCGCCCAAGAAAGCTAGCTACAGTGCTTTGGATTAAAGCCAAGCAATGATTATGTAGCAAACAATGTTATCTTTGGCAGTCTTCACAAGACCGTAAACTGGCTAGCTGGATACCAAACGGTGCGGACCCTTGCCTAAGTATTAGTTTAGCAGATTCTTGACTGCTGGATACCAGGATTCTTAGTTATTGCAGTAAAAAGCATGCACCAGAACATGGAATAAATTATATTAGTAATTTCATTTTCAAGATGATATTTTCGGGATAGCATTTCTCAAGGCTGAGCTGTC
This sequence comes from Mesoclemmys tuberculata, assembly GCA_007922155.1. NCBI lineage: Eukaryota > Metazoa > Chordata > Testudines > Chelidae > Mesoclemmys > Mesoclemmys tuberculata. The sequence goes on from ML675690.1 coordinate 8,731,764, forward strand.
AATAACGAGCCTGGTTATAGGAGAATCTGACGTCAGATCCATGTACAACATCATTTTTAAGAGCAGGAAGATTTGTTATATGTAAATCAACATTGTGTCCATGTTTAATGAGCTTTCCCACTGACAACCAAAGAACTGTCAAATTCTACTGTCCAGGTATTACAGTGCAATTTGTTTCTGCTCATTAAGAGCCTACTCTGCTTTCAATAACAAGCAGATTTTCAGGGAATTACACATCTTCCATTCATACAGTAGATGAAGCTACCCAATAGTGTACTGATATGATGAGCATGAAGTTCATTCCTGTGCAGAGACCCAGCACAAGATCTGTTACTGCTTAAGTGCCACTTAAGTTCTTAAAAACAGGGCTTAAGTGGTTCATAAGCCTTGTGCTGGCTCTCTGCACAGGTGTGGATTTCCTCTCTAAGTATGAAAGTATCCTATTATTGAAAGATCATAGCTCAAAAGAGACATCTGCCATCCAAAAGGCTGATATTTCATACGTCCTTGGCATATAAAGTTTCTCCCTTGCTAAAATGGGGAATGCAAAGATTAAAATTAATGGAGCAGGTTCATAACTGATTTTTTTTTCCATTTGTTGCATCGGATCTAGTAAATTGGCCTTACTCTTTAGTCTACTCTCAGCATGAAAAGCCCTACAATTACATCAGTGATTTATGACATTTTGCTATTCTTTAAATATCAACACTAGGTGATTAACAATAAACATGGCCTCCAGACATGCCACCTCCAGCTGTGATATCACATCTCACACGTTACACAGCCTTGACCATAGCATAGGAGCCCTCTAAGGAAAACCCACGTGCTGCAGAAAGTGATGTTAGTCGCTAAATAGGTGGCTATATTTTCCTCTGTGCAAATACCAAGCCAGTGCCCCAGCACAGTGTCAGGGACACTGTGACACTGAGCTGCTGGACGTGCTGTTCTGCTTGATAAATTAACTAGTAATAAGTCACCAGGACCAGATGGTATCCACCCAGGAGTTCTGAAGGAACTCAAATGTGAAATTGCACAACTCCTAACCGTGCTATGTAACCTATCATTTGAATCAACTTCTGTACCAGATGACTGAAGGATAGCTAATGGGACACCAATGTCAAAAAGGCTCCAGAGGCGATCCTGGCAATTAAAGTCCAGTAAACCTAACTTCAGTACCAGGCAAATTGTCTGAAACTGTAGTAAAGAACAGAATTATCAGACACATAGATGAATGCACTCTGTTTGGGAAGAGTCAACCGTGTTTTTTCTAAAGGGAAATCATGCCTTGCCAATCTGCTGGAATTCTTTGTGGGGTCAACAAGCATGTGGACAAGGGGTGATCCAGTGAATATACTGTACTTAGATTTTGAGAAAGTCTTTGACAAACTCACTCACCAAAGGCTCTTAAGCAAAGTAAGTGGTCATGGGATAAGAGGGAAGGTCCTCTACTGGATAAGTAAATAGTTAAAAGATAGGAAACAGAGTAGGAATTAAAAATCAGTTTTCAGAATGAAGAGAGGTAAATGGTGGTGTCCCCCAGGGGTCTGTACTGGGACCAGTACTGTTCAACATATTGCCAAATGATCTGGGAAAAGGGGTAAACGGTGAAGTGGCAAAATTTGCAGATGATACAAAACTACTCAAGATAGATAAGTCCAAAGCAGACTGCGAAGAGTTACAAAAGGATCTCACAAAACTGAGTGACCAAGCAACAAATGACAGCTGAAACTCAGTGTTGATATATGCAAAGTAATGCACATTGGAAAACATAATCCTAACTACACATACAAAACGATGGGGTCTAAATTAGCTGTTACCACTCAAGAAAGAGATCTTGGAATGATTGTGGATAGTTCTCTGAAAACATCCACTCAATGTGCAGTGGCAATCAAAAAAGCAAACAGAACGTTGGGAATCATTAGGAAAAGGATAGATAATAAGACAGAAAAATATCATATTGCCTCTTTATAAATCCATGGGTACACCCACATCTTGAATACCGTGTGCAGATCTGGCCACCCCATCTCAAAAATAATATTTTGGAATTGGAAAAAGTACAGAAAAGGGCAACTAAAATGATTAGGAGTATGGAAAAGCTTCCATATGAGGAGAGATTAATAAGCCTAGAAATTTTCATCTTGGAAAACAGACAACTAAGGGGGGGCTATGATAGGGGTCTATAAAATTATGACTGGTGTGGAAAAAATTAAATAAGGAAGTGTTACTTACTCCTTCTCATAACACAAAAACTAGGAGTAACCAAATTAAATCAATAGGCAGCAGGTTTAAAACAAACAAAAGGAAATATTTCTTCACACAGGGAACAGTCGACCTGTGGAACTCCTTGCCAGAAGATGTTGTGAAGTTTAAGACTATAATGGGGTTCAAAAAAGAACTAGATAAGTTCACGGAGGACAAGTCCATCAATGGCTATTAGCTAGGACAGGCAGGGATTTCTGTTTGCCATAGGCTGGAATGGCTGACAGGATGGATCGCTGGATGATTACCTGTTCTGTTCATTCCCTTTGATGCACTTGGCATTGGCCACTGTTGGAAGACAGGGTACTGGACTAGATGGATCATTGGTCTGACCCAGTACGGCCATTCATATGTTCTTATAAGATGTAAATCTCAGTGTGCTGAGCTCTTGTGGTCATTTAAGAACCCAGTGCACTTTTCACAGGGGTGGGGAGTTGTTCTGGACTTACAGGATAGTCACTCTCCTGAAGTTTTGGGCGCTGTGGCCGAGTGCCGTTCAAAGCTGTCGCTTGTCACCCCAGAGATGGCAACTGTTTAGCCCTGGACTGTCAGTAATTCCTACACAGAGAGAATGTGTGCAGTTGGTAAAGTGCTTTGGGATCCACTCCACATGGATGGTAGGGGAACACACACACGCAAGCCGTTCATCATTAACATTCAGACAACGGAACATAGCTTCTAGCTGAATCTTCCCTGATGCTTCTCTGGAGTGTGTGGTAGGCAGATGATAGGCCTGCTGATATCAAAGGGACTGCTTGCACACGAAGGTAATGCTTGGCGTGAGTCAGGGTGGTAGCATGTGTTGCTAAGAGACGATGTGTCCCCATTTCTGTTCTCCCTTCTAGGGACATACCCCAGCCTGGCTCGCATGGCTGCACAGTAGGGATAGGTGTAAAGAGGGTGCAGAGTGTCTGTCTACTGCACTGGGGGTGGTCAGAATCTTGGCCCCTGTTTTATCCTCTGTGCTATCCAGATACCTCCCATTTCAGCGTCGGAGTTGCTCCTATCTTGTGTGGGGAAGATGAGCACCCCTAGAGTGCAGGGCAGGGGGAGTCGGCAGCAGTAGACATCCTCACAGGAGCCGGATGGGGAGTGGGCCAGAGCAGATGCTCGGGGTGGGCGTGCCCTCAGCGGCCTTTGAAAGTTTGCAGCCACCTGCTATTTTGATGTGCCGTGCACGCCTCCAGAGGTAGGACCCCCATCAAATTAACGGCCGTGAAAAAGGCGTCATAGACTGTGAAATCTGGTCTCCCCTGTGAAAACTGGCTGTTTTGGGGAGACCAGAATTCACAGAGCTGGATGGCCAGAGAGCAGCAGCTGCAGCCAGGGAGCCTAGCTCTGAAGACAAAATGAGGGTGGCGTGGGGGGGGGAGACTGTCACTTTTTGGGGAGGCACGGCTGGTTTTACAGGTGAGCAGATGGGCAACCAGCCAGGGCTCCAGGGGGTGCCATGGTCACCTCCCAACACACACACAGCCAGCCCAAGGCCCCTTTAATTCCCAAGCCCTAGGCTCGGAGCTAGGGAGTGGCAGGGCTGGAGGTGCCCCAGCCAGGGGCTCCTACTGTACGCCGGGCTCCAGCTGCTGGATGGCTGGGAGGGGACAGGACTTCCTCTCGCCCTGCACAGGTCGCTCCTGGGGCTGAATCAGACCCACCTCCAGGAACCTCCCCCGGCTGCAGGAAGCCCTGTGGCTGCTGGCTGGGAGCCAGCTCTGAAGGCAGAGAATAGCATGTATGGTGTTGCCACGCGGCGCTGCCTTCAGAACCTGCCCTCTGGCCGCTCAGCTCCGAAGGCAGCAGCGCAGAAGTAAGGGTGGCAATGTTATGACCCCCCCCCCACAATAGCCTTGTGACACTCTCCCCCTCCGTTCCCTTTTGGGCTGGGACCCCCACGGTTACAACACTGTGAAATTTCAGATTGAAATATCTGAAACCATGAAATGTATTATTTTTAAAATCCTTTGACCATGAAATGGATCAAAAGGGACCATGAAGTTGGTAGGGCCCTAGCCACAAGGAGAATGACTTCAGCCATTGTGGCTTGTGTGATGCCCCTCTGTGCCCATCCCATTAACGCCGCAGCAGCCGCTTCTAATGCCACAGTCTAGCCCTCAGTGTCTATGTATTGCTTGAGTTTGTATCTAATACTGTTGTTGGAGGGGAGATGTTTATTGTCCCTGGTGGGACCATATCAACACAATACATTTGCATTTCCTACATGGCCTATGTAGAAGTGGCAGCAGAATTAAATATATGACGGAATACCTATACAATACATCCCCTGGGCTTTAGAGACATGGCTTAGCTACCCTTTAGAAAGAACAGCCATGCAGATCATCTAATGGAGTACAAATAAATGAATATCTCATGACAGCTCGCCTTTGAGTGAATTTATTATTGAATTATACTCTAGCTTTTTAAGAACAAGCTGAGCTGACAAGCCACCTCATCACCACAAAAGGGGGGAGGGCAAAAAAACCAGACAGTGATAAATTACCCTGATGGATAAAGGTAAAGACTGTGTCTCCTCCAAAATACCAGCAATTATATAGTATTCATGTCTGGGTAAAAAAAACCCACTGGTCATATTGAAATGAGTGTTGATGACGATGATGAAGCAAGTAGCTAAGTTAAATTCTGAATGCACAGAACGTCTTTTCGCATCATTTTGATGAACAGATAACAAGTATCCTTCTCCCACTTGATCATTCCTGTATTGATTTCAAAACCACTTACTCCTGCTGTTTGCTTTGTATCTTTAAGCTGTTCTTAGTTGTCCGTCACCAAAAGGAGCAGCACAGGATGTACTGATGTCAAGTTGTTGACTTTCAAGTGGGACACCTAATATCCTTGTTCTCTCTTGAGGGACAGTGTCAGACAGTAGTCTCAATTCATGGCCTGCGGAGTTTTTATGTCAAGTGTCGGCATAGGACTAAAATCCTGAGGCAGCCAGGCACAGAACTGACTTTTTTCTATAGTATGTTTTAAAAAGAACTCAGTGTGTTTTGAAAGAGTATCTACTTTTGACTTCCTGATGGTTTATGGCACGGCTATCATGTAAAGCCATGATACTGTGCTGTCAGTATAATTAACTGGCATAGGAAAAGACCTATGGAATAGAGCTCAGTGTTGTGTCTGAGTGCCCTCCTGAGGGTTGGCCTCTGGTACTAGTTACAGAGAGAATCTCTTCCCTCCCTCACATCTCGAGCCAATGCACAGGGAAGGAAGAAGGGCCCATGCTTTAAAATTCTGCCTGGAGGTCACATTTCTTGGGTTCTCTTTCCAACTCTGTTACTGATGCCTGATATGACTTGTGGCCAGTCACTTCAATGCTCGATACCTCAGTTTCCCCATCTGTATAATAGGGATGATAAAATTAGCCACCCTATGGGAATGTTTGAAGCCTCGCTAGTAAATGGTTATAAAAGCATTTTGAGTTCATGAGGCAGAGGGTACTGTATAAATGCAATACTTAGGTATTTTATAATATATAGTGTGTATGTTTGCTTCTTTATTTATTTTTACTTTGCACAATCAAACCTTACCTCATCCATTGTCTAGAGCCAAAGCCAATCAGCTGAGAGAACAGCAGAATGTGAAAGGGGTTGGGGAGAGAATGTATCCAAATCTTGTTTAACCCTTTCAGCTCAGTTCTCAGGGATTTAAAATGACGATCTGCATCGTGCTTTCATGGTATCCTTGGATTTGTTTGCTTTCCCCATTTGTCCCAGTGTCGGATGGTAGCCAGCGCCCAGACAAACACGTAGGCCTTGTCTTCACTGTGAAAAAGGTGTATTTTTTACATGGGGGTAACTAACACAGGGGAGCTATCCTGACATAAAACCACAGCGAAAACAAGGCACTTTAATTTACTCTGAGGTAAGTAGGCAAGGTCAGCCCCGAGCATGTGTTTACTGCTGACCTTGTCTACTTTACCCCATGGTAAAACTAAAGTGCCTTGCCTTCACTGGGTTTTCACTGTGGAATAACTCACACGGGTTAGTTACCCTGTGGTAAAACATGCACCTTTTATAGCAGTCAGGATAAAGCCTTAGACAGGAGCTTGAAACGACAGTGATTAGTGCAGTCACCATAGTCGCAGTCTTGTGTAGTAGCGACGTCTCTGATATACTGCCTTCGTTGTTTTGGCTTTAATCTGAAGTATTGTAGTTAGGTCTCTTTACTTCTGGAAGAGCTTGATTGTAGACGTGAAACATAGTAATGAGGCAGTGATGCATCCTCTAGCTGGCTTCTGCCTTAGGTCAATTTTGCCATCTGCAGAAGATGGTTGCATCATAGGGGATTATGAGGTTCTGCTGATGATCTTCCTGATGTCAGCTGATCCAACATGTGCTTTTGGATTGGCTACAGGAGGCCCATCACTTCTCACAACTGGGTAGGTTGGTCTGCAGCAAAATAGCACGCATATAATGGAACTAATGAAATGCAGCCACCTCTGGGGTGAAACACAGACACTAACAGAGCACAGCAACTCTACATGACGGTTTAGGATATGGTTTAAAGAAGGTTACCTTATCTACATGAACTGCCTCATTATCATAAATAGGTTTGAATAAACGTTGATATAAACCTATCCAGTGTGCTCAGTGGAGGGACATGGTGCAGCTAATATGTTACAAATAAATAATAATAATTAATAGTAGTAATTCCCATCCCTGACCTTGAGATTAAGGAAACATTTTTATGTTTTAAACAAAGAAAATACAAGAGATTTTTATACCATCTCCTTATCGCCTTCTTTTCTTGCTTTCCCAAGGCATTGTTTTTCTTTTGTAGCTTTCTGCTGAAGTGAACTTCTTAATCACTTGTGATCATGTTTTCTGAAAATGAAAAGGGCAAAGAAGCGGTCAGAAAGTCCAAAATAGCTTCTTTTACTTTGGTAATATTTCTCTTAAACAAAGATAGAGTGAACTTTTTTAAAAAAAAAGCCCTCTCCTGTACAGAGGACAATAAATGTATGTGCTTTTGACTTCATCCTTCCTTTTAAGTTAAAAATGTAATGTATGCTGTCATTTCATGTCGTTGTGATTTTTAAATTTCAGTAACATTAATTCCATGCAATAAGTTACTGCAAAAATATGCACATATTGAAAGGATTCATGTAAATTAAAAAAAAGGATGAAGATCCAATCCTTTTGTAAGTTGCTTTCCATAACTGATCCATACCATGATCATTGCCCATTTGCTGATTCCTTAATCGAATGCAATGTTCATGGCATCATTAGAAACAAATCCTGTGATATGGTGGACTTATTCAGTCAGTAGAGAGTATTGAGATACAATTTGTAATAAAATATTACAAATGATTGGATACTTGTTGCCAATGATCTTTTGATAATTCTCCTGGAGCTTTCTAGCAGAAATGGTTATATTCAAAGAACTGAAGAATTAAGCTCTCATCTACTGGTAGACTATTGATAGCTTTTCAATGGGGAAAGGAAAATAGTTTAAAAAACTAGCAGAATAGTTGGGGGGGGGGATGAGGGGGAGCTTGTTGTCATGGAAAAATTAATGCATCAATATCCAGCAGAATAACTAGAGGACAAATAAATATTTGGTTACCATTTATTCAATACCTGAAGTACATTTACCTGCAAAAATCTCCACACACCTGTCCAATTTTTTTAATATTAATGTTTGATAGACACGCCTGGTTTAATAAATATGAGTAGAGTAAGCAGTTCCACTCAGTTTAGTAAAGTTGCCAGAAACAACATCTTCTGGATGGTTTAAAGAGGCTCCCTCTGTATTATGGTAATACCATGCTAAACAGAAGGATCTGATTATTCTCTGGCTCTGTGTTTCTCTGAACAAAAAAAGCTCATGCTAACTCTTGTGAGGGTTATCATTGTGTTTGTGATATTTACATTGCAGTGATTTATAAACCCGCTAAAACTTTCTAAATAAATAAATAGCTATAATACAACCCTCTTCCCCCAAAAACCTGTATATTTTCTTGATCTATTCTCTTCATAATTCCCACAACTTAAAATTGTATCGTTACAAAGCTAGCAAACAGCCTATAGATAGTTGAATAATCTTTTTTTCTGCAATACCCACGAAAAGCGAGCTAATTACATCATTAATGTTTAAACGATGTGTTCCTCTTTCTGTGTGTCCCATTTAGTCCTTCTATCGTTGTGTCTGTCTTGTGCAGCCTGTGAACAGGGGCTGCCTTTATTTTATGTCTTGTACAGCATTAAGCACATTGCCAAAGCTTAAAAAATAACTATCGGTAATATGAATTACAATATCTGTTAGATCAGGTAAGCAAATTCCTCCATGATTTGATTTTGCAAGCCTCATGAGACCTGGCATAACAATAAGTGTATCATTTCTTCTGAGATTTACTGCACCATAAAGTCGTTACCTCTCATAGACATAATGGCTTGTAGAATCCAATTTTTTGTAGGGTATGAAATTAACCTAACTCATCATTCTACGCAAAAATAGCTTGCTCCATAAGAGCTACTGAACCCCTCTGCACTCTGAAGGGCTAAGAACCTAAAACCCTGATTATCTTTTCATTTACACAAGTGTAAATCAGGAGCAGCTCTTCTTAGAGATACACTAGTGTAGATGAGAGGAGAATCGGCTCTGAAATCTTTTTTGATGTATGGCATTATGGGAAGCAGTGAATTCCACTTAAACTTTACATCACAGCTTAACATAACTATATTTTGTATAGCGCTTTCTTTACCAACTGTATCCTAAAATACTTTTTCAGGGTTCAGTAACATAGTAGGAGTTAAATATTATATAATTGCACAAGTCATTGCTAGTGCAACTGTCTTCTCTTCATTTCCTATTTTGTGGAGTACCCTTCCTGCATCCCTGTGCCTCACTTGCTCCTCTTCTCATCACAAGTCTCATCTGAAAAATCATTTTCCCCTGGAAATGGTGAGTTGATGAAGCAGAGAGCTCCAAGATGTTATAGATGGCAGGAGGAGGAGCAGAAGCTTTTCCTTCCAACAGTGGCCAGATTGTTTGGCAAATCAGAGAGGAGGATGTGCTTCCAGAAGGAAGAGACAGAGCTAGGTTTATAAAATAGGACCAAATCTAATGGGGGTTCTATAACGAATAAGGGCAGTTTAGAACTAAATCCTGACATCTACGGACTCTAAGTGGAGTTGTTCTGTGGAGGTGGTTATGTGATCACGGGTTTTACAAGTGGCAAGTGTACAACTGTTTTCTGATATAATGTTATTTTCTTAGTAAATTGGCATGCACCCAGGGTGCCTTTTTAATTTTACAGAGATACAGATATGAATAGCTTACTGCCAATATTGCCGGCAGAATGGTAGCCAGTGATGTTGGAGAAGATCATTGTCAACTGAAGATGACTAATAACTACTCCGATAAAGTTTACAGGATAAATCTGCATTGAGCAGAATGGAGGCAGAAATACATAATGCAGGGCTTGAAAAACTGGACACTTGCTAGCCAGGGAACTAAACCTACAAATGAGAGGTAGGGACAAAAGGAGTTCAGGATAGCTGGCAGCTTCTCAGAGAGATAACATTAAAGGTGCAACAGCAAACTATCCCAATGCAAAGGAAAGAAGGGAAGACTAGTAATTGGCCAATGTGGCTACATCAGGAGGTCTTTAATGACCTGAAAATTTAAAAGAAATCCTACAAAAAGGGGAAACAGGAATAAATTGCTAAGGATGAGTATTAAAGAATAGCAGAATCATGTAGGGAAAAATACAGAAAAGCAAGACACAAAATGAATTACACCTAGCAAAGGATATAAAAGCCAGTAAGCTAAATTGTGACCAAATACGTAACACAATTAATATTAACAAGTGGGAAGGACCACAAAGCAAAATAGAGAAAGAACAAGTTAAAGAATATTTAGGTAAGTTAGATGTATTCAAGTTGGCAGGGCCTGATGAAGTTCACCCAAGGCTACTTAAGGAACTAACTGAAGCAATCTCAGAACCATTAGGGATTATCTCTGAGAACTGCTGGAGGATGGGTGAGGTCCCAGAGGACTGAAGAGGGGCAGACGTATTATCTTTAGAAGAGGGAAGCAAAGAGGACCTGGAGAATTATAAACCAGTCAGCCTAACTTTGACAGTTGGAAAGATACTGGAATAAATGATTTAACAGTCAATTTATAAGCACCTGAAAGATCATAGGGTAACAAGTAATAGCCAGCACGGATTTGTCAAGAACTGATCATGCCAAACCAACCTAATTTCCTCCTTTGTCAGGGTTACTGGCCTAGTGCATGGGCGAGGGAAGTTGTATATGTGATATGTCTTGATTTTAGCAAGGCTTTTGACATGCAGTTCGACATGACATGCCCATAAGCAAACTAGGAAAATGTGGTCTAGATGAAATTTCTATGAAGTGGATGCAAAATTGGTTGAAAGCCAGTACTCCAAGAGTAGTTATCAATATTTCATGGTCAAACGGAGGGATGGGGGAGGTTCATCTAATAGGGTCCTGCAGTGGTCTGTTCTGAGCCCAGTAGTATTCAATATTTTCATTCATGACTTGGATCCGGGAGTAGGAAGTATGCTTATAAGAGCTGTGGATGACACCCAGCTGGGTGAAGGACAGGATTAGAATTCAAAATGATCTTGCTAAATTGGAGAATTGGTCTGAAATCAACAAGATGAACTCAATAAAGATAAGTGCAAAGTATTCCACTTAGGAAGGAAAAAAATAAAGCATGATTACAAAATGGGGAATAACTGGCTAAGTGGTGCTGTAAAGGATCCAAGAGTATGAGTGGATCACAAATTCCATAGGAGTCAATAAAGTGATGCAGTTGTAGAAAAGGCTATCATCGCTCGGGGGTGTATGAACAGGAGTGTCACATGCCAGACAAGGGAGGTAATTGCCCTGCTCTACTTCTCACTGGTAATTCCTCAGCAGGAGTACTTCATTGATGGTAGGGCAAGAAGTAATTGGCCTGATCTGCAGGCAGGAAGAGAAGGTAGGACAGAAGTAATTGGCCTAATCTTCAGCATGGGCGATTTAGGTTAGCTATTAGGAAAATCTAACTTTAAGGGTACTTAAACTCTGGAATAGTCTTCCAAGAGAAGTTATGGAATCAAGGTTGGAGGTTTCCAAGAACAGGTTAGACAAACATCTGTGAGGAGAGGTTTATTTGGTCCTGCCTCAGCGCAGAGGACTGGAGTACAGGATCTCTCATCTTCCCTTCCAGCCCGACGTTTCTTGATTCAATAAAAGACCAGTTAGAGAGAGAAGGTGAGATACCATGGTGATGAACTTGGTGTAAAAAAACAAATAGAATACACTGTAAATCTAGAGCTGTTGTTGTGCATCTTGGTGAGTAAGAGTTTTATTGACAGACCTCAAGTACCAGCTTAATTTATTCCTAAAACTACCGCAGCATTATACTGTTGTTTTTTCTCCAGTTTTCCTTAGCCAGTTTAAGTAGTGGTCTTTGAATATAACATTTGGATTAATTGCTTGCATTATTAGGGACTGTATGTTTTTGTAGAATGAATGACAAAAAGTAAAGCACTTCTGCAAAATACTAACACGTAAAAAACAATCGCATAAAAGATCATCACGTTTTTCTGCCACTCAAGTGATGAGGCCCTGTAGCTAGATTATATGGATAGGTTAAAAAAAGAGAGCTGATAAAGTTTAGTTCCTGCAGACAGCCTAGATTTTCCTTCCCTTTGCTGAGCTGGGTCATTTTTGTTTTTCTCCTGGCATTCCTTTTCTCCTGTGTCTCCCACTCCATCAGCTCCTCAGGAAGTCAAGCTGCGGAAGCTGTCGCAGGCTCTGTCTGTCAGTGCCACTTCAGCAAATCCCTGAATGCACAGTTGGTCGGATGTCAACGTGTTTAGGTCCTCCTCAGCCTGACACTGGCATTCTGGTACTCTATTTATTGGCAAGGTTCTCTGCCTAGCCTAATTAATTTGTTTTGAATCCCAGCTGCCTGACATATGCCAAACTCTTTCAGGAACTCACGTGTGTTATACGTGGTTGTGTGGGAGATTTTCTGGATGGCTACTTTTTAGTTTTAATTTTCCTTGTTTTTTTAAAGTCTTTTTCTAGTTTAACATCTCAAGAATCTTTCGTTTCCATTTGCTTACCAAACTTCATGATTCAAGTGACAACCACAGGTTTGTTGAGTAGTTTTCAGCTGTAGACTTTCCCACTGCTAAACTAAACAGGAAGAGCCAGATTGTGGCTGACCCTGTGCAGGAAGAGAATGTAAGGTGCCTTCTCTCTCATAGCTGGGAGGCCAGGGTCCAGGAACTGCGCATAGGCAGCGTTGAGATTGCCACTAGCTGCCAGGGACAGAGTGGGATTGTATGTTATACTGCATCCTGTGCTATAAATGAGCAAAAGGACGATAGCTGCAAGTGACCCAAGACCACATCTGTAATTATTTGGTTTATTGGTAGGAGTTTTCTCTGGCACTCATCATCAAGGTAGCTGAGCACATCACAAACCAGTGCCACCATACCACAGTGGTATAAGAACCTATGTACAAGACATTTGAAGGTTACTCAATTTATCCTCACAGTGCCCCAGTGAGGTAGAGCAGGGTTTTTATTCCCATTTTGCAGATAGGGATCTGTGGCCCAGAGAGTGACTTGCTCAAGTTCATGCTAGAAGTCTGTGGCACAACCAGGAATAGAAGCTTGATCTCCTGATTTTGACATGAGGGCTTTAACAACAGAAACATCCTTCCTCTCCATTCACCCTGTGCAGCTCTGGTGAAGCCACATCTAGAACAGGATGTCCAGTTCTAGGCATCTCGATACCAAAAAGATGTCAGCCAAGTTGGAAGCAACTTACAGAACACTAACAACAATGATTATACGGATGAAGAGCCTTCTGAGTAGAAGTTAAAATATTTAATATGAATAACCCGGCCAAAGTATGGCTAAGGGGGTGGGGAGGTCATGTCAGTCATCTAAATGTATTTGAAGCCTTTAAACTTCCAGGAAAAAAGGAATGAGGATGATACAATGGGTTGTGATTCGGAGGAATGGGGTAACACTAAGAAAAGGAAAATTTATCATGAACACCAGAAAATAATTCCTAACGATGAAATATATGAGCCTCATCAAAGCCTGTTTGAAGTCAATTAGAGTATTTCCATCAATTTCAACAAGCATAAGATCAGACCCTGTTAGACTATGGAATAGTTGCCCAAAGGAAGTCCTTCAGGAAAAGGAATGTCTTTATTTCATCTACTGTATAATGCCAAACGTTTTGTCAGCACTAAACAAGTAATAGTTAATAATAAAGATTTGGAAATCCCATTGCCTGAGATGTTTAAAATTAAGCCAGGCAAAGAACTAGGAATCATATTGTAGGGAAGAGTCCTTCCTTAAATTGGATTTGATGATCTAATTGGGATTTTTCCTTTGTTTTCTAGTATTTTACAACTGTTGGCATACTTGGATTTTTTTTTTTTTTAATTTTGACATGTAAATACAGGTCTTACTAAAGAAAGTGGGACTTTCTCTATAGCTATAGAAGGGGAGAGTAAATTTGTCTCTACCTTTGATAGCACTGGGCCCTGAATCATACCTGAGGGGAAGGTGGACATTAACTTAATCTTCCCAGGATTACGAATTATTTCACAAAGCCATGGTCTAAAATTACTTTGACTCAGACTTGCCATCTAGCAAACCACATGATAGCAATTTGGCAATGATTTAGTGTTCCCTAATTATAAGGAAACCTCTATAGAAAAATACAAGACCAGAGGGGCTGGGAAAGGCTAATTAAAAAATAAAACCAGACCGGAGAACTGGTTATTGTAAAACAAGGGATCTGCACAGTCACATGTAAATGCAGTCAGAAAAAATATAGTTCAGGCAGTAGATGAAATCCGTTAATAATTCAATGGAAAGACACGTCTTCAGCAAAGAGAAATTCAATTTCGCTTAACTATAGAAAACATCATCAGTGCTGGAAAAACTAGCTGATGGAATAAATCTTCCCTATTAACATGAGAGATAATTGTATGTAAATATATAGGGAGACCTTCCTAGCAGGGCTGAGAGTCTTTGCAGTACCACTTAATGTGTTTGCAATGTAATTGCATTTAGACCAAGGTCTTCTGAAGGAAATGGCTGACTAAATTAGCATTAACCAGGTTCCTGGGGAGCTGGGTGCATTGTGGGTAGTCGATCTTGCCTCCAGAAAGGACACATTGACACTGGTGAGGCCAGCTGCTTACAAAGCATAGCGTTAATTGTTTTTCCCAACTGGGGCAAATTTTATCAACTGGGGAAGTAGAACATTTGAGGCTTTGATCAGGCAAAGTCTGGGTTTCAGTTTCTCATCCTTCCCCCACCCCCATCCCTCCTTTAATTAAGTTCAGATATTTGTTCACACTGCCCCAACTTGCTTTTATTACCATGGTTTGAGGAGGACTACCCTCTGGGAGCCATTGTTCCTTATAGAGTCTAAATAAAGGAATTGTTAGAGCCCTCAAGGAGATTCCGGGGGGCCAGGGATGCTTGCCCGAGAGTTTCTTGTCTCTGAAGATGGGCTAGCTGGGCCCAAATCAGTAGGCAAAGAAGTGAAGCAAAGAGAGCTGAGCATGACAACTTGAAGAGTTGTTGAAGGAAGGAGGGAGTCGCTCACCGGAAGCTAGACGTGCAGACACGTTTGTCAGAATTGCCCCTTTAGGGTGAGTCTTTTTGCATATTTTTATTATGCCTGTAACTGTGCGGCTGTTACTTCTCCCTGCAGTCCTAGTGCCCATGATCTCATGAAGGCTTCGGGCCAGACTCTCAGCTGGGCCACAGCAGCCAAGCTCTGTTTACACAAGCTGAGGATCTAGTTCAGCGTGTTGGCTACAAGTTTACTCACAAGGCTTTATCTGCTTAGATTCTGGGGAATTTACCATCATAATGGTTAGTTATCTTTTGCCTAGAGCACCAGTTAAGGCATCTACGACATTTGGACTACTTTCTTCTGTTTGCTTATCGTTTGTGGGGAGGCAGTGGAATAAGGTAGCAACCCTTCTTCATGATCTCATGAAAATGGGCTCTATTTGTAGGGCTCGACCACTTCAAAATGAGCAAGCAGCCATCAGTAGTGCTTTGATTTGAATATGCCATGGTAATTCAGTATGCCGGGCCCATTGGTCCCCATAGCCAGAATTTCTCTGGCCTGAACAGCGAGTTATCCTTCCACAAAATGTGCCCGGCTCTCACTGAAGCAGATGAAAAGAACGGCCTTGTGGTTAATGTAGAGGCCTCCAAATGCAAGATTTGGGTACTGCCCTGGCTGTACATATATGTTACTATTTTGGGCCAAATACTTTCCTCATGGTGTTCTGTTGACTTCAGTGGGGTTATGATAGGGATGAGTTTGGTCCTCTGTGTTTTAGTGTCCCCATTTGTCAAACAGGGATGTTCACATTTACCCACTGTCCCAGGATGTTACAGAGCTGAATTGTTAATGTACTGGTTTTTGATCCTTGGATGGAAAAGGGAATGGAATACAGAAATTATTATTGTTTTAATGATGGGACTGCTTCTCCTTCCACATTTGTGTGAATCAGGAGTAATTTTGTTGAAGTCAGTGGAGATACACTAGGGTAAAACTAAAATAAGTTAAACAAAAATCAGGTGCATTTATATCTTGTCAGTCCCAGAGAAAACCAAGAGGAATAGAGGAATCAAGTGACTAGATATTAGAGATGAACCTTGAGAAGCTTCTCTTTCTGTGTACCTAAATGACAAGTTTTGAGCCATATCCTGCCATCAACCTATGCACAGAAATCCCTACTTAATTCAATGGAGAATGCTGCTATAATTGCATGGCATGACAACTAAAAAGTCTATCTTCTATGTGGTGGAATAAATACCAAGTGAAATCCTTATTTGATACAAATATTGGTTTTCACTGTGCCATACAATCTTTGCTGTGTTGATGCACCCCTTAGGTAATAACATGTGAATTCTGTGGTATTCCATAGTAATAACACAAATTGCTTTCATATGCATTGAGAGCCAGATCTTCAGCAACTATAAATCAATGTGGCTCCACTGAATTCTCTTACTACCAGTAGACGGATGATAAACAGGGCTATGATGATTTATACCAGGAGGGGATCTGGTCCTAAACCAGGAGGAACATTGGCTTCTGGTCTCTGCTGGCTTGCATGACATTGCCTGTAAAAATCATACATCATATTATCTCAGCACAAAGATAGCACAATTTGTTGTTATCCCTCAGAAAAATAAGTACCTTGAGATAGATAGTGAGGCTACGTCTATACTGATGGCAGCAAATTCGCCGCCGTCAGATCACTGTCTCTGGTTCGATGGAGCAGTCTGTGTAGACCCACTCAGTCGATCCAGAAATCGACATAGGAAAACCACCTCCGTAAGTGACGCAGCGCAGTGTGGACGGCGTGCGGAATAGACGCAGCGAAATCGACGGAAGATATGCAAGTTTTTTACGTCACTTGCATATCTCCCATCGACTGCTGCTGAATCTGGAAGGTAAGTGTAGACCAGGCCTGAGATCATACCTCATTAGACACACACGATTTTTATCTTTTTTGGAAGCTCCTTGCATAGATATATGGTAACCTGTACAATCTAGGGCTCTGAACAGGGGCTTTGGAATACAGACCTGTCCATTCTGTCTTTGGCTCTGCCACAGGTTTACTGAGTGACCTCGAGCCATTGAAAACCTCAGTGGACTTTATGTTTCCTTTCTGTAACGTGCGAACCTCACAGAATTAATCCGTGTTGTAAAGCACTTTGAGTTCCTTTTGTGAAAGGTGCCATAGAAGCGTGGAGTCGAATGGAGTAGGCGTAACCTACAAACAACCGTAGTTCTGCTGTTTGCATGCTCATTTGCCGAAGCATTCTGTAGGGAACCCATCTGATCCTGGCAAATTTGCCATCATATTTTCCCCAAGCAAGAACTTACACTTCTTTCTAGAATATGGAAGATCAGCCTCATCAAGACCAGAACATCTCTTTAATCATCAGAGGACTTAATTGCTATAAACCTGCCTATGCAGTATTTGGTACAGTTCCATTCTCCTCTGTTCTAAAACATGTTTTGTCCTTAATAAGACCAATATTGTCCAGACATTGTGAAGCTCAGTGAGCTACAACCATGTCAGGATTTCATGTGCCCTTCATGAGAAAAAAGTGGAGAACAGAATATTAGCCAGTGGTTGAATATTCCTAGAGTAGAAAAAAGGTAGAGCCAAATTCTGCCCTCAGTTGTGTGTGCACAACACGTGAGTCAGCAAGAGCTATGTGCTTCCATCCGGGAGCATGATATGGCTTACTGCATTGTATTGTGTATGGTATTAGGTACCCCGGTGTGCAGGAATTCACAGCAGGGTAAGCTGGGGACCAGTCGCCAACTCTTGACATGTCTCACCATTTCCTATAATTTCTTTCCTTCATGCAGCCATGCGTGTGTAATTCGAGGTCAGGTGATAACATCAGATGGAACCCCTCTAGTTGGAGTGAACATCAGCTTTGTCAACAATCCTCTTTTTGGATACACGATCAGCAGGCAAGATGGCAGGTATGATTTCTGCTATACATCTTACTGTACATAAATATGCAGCGCTGCAAGTAATGCAGCCTGCACTGGGGAGAGACTCTCGTAGCAAAGGCACAGTCACATCTGTTGCAGCCTGAAGACATTACTGTTATTGTTAATATTGATACTGATATTATTACAGAAGTGCCTAGAGAAGCATTGGGGCTCAGTTGTGCTACGTGTTGTCCATGCATATAAAGAAATGAGGGTCCCTGCCCCAAACTCTGCCTATTCTTCATTTTTATATAGAAATTATTAGGCCAAAATAATAATTAAACCTGTATGATACAGTATTGCTAGAAGCAAGTGGTTAAAATCTGAACAGTTCCACTGAGCCATAACAAAATCACTGGGAATTGGGAAAATCTGACATTTTATCTTTTCTCTCTCAGTACTGATTGACTCTCTTTTTTTAAGGACAATAGCTAAATATAAGGAGAAATTTTTGACTGACGGAGCTGCACATACTTTAGCTAATGGTGATTAACACTAGCACTTTGGAGAGCATGACCTGGATTTACTGATTTGAACAGCTCTCCAATCTGACACTAGCGTCAAGGATTTGGCTTGACCTGGCTAGAATAGCCAACGGTGTGATAATGAAGGAGATGAATACTTGCTAGTGATGTGTACTTTATATAGTCTTGGCACGTTCCCATGGGACTTGGTGCCTACTTTACCACTAAGACTTTTCAAGATATGTTCTCATTAATGTTCCATCTACTGGAAAACACAGCTGTAGAATCTGAGTAATAGGGACGTTTCCATGAAAAACTGATGACCTCAGTTAAATGAGCATACTTTATAAGAGAAGCTGGTGTTTTTGCAAGTCTTATGATTTAGAAACTATTGAGAAAGATACAGAATCTCTCACATTTACACTGTGGTGCAGTGGCATAGCTACGAGTGGGCCTGGGTGGGCCATGGCCCACCGACCCTGAAAGCAGGCCCACCCAATCAGATTTTAAGCAATTCATCCCGCATTTTTATCAGTTTCTGTTTTGCTTGTAACATGAAGCTTGTGCCCACCCATGTCAACCACAGACCCTGCCAAAAAAACCCAGTTCTGGCTACGCCTCTGCTGTGGTGTAACTGTTAATCTCAGGCCTGGTCTCCACCTAAAACATAGGTCAGCCTAGCTACATTGCGCAGGATTGGGAAAACGTCACACCATGTTCAGCGTAGTTAGGTTGACCTAACCCCACTTTAGACACAGCGAGGTTGACGGGAGAATTCCATCAGCATAGCTACTGTGTCTTGGATAGGTGGGAAAACCCTTGCCGTTGATGTAGGAAGCATCTTCACTGCAGCACCACAGCTATGCCATTGTAGACATTCCCTCAGCGGGACAGGTCCTGATTCGCATGGGTGTAAGTGAGATCAGACTCAGGCTGCAAGGGTCAGATTCACTGCAGTGTAAAGACCTGGCTACAAAAGGAAAAAGAATAATGCTTACAAAAAACTTGACCGTGGTTAGGCAGCTGATGTGCTGGGACTCCCTGCTTTTTCATGCTGACCAGTATCATCTCATTGTTTCCTTGTGCTCTGTCTGTTGGTCTTCACCTATTGTCTACAGCGGTGGTCCCCAAACTTTTGGGGTTGTATCCCCCCTTACATGATCTGCCTGCCCCCCTCCCCGGGAGCCGGGAGCAGGACCAAAGCTGCGGATAGTGCCGGGAGACGGGGCCTGAGCTGGGCCCGGGGGGCTGGAACTGCAGCTGTGGGGCCTGGAACCAGGACCGTGAATGGGGCTAGGACCAGGAACAGGGACACAGGGCCTGAGGCCGTGAATGGGACTGGGAGCCGGGGTCTGGGGCAAAGAATGAGGCCAAATCTGAGCTGGGGCCAACCAGGAGTGGGGCATGGGGCCCTCGTGCAGGCCATAGCCAGAAGCGAGGCCTGGGGTGGGACATGGCCAGGAGTGGGGCCCAGGGCCTGGGCACAAGATGTGTCCAGGAGCGGGGCCTAGGGCCATAGCTAGGAGCCAAGGCTGGGGCTGCAGCTGGGCGGCGGGGCTGGAGCAGAGATGGGGGCAGAGTGGGGCTGGATAGCACTTCTTCTCCAGCCCTGTTGGAACTGGCCCAGGCCCTGCTGTGTCCCCCCCCCCCAGGTTGCTCTGTGCCCCACAGTTTGGGTACCTATAAACTCTTTAGGGCATGGCCCATCTCTTCGTTCTGTGTTTGTGCAGTGTCTAGCACTACAGGGCCCTGATCTGCCTCGGGGGTTATAAGCAAACACTGAGACTAGCATTGCAACAGGGCTTGGACAGACCCTCTGGAGAGGCATGAGTTTTGCCCCCTACAGAACAGATACAGTATAGGCAGCACAGCAGAGCGAGCTTTGTCAATTCTACCCCAATAATCTTCTACAGGGAGCACTCCTAGGAAGGGCAGGTGAAATGGCACTTCGGTCCTGCACTCACTCACAGCCACGCTCTCTGTCGCCATCCGGACCCTTTGCACGACTCAAGCATCTGTATCTCGCCAGCAGAGAATGTCGCTGGTGGAGGGCGGAGTCAGCTGCTGAAAAGCTAGACTGATTGGCTCTTACACCACCTCCTTCCCAACCTCAGTGTAGTGGGGCAGGGAGAGATGTGGCCAACGCGCCAGTGTGCACCACCGATTCCCAGTTAGCAGATGACCCCTAGGGAACCGTTGCCAGGCATAAGATAGAGCAGCTCCCAGGAGCTCGCTGTCATGGACTGTATATCCAGCACCTCTCACAAGTACTAAATTCAGTTAAAGTAATAAATTGGTGGTGATCGGCTGTGCCGGAACTTAGAGTATATAATCAAAATAAGTCCTGTAACCAGGCTAGCATGCCTATCAGTAACTGCTGGAGCCCTCCAGTCCCAGACCGGGTGGAATTAGGCAGCTCTTGCAATTGTCCGTACTCCCTTACGATTTCCCCTCATTATGTGCTGCTTATGTGGTGCTGTCGTTCAGGTCTGGTGCTTTGTGCTAACAACATTGCAGAACATGATACTCAACAAATAGTCTGATTATATTATTGAGTATCTTGAATCATGAGAATGAGAAGATAATTGGCCCCAAAATATTGTCTTTGACACTCACTCATATATTTTCTTGCATGATCAGGCACAAGAATACATCTGCGTGCACTGGAGGGAGGGAGTGTATGAACAGATGAAGGCATTCTTCCTTCCAAGAATAAAACATGAGTTAATTTTTCACTGTTATGACACGAGGGCTATCTATAAAATCACTTCAAACACTGAAAGTATCATGGTATAAAGATGTGAGCGCAGGGTGGGAGTCAAAATTCTGAGCTGCAGGCACAGCACTGCTGCTGATCTATCTAGCGGGTGGCTTCTAGACGCATCACTTACTCTCCCTGTGCCACCGTTAACCTGCCTGTAAAATGGAGGTAACACTTACTTCCTGCCTTGCTGGGGTGTTTGTGGATTAAATACTATACGTGACATGCTTTCAAAATGTAAAGCGTTATTGCGATTACAATTGTTCTGTAAATCAGTATGTTACAACAGTTGGACCCTATTCTAACAGTCTTTTCAACAGAACAATTTTAGTCTAAGACATTGTCTACACAAGCAATTTGAGCTGATTTGACTGAATCAGTTTAGAAACCAATTTAGTTAAATCAGTGCAACCCCCTTGTGTTCTCAGAATAAGAAGGTTCACACAAGGGAGTCATGCCTATTTAACTAAATTGGTTTCTAAACTGATCTAATTAAATCAGTGCAACTTTCTTGTATAGACAAGACCTAAAATGAGTTTCATTATAACTGGAATTCCAATTTTGCAATTGCAATGAACTGAAACAAATTAGGACTTGAATTCTACTTCACTGTAAATAGTTTCACTATAATCTAGTTTACTATAAGTGGACCTCACTCTGTTGTCACATCACTCAACTGTATACTCCAGGGGTGAAATCCTCATCCCATTGGTGTCAGTGGAAAACTCCCACTGATTTCAGTGGATCCAGGATTTCACCCCAGGTTAGGTTGCAATAAATAACCTCAGAAAATGAGAATAAATTAAAGGCCCAGATGTATTCTCCCGCTGTTTTTCATGATCCATGTATCTTTCAGATCCCCAGGCGTAAGGATAAACTAACAGCTTTCAGAATGCACTATTGTATAACTAACTTTTCTGTAAAGCAAAGCTAATAGATGGACCAGAGGGCTTAGGAGCCTGGTAATGGATTATAAAATATACTGTAAAATAAATCTTTCACCGCTAGATTGCTGAATCAAACTGGTGGTTGATAGTGATCAGAAGTTGTTAGCCTCTTAGGTTTGTGAAATGGGTTGGATGGTCTCCGTGCGCTGCCGCTATCTCTGCTCAGCCTGTTCTGGAGATATAGGACTTCAGTCGCCTGGCCCGTCCATTGGGTATCTTTTTAAGATAACCAAAACAATAGGTCCTCATTGCTAATAATGACTTTTTGCAAAAGGAAGGAAAACCGGTTGTGGCAGCTCTTGGGGTAGCCAGCCCTGAGACTCATCTCTTTACCCTCTGCCTCTAGCGATAAGTAAGCTTGCCCGTGGTGGCTGAATGTCAGCTCCCTAAAACCACCAGCCTTTCAGCCATTCATGCACCCTCCTCTGGGCTGTGCCAGTCCTAACTTCACCTTGCAGGTTAACCATAGGTGCAGCCCCGTCCCCGAATCCCTTTCAATCACTCTCTTGTGATATCCAGTCCCTGACACTAGCTACTCACAGAAATCCCAGATCCTCTGCCCCAAAGGCGTAGCGTTCCGAGTTTACCAGTTTTACCTTAAACCACCACGCCTCTAAAATCACACAGCACTTGTGAGCACAAGAATCAAACAAAAGTAGGTTTATTTAAGAAAGGAAGTTAACAGGAAACAAGAGAGAATGATGGAAATAAATGGTTACAATATAAAACAAAATAATAAAATGTGAACTTGAGTCTGTCCTTCAATAATTACGTTTCCTAAATAATTAAGTCAGTTTCCCCTGGGCCTCTTCTCCCCCCCCCCCGTTCCCCCCCCCCCCAAAAAAAGTTCAGTCTCTTGCAGAGCTGGCTGGCTTCACAGGAACCAGGGTCCAATTTTTCATGAAAACATAGCTGCTCCCCAAAGTGTCTCCTCAGTGAAAGGATGCAGTGTGCCTTTCCCCACCCTGTTTTATGCTGAAACAGTCTGTTGTCTTTATTCATGGGCAGGGCAATTCTCTGGCAGTTGTAATGTTCCTTTTTTATCTCCAAGTGGTTTTGATGGTTTGCAGTTGTCTCTGATGGTTTTCCATTGAAAGTCTTGGGATGGAGCAAGGCTAGACAATTGAGCTTTGCATTACATCACAACCAGAGTGGGGTTACAAGCTGTTTGTAGGTATCTTACTTGCTACACTTTATGGAGAAATATCCTGCAAGGCATGTGTGTGGTGTAATAAGTTTGTCAGGTCTGAGGGGAGAGTTGTTTGCAAAGAACAGGGGATGCATAGCCAGGGAGCCTCTGTGTTGAACTACCGCCCCCATCCCTTAGATCAGCAGCCCACCTGAAATAATTGTTTAGGGGCTTTCCTCCTGAAGAGAGTTTTACTGATTTTTATTTATTTTAATTCACTGCTGTGTTTTTTGTTCATTTAGACAACTGTGGGTACATCTACACAGCATTTTGGAGCCCACAGGAGCAAACCTTCCAGCTCACCCTCCTCCCTAACAGGCAGAGCTGAGCTCCAGCCCAAGCTGCAACTTAAAAGCATTGTCTATGCTGTTAAGCCCCACTATCCAAGTCTATCATCCCAGGCCGGGAGGCTTGCTGACATAGGCTCTAAAATGCTTATACAGCCATACCCTTAAAGGCTAAGACATGTAACTCAAGAAACAGTAGCTGATGAGTGGCGGTGTCTCTTGCAGTACAATGCAAGCCTCTGTGTTTTCACAGCTGCTTGAATCTGACATTAGATCGATGCCTTCCCTTCTGGGTTGGGTTTCATGTCCACAGGAAAAACAAGTTTTTTTTTCTCTGCGGACTAACATGCCTGACCAAAGCTCATTAGAGCCCAGAACTCTTGAAGCAGCTCCGCTTGCCAGTGACACAACTGGAGGTGTTTCTATAAATAAACCATTCCTAGTTTTCCAATGGTTGTTGAACATAATTTTTTTACATTTATCCCTTCCTTCCTTCACCCTCTTTAGTGCTCAACCTCGTGCAAAGTGAGTTTTTCCCTTCTAGTAGCAGGGCTTGCCAAATGCTAATTGACTGTTAAAAATGTCCTCATCAAAGCATAAATGCTGTTCAGCTAGCTGGCAAGCAAGGGTGAGTTACCCACTAGGATTTTAAAAGCCAACATACGTAGATCTGGCAAGTTTATGCCCCACTTGAGTTGCAGAATAAACACCTTACACATCTTGAGCTTTTTAAATGCTCTCCCCAAAGCTTGTGGACTTGAATAACTTTCTTTCCATAACTGCATTCACTAAGCAGAGCCTCAGATACATCCAAATGGTGATCTTGGATAAAACAATAAGTCTTAAAGGTGAAAAATGTGGTTGTGCTCTTTGTTGCGTCTCTGTGATCTCTGAAGAAGGCCTGAAAGTTTTTTTTTTAATGAATTACAAAAGTTTTTTCTATTTTTTTTTCCTCTTTAGAAATATCAGCAACACCCAGTCTGGTCTCTCTTGGTTTTGGCTGAGGTGATATTGGGAGTTTCACAGCACTGTTGACTAACAAAGACTTCCTTTATCCAAAATGTTATTTAGACATTGAAGTTAAATAGATGGTAAAACGAAGAAGCAAAATCCCGAAAGGCTTTAAAGTCTCACTGAAATCCCTTTTCCTCACAACTACTCTGCTTTCACGTTCCTAGCTCTTGTGATGTCACCATTTAATTAGTTCTGCAGCACTTCATAGACTCTTCCAGCACAGACAAGACGTGAAGTTCTAATGGAAAAAGCAAGCAGGGAAAAAAATCAATCCAGAACACTCCCATACCTTTTCTATAAATTAGAAAGAAGCAAAACAAGGGTGGTTTGGATTATGAGCTTTTTGGAGCAAGGACCATCTTTTTGTTCTGTATTTGTGCAGCGTAGGGTACGTATTTAGGGGTAAAGTTTCCAAATCTGACCAGGGTCTGATTTTCAGAAGTGCTGGACTCCTCTTCATGGGAGCTGATGGCGTCCAGCTTCTGTGAAAATCAGGCCATTGCATTTTAAAACTGGTTACTAAAACATCAGCTCCTTCTTCTTCCACTCACCTGGCCCAAGGTCATTTCATTGTTGATCCATGTTCTCCCTGCCCTAGTGAGTGATTGTGTCGCTATCACGTGAAGCAGTGTGGTGGGAAGGTCAGCAATGGCCGCAGGGAAAACAACCTAGAACTGAAGTCTGGGCACATAAGTGAAGGAGAAACTGCTTTCCAAATAGTTTATTTATATGTGTAAGTCCATGCAATTGGTGACTGATATTGGATCCTAAACACATTTTTAAAAATAGTAAATAAAACCTCTGAGGTCCAATAACTCAGCAAACCAATAATGAACATAAACTTTGTCTTTAAAAAGAAGATAGTGTGGCTTAATGACTGTACCTGTTGACTGAATGTCCAGACCCATGGCTTTGCCAGCTACTTACGGTGTGACCTTGTCCATGTCATTTAACCTTGTAGTGCCTCAGTTTCTCCATCTGTAAAATGAAGTAATATTTCTCTTGCTCACAGGGGTTTTGTGAGGTTTAATCCTTTAATATTTGCACAGTGAGGTTCTTGTTTGGAAGGCACTATACACTTGTCAAATATTTGTTTTATTTATATTTTTACTTTGTCTCTTAAAACAGCTTTGATCTTGTCACTAACGGTGGAATTTCCATCATCCTACACTTCGAGCGGGCTCCCTTCATCACTCAGGAACACACACTTTGGCTACCATGGGATCGCTTTTTTGTAATGGAAACCATAGTCATGAGGCATGAAGAGAATGAGATTCCAAGCTGTGATCTCAGCAACTTTGCCCGCCCCAACCCCATGGTCTCTCCGTCCCCCCTAACGGCATTTGCAAGTTCCTGTTCAGACAAAGGCCCCATTGTTCCAGAAATCCAGGTATGAATCTTCTTTCTAAAGGGAAACTTTTGCACCTTTCATTACTCAAGGCAGTCAGTTGGAGCAGTGCATACAGAGCTATACACATCCAGGACTGTGCATCATATCTGTTTCTATATTCGTTAAAACATTTTGTGACACTGATTTGAGCTTCATTGGCAGCTTTCCAAAAGCCTAGCGGCCTTGCCTAATTTACATTATACATTTACATACTTTTAAAAATCAAAAATAGACAGTTGGCCATAATGCTTGTTTTTGTTCATATCTGATAGTTAGATATAAAGTGCTTATTCACTGGTAGCGAAAACATGCATTGGATCTGCTTTGTCCTCACTTGCCTGCCTGCAGGAAAAGGGTAGCTATGGGACACATTTTAGGAGGTAATAGGCCTTCAGGATACTTTTCAACACCCATTGCGAAAGTACCTAATGCCGCCATTCTGCTCAGGGGCAGAGTCCTGGAACTGAACTCTCCCAACGTCTGGGAACATAACTCTCAGCCTTCAAACCTGAAGAGAATATTGCCAGGGTGAAATCCTGGCCCCGTTGAAGTCCGTACGAATTTTGCCTTGATCTACCTCATTGCCTCATTGTGTAACATATTTTATAAAAACAAAAACCCTAGTGGAAAAGGGTGTGAAATTCTACCATTGCGTTCTGTTAGAAACACTTCCCAGCAGAGAAGTGTTAAAAAGAATGGACATAATCACATTTCTTCCGTGAGGGATATAGGAATGCTTGTTATATTGCAAAGCAGAGTAACAACACATTTACAGAGGATTCCAAAGTACTCCGCAGTCTGAAATGCAAGTACTCTTTCACAGAAATGCAGCCATCTCTGGGGTGGATTGCTGCTGCTGTTTAACTATACACAACAGAATGACAGAGTTCTGCAAGTGACAGGGAAATTGAATCATAATGGTAGTTTCTTTGAGGTGAATTTCTGCTGGGACATCAGGGCTAATTCCCAAGCAGTCAGGACCTTGGTTTAGTCTGCCATTCAAAAGGAAGAATGACAGTATTCAAATGTCTTTGTTTCTCTTCAGTTTTGGGGTCATGTTGAAGAAACTGGAGAGAGTAATAGTTTCCGCACTCAGTGGAGTAGGTGTGTGATAGCAGGAGAAGGAGTAACTATATAAACAAGTTTAACTTGGTTAACATTTAATTGCGCATCAAGATTTTTCAACTTGTCACATGCAACACTGGCAGGCTTTGCTAACTTTGCTACTGGCAGGAGTTCAAGACTGGCTGACACCAAGGGGTTAAAAGAAAGAAGCAAGGAGAATTCCTAAAAAGTGTAAAGAACAAACCCTTATTTCTAATCAGCGTAGTAGTGGCTCAGCCACTTTTATAGAGTACTGAACATATTATTTATATTGCACTAGCATGTAGGAGCACCTGTCACAGACCAGGACCCCATTGTGTAGGTGCTGTACAAACATAGTGTACATATCTATCTGGATCTAGCTACAGTACTAATTAACAGAAAACCAGAAATATGGGGAGAGTTTCTGCCTCTGTTATTCCTGTGTGTTCCAAGCAGATTGTGGCCCATCCTTTTGCCAATGGCATTTTTCTGTGGGTGTGCATTGCCAGGACGGTGTTACTTGTGCAATGCAAGAAAGCACAGGATGCAGCCATTTTGGAAAGTTTTGTGAGCCTCACTATTTGAACCCGCTCTTTAGGCAAGATCCTTTTAAATATATTCCTGGTATTTGTTTGGTGTGTATATACTACTCAGCTGGCCTTTCCTCTGAAATGGTAGTCAATAGAGACAGATCACGGCAGAGAGCAATAAAAATTTCATACATCAGAATGAACCAGCTGTTGCAAAACAATACCTCAGTGGCAATTATTTGTGGCTGGCGTTTTCCTCTAGGGGTTGTAGGTGAAGACAGATTAGATGAAAGGGACTGCCTTCTCTCCAACGCTGCTCAGCTGGTCTCTGACTGAGCCTGGTCCCAGCATAACTTCTTGTTAAACTTGTAAAATCTATTTGTCACCCTTGCAAGTGCATAGGTATGAACATTGAAAAGGATGCATTAGGTCAATATTTATGAACGGGATGGAACAGTACTTTAACTTCCGTGATACAGCAGTTTGTCAAGTGCTGCCATGCTCAGCGGTTGTAAAAAAGTGCTAGGTCTTTGCTAATAGCCCAAAACAGACACTTTTAGGAGCCTGATCTACCAGACTGATGGTTATTTGTAACTGAAACCCATATGAGAGGAGCATCCCAGCAAAATTGGGACTGTGTAAAGATCCAGCAAACAGGGGTCAAGTCCAATGGTGGGAGCAGTGGACTATAAGAAAGGTCAGACTCCTGAGGTCTGTTCTTGGCTCTGCCGTTGACTTGATACCTATAGGAAATCCTTTTAACTCCTGTCTTTCACTTTCCCCATCCATAAAATGGGTAGGGCTGTTGTGAAGACTAGCTTTTATTTATGAAGCATTTTTTTCAGATCCTTCAGAATGCTGTGCAAGTGCTAAAAGAATTGTTACAGGCAGCGCAGGTAGCAATGCCTATAGTTCAGATTGCCCAATACTTTCCATTATTTTCAGTTGCTTATACTTTTTCCCTGCCGGCTATCTGTCTGAGGCTGATTTTTTTGCCCGGGGTGGGGGGAGAGGAGGAGGCGGAGGAGGAGATGTTCCAGCTAAAAAGATTCAGGCTTTTCCAAGAACGAGGTTAGGGGGAAATAAATCATTGTGCCCATGTTAAAAAAAGAATTCTTACAGCCATTTCACTGAGAAGCTCTTGCACCTCCACGATTTGGAACAGGGACTGGAAATTTGGCAGGGAGACGAGCCTAGTTCCGAGGACGTACCTTTCGCCATCCCCAGGAAAATTTGCCCTAAGCTAGCCAAGTTCTAATAACCCTCCCAACAATCTCAGTTCATATATGCTCAATAGAGACTAGCTAGAGTTTAGCAGCTAAATTCCCTGAAGATTGCATCTACACTGAGCGTGTTCAATCCCCAGCTAGGACTTTTTCTGCAGTTTCTCTGAGCCAGATGGGAGGACTTCAGAAGTAATGGGCACTGGTACAGAGAGCAGGAAGACTTTCTGTCCTGGCTCTCAGTGCCCCACCGCTGGTACCAAGCAACATGGAGGAGGAGGAAGCAACATCAGTGGAATACAGCAGGGGAAGGAATCGGGTGAGGCGATAGGGTTCAAAGGAGAGGGCCAAGGGGCAGGAGGCAGGAGTGGGGAACAGAAGAGGAGCAGAGGCAGAAGACAGGAGGCCAGGAACAAGGGAGGGGAGAGGGGCAGGAGCAGGGGATGAGGAAGGCATGGAGCAAAAGGAAGGTGTAGGGCAGGAGCGGGGGATGGGAGGGAAAGGAGCAGAAATGGCAGGACGATGGCAAGAGGTGGGAAAAGAGCACGGTGGGAGAGGATTGACAGGAGCCAGGTGAGATAGCGGTGGCAAGGTACAGGGACAAAGAATCCAGGAGAGGAGTCCTTTTCTGCTTGGTTCCCACTATAAGAATTTGTAACAGTCCCCTCCCCATGCACACACAGGCACACACATTACCCCGAGAGACATTCCTGGGCCTCCGTGAATAACCCTATCAATGATGTATATTGTATAATGGATGCCTCGTAAGAGGGCAGGTTAGAAACTTCTCCAAAGGCTTTTCTAAAGATGTATGTGTCTGATTAATTGCAGCTTTGCCGCCATTTCATGCCTGTTCCCTAGTGACTTAACATCTCCCCACTGTTCTTCCCCAGGCCCTGCAAGAGGAGATTAACATTGCGGGCAGTAAAATAAAACTCAGCTACCTGAGCAGCCGCACGGCTGGCTACAAGTCAGTCTTGAGGATCAGCATGACCCATCCCACCATCCCCTTCAACCTCATGAAAGTCCACCTTATGGTGGCCGTAGAGGGACGCCTTTTCAGAAAGTGGTTTGCAGCTGCCCCGGATCTCTCCTATTATTTCATCTGGGATAAGACAGATGTCTACAGCCAGAAGGTGTATGGACTGTCGGAAGCTTTTGGTAAGCTGACCTCAGAACACGTCCCTCGCTGTCTGTCTTGCATGTAAGAAGCTGTTAAATGGCAGCACACGGACTTTCTCTTTCTTCCCTTCACTGCCCTTTCCAGAAGTCATCACAGCGTAACCGTTGTGGCCCTGACTCTCCACTACCCTGCACCTTATGTGGTCCTCTGCGTCTGTCAAATGATTACATGAGGTGCGAGGCAACGGAGAATCAGGATCTGTGTGTTCTTTGGACCAAATCTTCAGCACAGCACCGTGGTTTGTAGCCAGCGGGATCTGCAGGGTCTACCAAGGCTCTGTCACTGAAGAAGCCAGAGCCCCTACAGGAGAGGGAAGCTTCCTCTGTTCTGCCCATATAACGCTTGCATGGCTACAGCTCCTACCCTTTCTTGCAGTTTCCAGGAAGGGGTGTCCGAGTAGGAGGGGCACTGAGCACCCACAGCGACTCCTCAGGCCGCAGCGGGTGTGTTGGTTGCTCCCTGTCTGATTGACAGCCAGAGGGCTTTTGAAAAGAGCCATGATCCTTAGCTCAGAGCTCTGCAATAGGGTTCAGCCAGGGGGACTACATCAGGCCTGGGCAATGGCAACAGCAAGATGAGAGGGCCCCCACTCCTCCAAGGTGTCCCCACTGTTATTTTAAAACACCCCCATCCTCCTCCTTGTTGCCCTTGGAGCATTTCAGCGGTAAATGTGGCCCTCAGCTAGACTCCTCTTTGTTCCCTTTTGACCTGACTGGAGATATGCCTCTCAGGAGGAGAGCAGGGTCTCTTTGTCTCAGTCTGCGGAGAGAGAGAATGGGTCTCTTATTTCCACTCAGACACGGGGCCGAGCTTCCTTGTGAGAGGCTCATTAACTTGACCTTCAGAGGCTTATGAGACCCTTTATCACTGAATAAGTGAGGCTTTGGATGGAGCAACATGTAGAGATAATTCACAGAGAAAGAATTATCCATCTAGTGTGACTTTGGGGGCCTGATTTTTATGAAGGCCTCAACCAGCCTCCCATTTCACACTCACAGTGAGTTGCAGCTAGAATTTAGATGCCCTACCTGATGAGAGGGGGAGGAGTGCAATTAGATGCAGGGTCTGAAAAGGAGGCCCTACAGGGTTATTGCTCTTATACAGTATGTTAATTATGAGACACCCTGATCTCATATGGTTCGTATTGGATGCAAGGTTGTGGGAATGAATCAAAGGAAACCTTCTTTTAGTACTGATGTTAATTGTTTATTGACACCTTATTATTTATGTTTACATTGATTGAACCAGAACCCTGAACCCCTCTAACCACTACACATTGAATCAAAAAAACCTTTAACGATGCACAACGTAACACACCTTCTTACACACAGATATAACGATCCTTTAACACACCTTCCCTTTCCTCACTTCTCACACATTACTCACCAATCCGACGGATGATAACAGAAACAAAAACAACAGATTCTTCATTCCGCAATTTGGGAACCCTTTTTGCCTAGGACTAATACCCCCAAGTGGCCCTTGACCCTTTTTTCTCGGGGTTTTCCCACAGTTTGTTAAACTGTGTGGGTTGTCAGCTCATGCTACCTTTCTCTTTTGTTAATGTGGTGAGCGACAGGCTGGAGAGAGGCGAGACGGTTGACCAGGCCACCTTGCAACGCGATTCTGGTGCGTTCCCTGGGCGGGCACGATTCTGGGTCCTGTTTCTGGAGCTCTCTTCCCTTTCAGTTCCTGAGAACCCCTGTTATCTCTACTCCTGCCTATACGTCCGCATACTCAATTATGCCCAATTATGGTGCTGTTGTACGTGCCTTTCTGTACACGTCAGCATTTCTTTTGCCACTCGGGCTTGGCTACGTGTACAACTTTGGATTGTTCTGTGTTTTGTCTTTTTCCCTATTTTTTTGGTTATGGGCCTTTGTGCCTGTTAATTTTTTTTCTTGCTTGCTGATTTTCTCTCCGTCAGCACATTCTTTTGTCTGTTTTTCCCCTCCCTACACTACTTCCTTATCTCAATTGACCTTGGGTCACAAGGAACCCACTGGAATGACACAGTACAATTATTTCTAGTAGATATGTACTGGACACGCTTCACTTTGTATCTGTGTCCTAGTTTTTTATATTCAACCAACCTCTAAAGGCGCACAGAGGTTTAAAAATACCCCATTGCTAGCCAACTACATGGATAGCCGAATAAGTGTGTTTTTTCATCAAAAGAGCTGAAAACAGAATCAGAGCAGTTAAAGACAGATTATTTAAGATTATTTAATCCAACTCATTTAATCCAACTCATCTCTCTACCAGTGTAAGACTGTTCCCTGTACTGCATATTTCTCCTGTCCAGTCTGATTCTGCAGAATGCGTGATGACTCCTGAATGATCCTGAGCTCCTTTAGTGCTCAGCATTTCTCAGGAGACCCTAGGTCCCTTGAAAGATGAGGCCTTTATTTTGCCTGCCAAGAGTTGTTCCACATCCTGTCTTTCCCTTGTCTCCTAAGCAGGGTAAAACTAAAGATCTCTGCTCTGCTTCAGGTTTAGTGATGAACTGAGATTTGCGTCTTCCTGCGATTGAGGAAAACCTCAAGGAGTCCATGTTTCACTGAAGCCGTCTTCTAGATGTTCAGTAAAATCCTGGGCCTGATTCTCCTCTCACTGAAACTGATTTTACAGCGGTGTAACTCCATTACCTTTAATACATTTATTTCTGACGTGCACCCATGAAAGGGAGGTAAATGAGGCCTAAAGACTCTCTGGACATAATAAAAACTAACTCACATTTAGCCATGTTGTGTGTATTAGTGATATTAGCCCCAGTTAATCTCTGGTCTGTTTGTTGACTTTAATGGAGTTTACTGAGTTAGACCCGCTTGGACTAGGCTTTGTTTTCTAAGCAGGGCCCTGTTTTTCTGCTTCAGCCCACTGCATCCATGACAGGCAGCCTGAGCTGAGGAGGTATGAATAGAAGCAACATGCTACCATTTTGGAATCCTGGGACCATTTTTGCTAATCCCTTGGGTCACCCATTGCTTTGAATTGTGTCTGTGAGTCGGGGCCTTTTGAATATTTAGCACATTTGTCCAACATCTAGTGCTGCATTGACCTTTTTTTATGCAGAGTGGCCTTTAAAGAGGAGAATATTAAGACTCTGCATTAATGTGATGGTATTTTAAATAGAATTGGCACTTGCCTGTAGAAATGGCCTTTCCCCCCACCTAATTACAGCTCTCAGTTATGTGCTGAATGGGCATTTCTGAGAATATTAACCTCTGGGCTTCTTTTTTTCCCCTTTGCTTCCAGTTTCCGTGGGCTATGAATACGAATCATGTCCTGACCTGATCCTGTGGGAGAAGAGGACGGCGGTCCTTCAGGGATATGAAATTGATGCTTCCAAACTTGGAGGCTGGTCCCTGGACAAACACCACTCTCTCAACATACAGAGCGGTGGGTTGGCTGTAGCAAACGGCGAGAGCATGATGGGTGATGGAGCAGAGTAATGCATTGTTGCTTTTCACCATTAATCATTCAATCAAAGGGAACACATACACATGCACACACTACTAACAAATTATTCATTATAAGCTACAATTTGCGACAGCTTTGGGAAGGCAAATCTGAAAGGAGTCAGCAGCTGTAAATCTGTTGTATGTATATCTTTATGAAGTATGCAACCCCATCTTTGTACGGTCTTTAAGGAATGGGACTGAATTCTTTGGTGTCCATAGAAAAACGTCCCAAGGCTGAACCCTACGTAAGCACATGCAGGGTATGTGTACGGTCAGATAGGATCCACCCTTTGTAGGCCCCATCGAAAGCAGACCTACCCAATACAACCACATGCAGAGATGCATGACAAATAATCACCCCTTGCTGCCCCTGAGAACTCAGCTTGGAATGTGGTCTGGAGGAGAACCTGTCCAATATTACTTCTCTCTTGCCCAAGGAAACCTAATTGTTAGGCTTCAGAAGACTTCCCACCCTCCAAGTTCCCCACCCCTCAACTTCTGTGTCCAGCTGCTCTGGGAGAGCTCAGCTTCCTTTGAAACTGTAATGCCCACTTTTCCTAGTGAATGGTGAGTGTTTAGAGATGGGGCACTGAGCTGGACAGAATGCAGCCCAGGGCAGTGCACTTCAGTAAGCAGGACGGTGTCACTGGGGCCTAACACAGGCTGGCTCTGGGCCCAGCATTAATCTTTGGACACAAAGTGGTTCAAGAGGAGCAGGAAGCTGCAGAAGTGGGAGGCCCCAGAGAATGCAAGGAGAAGTGGAAGGCCCCAGTACCAGGTGGAGGAAGGGGGACCTTGAGGCTACAAAGGAGAGGCTGGAAAGTTGACTAGAACTTGGTCAAAGGATGGAACGTTTTCACTCTCCTGTGTGACTGTAGTGAATACTGAAGCAGTTCAGACTGCACAACTAATGAAAACTTTCTTGGTTTTCTTCCAAAGAACCTATTGGCTCCCCTGTGCCCTGCTGATGAAACCTACCCCAGTTAATACTCCTCCCAGATTTTCCTAAGTGAACCACTACCACCCCATATGCAGCAGACAACCCCAGTGTGTAACCTCTCCTTACTAGTGACAATTAACTTGACCTTCCTATCTCCACATGTGGCATAACAGTGTTTCTCAATGCATGGTCGCAACTCCCAGGAGGGCTCCAAATGGCAGAGGATTGTGAGGCACTGAACATTTTATTGCACTCTTAATGCAAAGAAAAGCTTGATCTTCCCCTCCCCACTCACCCTTACCTGTCAAGGTCAAGTAATCTCTGTTAAGCCCTTGAAACACTCAAACAAATTAATTACACGGGCTGATCACTGTTAGCATCAGTACATCTTTATAGTAAATGTGGCAAGGAGCGCAGAAAATGTTTAATTTTGAATAAGGGGGCACCAAACTGAAAAAGATGAGAAACACTGTGCTAGGAGAGTTGTAGCAATCTGCCATGGGCTCTGGACATCTAATATTTTACAAGATCCCACAAAACTTAGGGACAACCCAGTGGAGAGCCCTTTGTGGGGTGGTATAACAAGAGTCTGGAAGCTGGGACATCAGGATTCATTTTTCCTGTGCTGCCATTGATTGGCTCTGTGACCTGGAGCAAGTCACTTCCTCTCTGTGAGCTTCAGTTTCACCATCTGTCTTTAATTTTCTTTCTGCTCTTATCATTTTCTAGGCATCTTGTATAAGGGAAATGGGGAAAACCAGTTTGTGTCTCAGCAGCCGCCTGTCATCGGAAGCATTATGGGCAATGGACGCAGACGTAGCATTTCCTGTCCTAGCTGTAATGGCCTTGCAGATGGGAACAAGCTCCTAGCTCCCGTTGCTCTGACATGCGGGTCAGATGGAAGCCTTTATGTTGGAGACTTCAACTACATCCGAAGGATCTTTCCCTCTGGCAATGTCACCAACATACTGGAGCTAAGGTACACCAGGCATCTCGCAGCCTGGGATAATTCTTCACCTTTGGTTCCACAGAAATGTTATGTACTCAGGGAAAATTAGACCAAAACTCTTTGAACGGGCCAAATTCACCTCTGTTGCAAATCCACTGACTTTGAATTACACCAGGAAGACATGTGGCCTCATGAGTTCATCCAGAATGGAGTCACAGATCCAAAATAGTCTATCACATTTCTTTCCGCCTAACTCAGATTGAGATATTGTGTCCCCCTCTGTTTGGTAAGAAACTGGTGGGAATTCTAAAAATTAACAGTCAGCCTTAGGATAACCTGCACTTGGAAGGACACACAACACTAATGATGACATATAGAGGGTACTCAGGACAGAGGATCATTCATACCTAGGCAGTGAGTTAACCAAGGGACTCTCAGAGTCTGTGTCTTCCATGTGGGTGTTTTGGGACAAAAATACAAACACACCGCAGTGAATTCCTGCTTCCAGACCCCCACTGCAAAATAGGGGCTGGATGAAGAAATTCTGTCCATCACCTCTGCAGGGAGATGAAGTGCTGCTCTTTGTCCCCAGAAAAAGGGGAAGAGAAAACTTCCCGGAGGAAGAGGGAGATTTGTGAAGCAGCATGCACAAGAGAGGGGAGGGGAAGGAAACCTGAGGGGGGAGGGGAGAAATTACATATGAATCATAAATTTTGATTAAATAAAATATTTGGTGACTGAGTCAAAATTTTTGACTCATCTGTGATATTTTTCCCTCCCAGACATTTCATAACGAACACAATGCAGTGTACAATTCAGTGGATCTGATTCTGGTCTCATGCTGGGGCTACCCCGGATTAATTTCAATGGAAGTCAATAGAGTGTAAACTGGTGTAAGTGACATCTGAATCTGGCTCAATGACTCTGCCTTAAGGGCCTGATATGAGAGCCTAACCAATGACTTCAATTGGTTTTGGGTCAGGCCCTAATACAACATGTCTGGAACTGGACTGGAGATTAAATTGGTGATTTCTGTATTGGGAGTTTTCCATGGAAATGTGTGTCAAGATGGCTACTCAGTGATATGCTGTAGTTGCAATTTTTTACACTGACTAGCCTTGTTGTTTCTTTCTTTTTTTCTGGTGAAAGTATTCATTGCATTTTTGAAAACCTAATCATACCCCAACAAAATCCCTGCAGCACACACAGAGAGCTACCAAGAACTCATCCGTAATGAAACGTAAGGGACAGGGGCAAAGATAAATCTTTGCGGTATTAACAGGGTACTTGTAAGAGCCAGTTTCTGAGAGGCTCTGAGCACCCACAACTCCCAGAAGATGCAGGTGGCTACCATCTCTCAAGATTTGGCCTAAAAATGTCATACTTCTCACTCCCCTGAGAAGTGACGATGTAAAAATGGCCCCTACTTACTCAGCAGATCTGTATTTAGAGTCATGTCTGCTGACAAAAATAAGGCCCCAGTCAGACAAGTTCCACCTGGAAGGACCTTCACTGACATAACTGCAGCTCATTGCAGGATGAGTGCCCAAAGCTGCTTTGCATTATACTCACGTTCGCCCTGAGGAATTAGTGCCACTAAAAGAGAGTGAGCTGGATTCTGTTCCTTCTTGCTCATCAGAAACAGCATTGTTTACTAATCATTATGCCTGTGCAAACCCACATACATCCATTAGGCTACGGTGGTGTCACTGGGGGCCCAGTTTGCCTGTAGGACTTTTACTACACGTGCTGATGTACCAGAAGCAAAGAATCCAGACTGAGATCCCAGGGCTGGCACTTAGAAGGCACGTCTTTTTCTATGTAACCTGAGCTCATTCAATATGAAAATTATGAAGAGTCAACAGAGAAGGAGCCCCAGGATGGCATGTTTACAGTTACATCTCTGAGCAAGCCATAGTTGGAGTAAGATACATGGGCATGGGACTCCCAAATATTGAGGAATGATTCCACAGTGGGCTGCATTAAGGTGCGGAGCATCCTTCCAGTGCTGAAAGGTTATTTTAGTGGTGGAGACTGATTCCCACAGGAGCCTTAGGCAGATAGGTGCCCAAATCCCATTGTAATTACATGGCAGTTAGGTGCCTCATTCCTTTAGGCGTTTTTGAAAATCACATCCTGGGTTCTTTTTGTATTTCAGCATTGCTAGAAACACCCTACACATACAGGTTTGGTTGAACCAGCCCTGACTGCAAAAGAGCAAATTGGAAACCTTGAAAGAGTGGCCTTGTTGGATTCTCAAAGAGCCACAAAGTTTAATTTACTCTCATGTTTAACCTGCTGGAGCCTTTATTACTTTATCTGCCCAAATGCTTAGGTTACTGGGTCCAAAAAACACTTTGTCACTCTCGTGTGATATCAACTAAATGGGCATAGACGCAGGTTGACTAAAAGCTATGGGAGAAAGCCATTGTTTTGGCCTAAATGGATTGTATCTGTGCCTCCTCAAACATTTCCTTTGAGAGTCACTCCCCCACAGTTGGGTCCAGTCTCTTTATTAGAGTGCAGTGCTCTTTCATGGAGAGGATAGGCAGCTGCAATGTGGCTTTCAAATCATTACAATGGGATATGTAACTTTGCCCATGGAGAAAAAAATATCCGACTTGAATTCTCTGTTATGGTGTCTGAGGTTCAGGTAGTGAACATAAAGGAAGCTGACCAGAACAACGCTGCTGATAAATTGCCTGGTAAAATAGAAAGCACCACAATGATCAACAGTGAAAAAGCTGTAAAGCTTACACAAGAAACAGGTTTCTGTCCTGACAGATTATATTCCGTGACAGATCATTAAAGACATGTATATGTATAGTGTGTGCGTGTGCGCGCGCGTGCGGTACGTCTGCAAATAGTGACGTGTGCCTGGCCCCATCTCCTGCATGAGTACCTCTGAGCTGGGGAGATCACATTTCCTTTGTGATATGCAGCAGTGTATAAGTGTGTTCACTGACAAGTAATATCCAATATAAAGTATATCAGTGTCATGCCTGCTAAGTCTTTATTTATTATTGTATTGTGCGGTGCAGTTACTGTCAAGTTTTCAATCTGCTAATAATGCTTCTAACTCAGCCACTAACACCTCATACTTTCTTCTATTCCCTGCTTTCCTGCTGTCTGTCAGAAATAAAGATTTCAGACATAGGTAAGCCAACCAGTGGAGAATGTTATGCCTCTCCCTGTCTTGTTGCATGTTGTTATATGGTGAGCCACAAGTGCCATTTCCAGATGATTCAATAGCAAATGAAGCCAGTGTGATTAAAGCTGATCTAGGCGATCAGTCATCCAAACTGGGAGCCATTAATCTTGTGGCAGGGTGATAAGAGAATTCTGCTCGGTCCGTACATAGCCATATTCAGTCAAAATAGAATGTAAAGGTCAGGAGGAGAGGGAAGAAGGCTCTTTGTCAAACAATTGAGTGAATGGCAAGACTCAGACAATTATCTGTGTAATTTAAAAGGAGCTCTGGGTAACCCATTGGTTAGTGCGTGTTACATGTTCTCTGTATGTCTGACCCACAGAGGACCACAGCTCTGTTATAGCATTCAGCTAGGAGAGGTAGGCCTAGATAAAGTTCTAGAAGCTGAGCGTATGTCTACACTGCAGACTGAAGTCGGTTTACTTTAAATGGATTTTCACCCGCCGAATTTTAGAAGTCTCAGGAGTGCAACCACGCCACACTCCTTGTGCCGGGCTCTTGCATCCCCACTCGCCACGCTTGGGTTGACATTCAAAGCAGTGGACTGTGGGTAGCTATCCCACAGTGCAACTAGCCGCAGAGGCTTTTGGGAAGTTTGTCGTCTTCCCATGATTCAACGTGCACCCTCCCCCTCCCTTCTTGTCCCAAATAAACTGCAAACGCTCTTTCACGCCATTTTTCTATGCCGCACACACGCCGTTGCTGGAGAGACATGGAGCCCACACAACTCTACCATTGTGAGCATCACAAATATCCCATGGCTAATCCTGCAGTATTTTCAAATGTGAGAGAGGGGCCGCACCTTGGAAAATAGCGATGTTACTGAAGCTGTCCTGCTATAAGCCATAGAGCGGAACAATTTCCATTTGCTACAGGCTGTCACGCATCAACTTCAGTCCTTGGAGCGCTGGTTCTGGTCCCGGGAAACAAGCACAGATTGGTGGGATCACATCGTTATGAAGGTGTGGGATGATGAGCAGTGGCTGCAGAACTTTTGTTTGTGACAGGCCACTTTCTTTGAACTTTGCACGGAGCTGTCCTCAGCCCTGGAGCACGTGAATACTCACTTGAGACCAGCTCTGACAGTGGAGAAGCAAACGGCCATCGCTCTGTGGAAGATGGCAGACTGCTACCAATCAATTTGTAATCAATTCAGAGAGGGTAAATCCACAATTGGAGCTGCTTTAATGCAAGTGTGTCAGTAGGCATCTGCTAAGAAGGATATTGACTTTGGGAAACATACACGACATAGTGGACAGGTTTGCCACAATAGGGTTCCCAAACTGGGTGGGCCATAGATGGCACACATATACCTATCCTAGCACCTGGCCATCTTGCCACAGAGTATGTAAACCAGAAGGTACACTTCTCAATGGTGTTGCAGGCCCTTGTGGATCACAGGATGTTTCATCAACATCAGTGTGGGGAGGTCTGGAAAGGTGCATGATGCACACATCTTCAGGAACTTGGATCTGTTCAGTAAGATGCAGGAAGGCACTTTCTTCCCTGACCAAAAAATAAATATTGGGGATGTGGAAATGCCAGTCGTGACCTTGGGGGATCCTGCCTACCCCTCGCTCCCTTGGCTAATGAAGCTCTACACCAGGCACCTGGACAGTGAGAAGGAGCATTTGAATAACAGGCTCAGCAAGTGCAGAATGGTGGTGGAATGTGTATTTGGCCGTTTAAAAGCCAGGTGGAGATGTCTGCCTACTAGGCTTGACGTCAGTGAAAAGAACATCCCATCAGTTACATCTGCATGCTGTGTACTCCATAATTTGTGTGAAACGAAAGGGAAAATGTTCCTTCAGGGTTGGGCTGTGGATGCTGATACACTGGCTGCAAATTTTGGGAAGCCAGATTCCAGAGCTACGCTCACGGCCAACTGCAGAGTGCTTCAGTTGCAGGAAACATTGAAAAAACGGTTTTGCAATGAACTGCAGTAATGCCTGTCTGTGCTGTGCCTTTATTTCCCATTCCCCACCCTCGCTCCAGCAGCCCCCTCTCAGTCTCTACCCAGCCAAGCTATGAATGAATAAAGACAGGTGTTTTTCAATATTACAAAGTTTTATTTGTGACCCCTTTTAAAGGAGGGAAAGGAGGATAACTTAACATTGTAATGTGTCACGGTGCCAGCAACTGTGGTTGTGTGCAGTTCTTAAAGGGGCCGTCACGTCCTTTTGCTCACCTCCACCGGTGTGGAGTGCAGCACATACTGCATCCTGCTCAGACTCTTCCTACACTGCTGGGGCGTGGGGGCTGGTAACAAAGCTTTCGGTGTTAGAGTATTTTGGAGGGGTTGCAGAGGGAATCTGTTCTGCCACTGCTCTTCCTGGAACTCTGCCAGACATCTCAGCATGTCCGACTGATTCCTCATAATATGCTACATTTCCTGCAGCGGATCACACTCCTGCTCCTGTGCAGATTTTCTGTGTTCCATGTCCATGTCTAGTTTTTCAGACAAGGACATCCTCCAGGCTCTGAGCTCTGTCAGCAGCCGCGGAGGCGTTCATTAGCTCGCCAAACATGTCATCACACTTTTTTTTTCCTGTTTCCTAATCTGGGAAAGTCTTTCAGCAGGAGTTCAGCAAGGGGAGCCAAAGGCCGAGGTGTCTACTGTAAGATACCCAAAGTAGTAATGGAAATGTTACAATGTAAAAAATACTCCCCTTCATGTTCACAAGGCTAAGCCAGACCCGCATTCCATTCTGTACATCTCGGCAGGGTTGGACTGGCGTTACAGACATGGTAAGCAAGGGGTCCTTGCATCTGTTATAGAGAGGCTTCATTAGCACTGAAATCGCAATCCACACTTGAGCAAGGAGAGGGATCACCAGGCTCCCCTGTAACATGCCAAGGACTGGTTTGAGAGGAGGCGGGCAGAACAGATTAGAGGACACTGCGGGTGAATTGTAGTGGCAGAAAACATAGGGCAACCAGTGTCCCGACCCATAATGCCCATTGCAATAGTACTAGGACTAGGAATAGCCTTGGGAGGTGCCCAGGGACCCTGTCCATGCTAGAGGAATAAAACGGGGTGACTGTATTGGTTGGGTACTTTAAACTTGCGCCATCTTCCCTAGGTGACCGTGTATCTTATCAGTCTTCTGAGGGTAACACAGGCAGAAAGGGAAAATTTGCTGCAAGCATCGGGGTACAGGCCTGGTCCTTATGCTGCTATGCCATGTTCTGCGGTGATGCCTGCTCATTTAATAGCAGAGTGGCGGGGAGAAATATCCTACTGTGGTGGAGGAAATAAGGCGGCCCTCCCCAGAAACCTTCTGCAAAGGTTAACAGATTGCCGACATGAAAGTTTCCTTGAGATATCCGCAGAGGATTCTCAGAGCATACCTCTGCACATAAATAGTCTGTTCCAGGAGTCACCCTCCACTGAAGTTTGCCACCACCCAGTAAGAACCTCCCCTCAAAAACACAAGCTCCTTTTAAGAAGCTGGACTGGGGACATAAGCGCAAAAAAAAAGATTTGCCCCACACACTCACCAAATGTGCCTTCTCCGGCATCTTGACAAGTCCCGCCATCTTGTGTGTGTGACTGGACTGCTCTGGGGTAACAAACAGGTCCTGGCTCTCAGGGAGAATGGACACCCCACTCTCCTGCACCCTGCTCTCCTCATCTTCCTTGTCCACAGACGACTCCTCGTTCATCCTGGACTGGGATTCTTCGGCGGTATCAATGCTGCATGGTGGCACAGTGGTGGGGTCCCCGCTGAGAATTGCATACAGCTCCTCATAAAAGTGGCATGTTTTCAGTGTGGAGCCAGAATGGCTCTTAGCTTCCCTAGCTTTCTGATAAGCCTGCCTCAGCTCTTTGATCTTAACGCAGCACTGTTGCGCCTCCCTGTTGTGCCCCTTCTCCAACATGCCATGAGATATCTTCTCATAGATATCTGAATTTCTTTTGCTGGCTTGGAGCTGAGCCAGGACAGGCTCTTCACCCAAAGGCTGATGAGATGCAAGCCCTCTGGTCGACTCCAAGTTGGAGTGCATTTGGGCCATGCAGTCTCCACAAGGAGTTCAGTTACAAAGCTCTCTCCACGCTGTCTAAACCGGAAATGGAAATTCAAAATTTCCCAGGGCTTGAGGGGAGAAGCTATTTCTTGTGTACGTGGACATGTTACAGCAGAGCATGAATGTCCAGTGTGGTCACAATGGGGCATTATGGGATACCTCCCAGAGGTCAATGGCATCAATTTACATTGCACTCTGCCTACACTGATGCAAATGCAACCAATGGCATTCAAATTCAGCTCTGTGTCATTTGCAGAGATGGTTTTATTAGGGAGACTTTTACCGCGATTTAAATCGATGGAACTTACGTGCCAGTGGAGATGCATGCTTTAGGGGGTCAACGTAAGCAGTGTAAGTCGCCCTCCCTTGCCAGTGTAGACCAAGCCTTATGCTTTTAACCTTGTTTGATCCCCAGTGATCTTTGTTATAAAAATTGGGGTTTGTCCCACTTTAGAAGTCCTGCTCCATGAGGACTCTGCACTTCAGAGTTGACAGCAAGTGTCTGTGATCAGCAGCACCCAGTGCCACGTTAGGAACTCCTAGGAAAGAGAGAGAAGGGCAATCATGCAGGCACAGAGAAAGGGTGAGTCGGGAACTAGCACAGGGCGCGTGCTTTGGAGATTGCTTCACGTGTTATAAGAAGAGAAAGAAAATATGAGACAGCCATAAAAGAAAGTGCCCAGAGCCCCCTACCTGACTTCCCTTGAGGTACAGATTATCCCTTAACTACCCTACCGTGAGGTTTCTTATACCTTCCTGGGAAACATCCACTGTCAGTGTACCTCAAGGAAGGTTTCCTGCCTGACCCCAATATTTAGAAGTTGGCTTATATTCTGAAGCAGAAGGGGTTTTCCTCAAGGTCCTCCTTAAACACACCTCTTCTGACAAGCCCTAGTCCTTGCACAGGGAAGTGTTTACAACTGCTACTTCAAATATAAATGGCTATAATATCATGGGATAAGTTTGAGTGCCACACTGACCTACCCATTCACCCTGCTTTTTCTTGCCTTCCTTCCTCTCCCCTGTATTTTTTAGTCGTCTGTCTAGAGGACAAGCTCTTTGGGGCAAAATCCATGTCTTTTCATCTATCTGTAAAGTGCCTTATATGTTGTTGGCATTATCCTGTCCAAATAATAAGAGCTAAAGAACCACAGAAAAGTTAGGATGTATCATGAGAGAACATTTTGGACAAGCAAACCCAAAGCAATTGGAGCAGTCAGTGAAGTCAGAGAGGAGACCTGGTGGTTCCTAACCACCAGAGGAAAGAGGTCACAGTAGCATTCTACATGGCTAGAGACAGATGAGGATGGGCAGACTGTGACTAACAGAGAGAAGAGTACCGGGAGGAATTCCACGCAGCTAGTAGTTTCAAATCAATACCAGGTCCTCAACATGGAAACTTTGGAAGATACCTCTCAAGATCCAGCAGATCCAAGGGAATAGAGAGGTGTACAGGACACACGCGGATGGCAGCTTGGCCCTACCTCTTTAAGAAAATCAAGCTTGCCCACAAGGAGTCCTCCAACCATTCTAGGAAAAAAATGATCCTTGTTGGGTGTTCAATACTTAGAAGAACCAAAAGAATGTTCTGCAAGGGGCACTGTGCTGCCTTCCTAGAGCCAAGACACTAGACATCATTCTAACATTGGATAGGCCTCTGAAGTTGATAGAAAAGGATCCATACTAATGACACTGCATCATGAGCTATCTCACAGATAGTAGATGACTTCAGGGAACTTGGCAGTGTGATGAAGAAGAAAAATATCCAAGCATTCTCCTCAGAGACCTTCCCTGCCCCAAGAGTGAAGGAAGACAGAAGATTCTGGAAGTAAACTGTTGGCAACCTAAGTAGTGTAGGGCGTAGGGTTTTGTTTCTGTGAAACATTGGTCCACTGCTATAGGTTGAGGGGGCGGTATAATTTGGATGGCCTCCACCAC
Source organism: Mesoclemmys tuberculata (assembly GCA_007922155.1). Classification (NCBI taxonomy): domain Eukaryota; kingdom Metazoa; phylum Chordata; order Testudines; family Chelidae; genus Mesoclemmys; species Mesoclemmys tuberculata. Next base: position 8,776,185 of record ML675690.1, read on the forward strand.
AGTAGAAAAGGGTCCAATTTCCTTGAGCACAGACTGACTAGAGCAGATAGAATGAGATTAAACTAAAAATAAAAGGGGCGGCAAAAAGGGGGAAGATATGAGCAATCAATTAGCACAAAATAGAGATGATGAAAACAAATTTAGTCAAGGAACCAAAGGACATGAAGAGAAGAAATTCTTGAATTGCCTATATACCAATACTAGGATTCTAGGTACCAAACAAAAGGAGTTGGAATTTCTCATTTTTAATCATAAATTCAATCTAGTTGGTGTTAGTGAAACTGGGTTTGATGGGTCACACGATTGGAATGTTAAAGTCAGTGGATATAACCTATTTAGGAAGGATCAAGCAGGCAAAAGGGGAGGTGGACTGGCACTCTCTGTCCAAAATGGCACTACCTGTTTGAATCACTGATAACAGGGAAGAAAGTGATCTTGAATGCTTATGGATCAGTGTGCTAACAGATGAAGCACAAGCTGAGGGTATTAGCTGGTACCTGGTACAGACCACGAAATCACACTATGAAACAGAATGACTGCCTCCTTATACACCTATCTATAATGTGTAGGGAAAAAACTTTGTGATCATGGGTGACATCAGTTTGAGTGGCATATGCTGGAGGTCTCATGCTGCCAATACCAAAACATCCTTAGAATTTCTAAACATTGTAGCTGACAATTCCCTAACTCAAAAAGTGTTGCAACCAACACGGGGGAATTTTTATTAGATCTTATCTTAACAGATAAAAAGGAACTGATTACAGAACTAAAAATAAACGGTAGCTTATGTACAAGTGATCATGACTTGTTCACATCTATAATGTGCAAGCAGAATAATGTTCAGTAATATATAGTTGCTGCTTTAATAGCATCAATTTCATGAAGCTGAAAACAATTACATGCCAAATTAGCTGGGAGGAAGGATTTAATCAGGAAAATTTGAATGATAATTGGAAATAATTTAAGGACACCTTACTATAAGCTCCAAAAGCCACAATCTCGCAATTGAGGAAAAAGGCTGTGCTAGTTTAAAAGGAAAGTAAAGACAGCTATAAAATTTTTTAAAGAAAGATAAGAAATGGAAGAAAGAGGAAGCTGATAGTAATTATTATAAATCAGAAGTTAGGGACTGTAGAAAATTGATAAGAGAAGCAAAGGGACACAAGAAGAACTCTATGGTCAGCAGAGTTAAAGACAATAAAAAGTTTTTAAAAATATATTAGGAACAAAAAGAATCCTGAAGTGGTATTGTTCCATTATTAGATGGAAATGTTAGAATTATAAATAATAATACAGAAAAGGCAGAAATATTCAATAAATATTCTTTTCTGAATTTGGGTGGAAAAGCAGATAATTCAGTCTCATCGTATGGTGATAACACTCTTTCCATTCCTCTAGTATCTCTGGAGGACGTTAAACAGAAGCTACTGATCTTAGAAATATTTAAATCAGTAGCTCCAGATAACTTGCATCAAATAATTTTAAAAGAGCTGGCTGAGAAGTTCTCTCAACCATTAACGTTGATTTTCAGTATGTCTGGGAGCACTGGGGAAGTTCCGGAAGACTGGAAAAAAGCCATTATTGTGCCAGTTGTAAAAAGGGCAAATGGGATAACTCAGGTAATTATAGGCCTGTCAGCCTGACATCAATCCTGGGCAAGATAATAGAGTGACTCATATGGGACTTGATTAATAAAGATTTAAAGGCGGGTAATGTAATTAATGCCAATCAAAATGGGTTTAAGGAAAATAGATCTTGTTAAACTAATTGGATATATATTTTTCTTTAAAATTTGGTAAATAAGGCAATAGTATTGACATAATATACTTAGACATCTGTAAGGCATTTGCGTTGGTCCCACACAACATTTTGTTTAAAATACTCGAATGATATAAGTTAACATGGCACACATTAAATTGATTAAAAACTGCCTAATTCATAGGTCTCAAAATGTGATTGTAAACGAGGAATCATCATCAACAGGGTGTGTTTCCAGTCAGGTCCCACAGGGCTTGGTTCTTGGCCCTGTGCTATTTAACATTTTTATCAGTGACCTGAAAGAAAATATGATGTCATCATTGATAAAATTTGCAAATGACAGAAAAATTGGCGGACTGGTAAATAATGAAGAGAATAGGTTACTGGTTCAGAATGATCTGGATCACTTGGTAAACTGGGCGCAAGTAAACCGTATCAGTTTTAATACACCTAAATGCAAATGTATACATCGAGGAATAAAGAATGTAGGCCATGCTTACAGGATAGGGGACTCTATCTTGGGAAGCAGTGACTCTGAAAAAGATTCAGATAATCAGTTGAACATGAGGTTCCCCCATGTGATGCTATGGCAAAAAGAGCTAATGCAATCCTTGGATACATAAACGGGAATCTTAAGTAAGAGCAAAGAGGTTATTTTACCTCTGTATTTGGCACTGGTGTTACTGCTGCTGGAATACTGTGTCTAGTTCTGGGGCCCACCATTCAAGAAGGATGTTGATAAATTGTAGAGGATTCAGAGAAGAGCCACCAGAATGATTAAAGGCTTAAAAAACAGGCCTTTATAGTGAGAGATTCAAAGAGCTCAATCTATTTAGCTAAACAAAGAGAGGATTAAGGGGTGGCTTGATGACAGTGTCTAAGTACCTACATAGGAACAAATATTTAATAATAGGCCTTTTAAAGGTGTAACAAGATCTAGTGGCTGGAACTTAAAGCTAGACTGGAAACAAGGCATACATTTTTAAAGGTGAGAGTAATTAACCACTGGAACAATTTACCATTGATTATGGTGTATTCTCCATCACTGATGATTTTTAACCCAAAATTGGATATTTTTTCTAAAGGCTAGGCTCCAGGAATTACATTGGGAAAAGTCTATGGCCTGTGTTATACAGAAGGTCAGACTAGATGATGACAGTGGTCCCATCTGGTCCTGGAATCTATGAATTTCTGGATATATGACCCTGATCTCTGTCCCCACCACTATAGCATATGCTGAAAAAGGAAAACCATAGCTCCCTTGCTGCCTTTGGGACCCAGGTCTTCAGCTGGTGTAAACTGGCACAGTTCCAGTGACTCTGGTTCAGGATCTCACCCTCAGTGCCCACATGACATATTGAGATGACATCGTAATGCTGTGCCACAAAGTCTGCCAAACTGAATCTCCCAATGGCTGGCTACGATTCCAGACATTCGATTACAGCTGCCACAGATCATAGCCCCAGAGGATTAAAGGACCGAAGCAGGCCCATGTGGCTCTTCCTGAAAATAACAAGATCTGCAGGGAGAGATCTTTGCCGTCAGCCCATCTACAGTAGTGGCATCGTCAGTGTGGAGGATAAATATCAGGAGGCTACAAATGATTTAGGCTTCAGATGATTACAGAACTCCTTGTTTGTTTTGCTACATTATATAACACAGATGAGAGCGGATGAAAAGAGGGAAAGAAATGAGCTGTGTTGCCCCAGGCAGACTTATTTCAGTTGTTCAGTTCAATCCAATTTGCTACTTGGGTTTGTCTATTGATTGCAACGTTAAATAAATAGGAAAGCCAAGTCACTGGAATTTCACGGCCTCAATGCTCACGTCTTCTCACTGATAGAGGGAAGTAGTTTTGCACTCTTATAGTAATAACGTGTTTATTCAGCGCCTTTCTTCGTGAAGGATCTCAGAGTGCTTTTACAACTGTATACATCCACAGCCATGCTGGAAAATGATGCACAATTGGTTCTGGAGTAGAGTGATGCATCCAAGTAGCTCACAGCACAGCAGTGGGGGCTGGGAAATTTTGTCCAAGGCCACTGGGGGCAAAATCCTCCTTGATCGGTGTTAAGGTTGGCACCTAGTCTCCTAGAGGTGCATGTCATTTTACATAAGGAATAAAGAGGTGATTCCTGCCCCGACAAGCTTACAACTTACAGGCCCATCAACGTCAACGAGAGGCTTTCCAATTAGATCACTGACCTTTGGATCAGTACTGAGGAGCTCGGTTCACGAAGGGCCAACTGATACTGTACTGCGGTGTAAGTTACATGGGGAGTGTTGGCTCTCCAACATAGTGGAGATAGTCTCTGCTTTTGTGAAACATGCCATTGGCTCTTTAACTTCCACCTGGACAGCACCCAAAGGTGTGCAATTCCCAGCAACATCTCATCCACTGCACGGCACCTGTAACGCTACCCCCTTTACCTCTGCACTTCTGTGCCAGCAATGACTGCAGCCCGTAGTCCTGATGGGTCAAACTCACCCCTCTGCAGGTATCAACCACAAAGCCTATTCTTTAAATCCCATTTAATCCCGGTTCCGAGGGCACTATGAAGTGGAGTTTAGGCCCTATGCTGGCCCCCTGGACAAGGGTGGCGGTTACCTGGTGTGACAGTAACCACAACCACCTGACCTAGTGCTGCCAACTGAGACTTGCTTGCCACAGTCAGTCGCCCAAGTGTAATCAGATCAAAGGCTGGGCACAGCTTCTCATCTTGTTTGGCAGCATAGCTCACGCCGTGCATTATTGTTGCGCTGCCTTTTTGTTGTTTTGAGAGCTCAGAGCGGTCAAGCCATAAGACTCGGAGAGATGGACTAAGACTTGAACCAATAGAAATGAGCTAGATGCTTTTTTCCCCCCTATCTTTGGTCCTGTGCTGTGCAGCTGAAATGACAGTGTTTGGGGTAAAGCCATTTGCAATAGTAACAACAGAGCTGCCTTTAGAAGGGGGATTAGATGGCTGAGGAGCTTCTCGCTGCTGGATCACTGGTAGAAATCCATACCAGGCTGCAAGTGACGCAAAGCGATTGCCATCTGATAAGTGGTTTATTTAAAATAAATCTCTACTTCCTGCCCTTCTGAGGTTCACTTTATTAATAATTATACCCCTGCTACTGTGGTATCAGGCATTTATAGAGAATTAACACTAGCAGCAGACAGTCCAATTTGTCCTTTTTAATTATGAATGTATAATGCATTAGAATCTGTGAATTAACACTCACTCATTCCAGGAATCTAAAATGAGAACCTAGATTAGTAACTCTAACCTTGGGTTACCAGTAGCTGTTACCAATATTACAGAGAAAGCACAGCTGTTCAAGTGGCTGATGAAATTTGGACAGGAGGTGGCGTTTTGTTTGTTTTTTTCTGCTGTTCTACTTGATTCTTTGATCAGTTGTTAAAAAGGACTGGCCTTGCCTTTGGTGGCCATTTTGCTTTCATTCTATGCAAGAGTTAAGTATTTGAGCCTCTCTCTTTGTGAGGAAGGTCCAGCTAAGACAAACCACGATACAAACAACCAGAGCAAGGCTATGAAGTCCAATAATAAATGACAATAGTAATATTTAGTTCCAGCACTGGGCGTCAGGACTTCTGGGTTCCCAGGCCAATGACACTACAAAATTGCAAAGTATTATTATAAATTTCCTCCTCTGTCCACCTTTTTTCAAACATAGTAGTGATTTTGAACAACTCAAAGGCTGACTGACATTCAGCTGAGCCTTGTACAGGCAGTTAGTGGAAAACACAAGGGTCTGATCAAAATGGATGGTGGATTCCCATAGGGCACCTTTTTCCACCAGAGTGGAAGCCACTTGCTTAATGTGAGTGACATGCAGGTAAATGAAATAATACCCTACCAGCCCGCTGTCATTGGAAAGGAATACAGATGGAGACTGAATGGCCAGCTTGGAGCTGTCTTGAAGGTCAGAGCATTTTATTTAGCACAAATCAGTGTCATTTGTGGAGATGAAATCTGTTCAGACTTTAATAGGATAAATCACAAGAGATACTCCAGGATAAATCAAAAAGGTTTTTTTCCAAAGCGTTAAGTAATTCGAATGAAGAACCAATTTATGGCTTTTAAAATTGAGAATATGCAGTATTTTGAAAGGAAAGGGAGAGAGTAATTCTTAATTGGGGGTGAGAGGGGGGAAGGGGAGAGAATCAGCCTTGCCAGACAGACATCTCCAACTGGCTGCTCATAGAATAACTGATAATTAGGATGGCTTAATGCCCACTGAGTGTGAAATCCACACCCTGTAAATTTGCCACTGAATTTAGTGGGGATCTGGTGAATTTAGAGACATAGAGAAAGTGGAGTATGTGGGAGGAGAAATATTCAGACATGTCCTGACAGTTACCTTGTAACTCCAAAAGGGAATTAGAGCTGGGTTCGTGCCATAGGTATGATTAGTTTAACACTGTTGATTCCAGGGCTCTGAAGAGAGTGTAAATCAATAGCTAGCGCTGGCAAACATTTAAGTTGAATAATAAAGAGATAATATTATACTGTATATAGTTTCCTCCAAAGACCCTGGCTTAAATAAATGACTGAATTCAAGTCTGTTACTGTTTCCAATCTAATTCCATTGTACAGTCTCTATTTAGAGGCTGTTGCTATATCCGTTTCTCAGGAGCATTTATATAACATATCATTTTTCAGTCTGTCCACACTGTTTTCTCAACCTGCTTTCTAGTTTTTCAGGAGGCAGTGATGTCTAGTGGTTAGAGCAGGGGAAACTTGAGTTGGGATTCCTGGGTTGTAATCCTGTCTCTGCCATTGGCCGGCAGTGTTACTTTGAGCAAATCATTCAACGTCTTTGAGAGTCATGTTAAGAGTTTGATCGATGCTCCCATTGAATTCAATGGCAAAACTCCCATTTACTTCCATAGGAATAGAATGGGACTCTCGGGACTCTGTTAAGTAAATGTGAGTTTTGCCGTTGAGTTCAATGACAGCAGGATCAAACACTACATGCAGAATAATACTTAGCTCTTAGATAGTGCGTTTTACCCCTAGATCTCAAAGCACTTTACAAAATATGTTTATTTTTCATGACCATCATTTTACAGATGGAGAAACTGAGTCAGAGAAAGGCAAAGTGACTTACCCAAGATCAAACGGCAGTGACTCCCACTCCAGTGCCCTATACATTGGACCCCCCCTGCTTCTCTTTAATTGGCTTGTGATGTACCTAGCCGTAGTATTGGAGCGTATGCAGTGATGAACTAAATCCACTGGTGCATTGTTACAGCACTTCTCCTTCAACGGTTTATTCCTCCAGACTATGAATGCTGCCTGGTGGGCTGAAGAAAACAAATACTGAAATCTCCCAGTGAGGATAACACTCCTGTATATTTGTTTTTTCAGCCACAGCCCAGCACACAAGTATTATCTGACGTCAGACCCAATCACTGGCTCCATCTACCTCTCTGACACCAACAGCCGACGCATCTATAAGATCAAGTCGACCTCAGTCGTGAAGGATGTTGTCAAGAATTCAGAGGTGGTGGCTGGCACTGGGGATCAGTGCCTTCCCTTTGATGAAACCCGCTGTGGAGATGGGGGCAAAGGCACCGAAGCAACACTCACTAACCCCAGGGGTAAGATACGGCCTCTTTTTACAAGTGTATTAAAATGGGCTTTGAGAAAGGTGCCAAATTAACAGTGCTGGAAACAGATCTCCTCTGTCCACAGAACAGGTAGACAAGCTTCCCCTGGCCAACTTGCTAACATGTCGTAGCCCTGAGCTGGTGGGACCACCAGCAAGGATAAGTAGATCGTTCAACCCCATGCCCATCCAGTCCTTGACCTTTTTATTGAGATTGCTAAAAAGGGTGCCAGTTTGGAGGGAGTGATTCTATGGACACTTCCAACGGGAAGTGTAGTGAGAGGACCAATCCATTTCCCATACCACTTCACCCCCAAAACACCATGAGAAAGTTAATAACTTTTGGCCACTACCCATCTGGACTAGATTCAGTTCAATTCAGTGAGACTTTATTAGCATAAAAGACTCCATAAGTGTTGCTGTATATAAAATAGAGACAGACCCCCCAGTTATCTCTCAGAGGTAAGTTGAAACCAGGATTACACACTGAGGTTTGATCCCTTGTGATCCAGGGCTTGTCTACACTAGAAAGTTGCACCGGTTTAACTACAAATATGATTTTAACCAGTACAGTGAAACCCATGCAAAAGTCTATGTGGACACTAATTTATATATATAATTGATTTATTTCAATGTAGGTTAAACCTGTTCCTGATCAATTTAACCTAAACTAAAATAAGCCTGGTTAAACCAAAATAAGAGCGTCTACATAGACTTTGACCCCGGTTGAACTAAATTGGTTTAAAAATCACACCTTTAGTGAAACCAGTGCAACTCTGTATGTAGCCAAGTTCTCAGACTGACAATCTAAAGTTGACAAGGTCTGCGTACAATTACCAACCCCCTGAGCCATCCACTGCTCTTCAAGAAATCCAATCTTAAAACCAGATTGCAGTGAGGCTGTGATAATTGTAGGGGAGAGGGTACTGTTGGCTTTCACAACTTATGCAAACATTTCAACCCAAAGGGCCAGATACCTTTCCGAGGACTAAAGTAGGACATGTTATGATTCCCATGCATGTGTTATCTTGCTGGGATGGTGAAAATGGGCCAGCCTTTACACTCATTTTGCTTTTGCTCAGTCTTGACAGGCTTGTGTTGCAAAGGTTTGTTCTCCCTTTAACTATGGATTGTATTCAAATGCAGTGACTGGTCGCAGCCGGAGGTTAGTCAGCCCTGCAGCTTTATTTTTTTAGAGGAAATACTTTCTTTCATACTATGTGATGAACTACTGGATGTGCACGAGCGGGGGAGGAATCGTCTGCAGAGACTGAGCGGTGCCGCTCTTATAGATGAATTATATATGTAGGGAGCCCCTTTTACATAAACCTCTGTTGCACTGGTTGCATGTCTTGTTGCCTAGTGGTTAGGAACTTAGGGAATTATTTAAGAGGTTTTGCCTTTAAAAACAAAAAAATCACGCTTGGCCTTCCTGCCAAGCTCTCCCTGCACGTTTTGTGTCAGTGTGTGCCAGGTTTCTCTCCCAGTCCCAGTTAGAGGTTATAGCCCTCCATCTTCTGTCCACTCCCATCTCCACGCCTGCACTTTGTTGGAATCTCGGCAGTGGGGGAAGCTCCGAACAAATACATGAGACCCTTTAACACGTCACTTTTGCAGTGGACGTGGCAGCAGCAGGGCTGTGTCTCTCCTGGCTAGACGGGTTGGGAAATTATTTTTCTTGACATGCAGATGACATTGTTACGGCATCCAAGAAACGAGAACTGATTTAGTGACCTTTTGTGTCAGCTCCAGTTGTGAACCCTTGTTATGCATAGGCTTGTTATGTTTCCTGGCAGGATGCAGGGGAAGTTAGCCCAGGATGCTTCATATTGCTCTGTACCAAAGAATGCTGAAGGCATAACTGCTCCCTTTATAACATTCAAAGGACCTGTAATGGCTTCTTGGTGCACTCAGAACTCCCACTGAAGCTGCCATTACATGTGGAAGATAGTATATACAGTGGGCACAGGATTTACAAAGTCCACAGCTATGTGTTGAAGAGAAATCACTCCATTTTACAAGTGGAAATGGAGAGAAAAGAGAAGGAGAGGGACAGTGTATTGTCTAGAGTCAGGGAGACCTGAAATCCAATTTCTTGCCTTACTTAGCTGTTGAACTTTGGGCAAAAATCACTTACTCTCTCTTGGCCTCCCTTTCCTCCTCTGGAAGTGTTGTGAGGCTTAGCTAAATAATATTTGTAGTATGTTGTTCTGAAATGTGTAAAAGGTACTATGGGGGCCACTGAGGGGAACGAAACTCAGGAGTTCTGGTCTCCCAGATCTGTGCTCCATCACGTCAGACATTTGAATTCTTGGGAGGCTGCTCCTCCGCCTCAAAAATGAATCGGTGTGAATTTATGCATTAAAGAGTCTCTGATATTTCTTGCGCTTCCATGTAGACCGTTTGGCCTCTTGAAATATTGCAAAATATAACTACATGGAGGGTGAGAAAGACAATCGCACGAAACAAACTGCCCAAACGTGTCACGTGACTTTTCATAAACATTTTTGTCCCCTGTTTAATCCAGCTCTAATTCTCCTCTGAGTTTGTAGTCACCTGAGTCAATACTGCAACTGGTGCGACTCGTTCTCCATTCATCTGAATAAATGATTATCCCTGAAAACTAATGTTGACAAAATAATGCCAACATCATTTACTAGTTCACTACCAATCCTTCTAGCATATCCAGTGAATACTCTCACATTTTGAACTATTATAAAGTACCACTGTACCAAGAAAGATTTATTAGACCAGTAACCAGCAGGTCCTTAGGCTTGCCCCTACCTTCTCTATCTCTCTTGGAAACAGAGAACCAGTGTGAGTGGATGAGCAGAGAAGAATAGAAAACTTCTGTGTGCCAATCTGGCTGAATGGATCTAGGAGTTCAGGCAGCTGCTGGCCAGGAAAGCTTTTGAAAGATTCATTCTACAGCTAGCTCTGCAAGACTGTACTCTTTCCAAGTTTGAAGCCACTTCTTGACGCAAAATATTAATCTATGCCTGAGAGCGGGAACTCGGTTTGCAGCAAAGGAGCAAGGACCTCTTTCCAGCTTGGTTCCTCCGCTGGAACAGGGCGTGTTAGAAATACAGTAGATCAATAGATAAAACAGGGGTGCCAGTTGCAGGGTAGGTGGTATTTGTGAGCACTGGCTTGGTCTTTCCAGTTCATTTGACACAGAGCATGGCAGAGCTTTAAGATGCTAATGAATTTCAATAAACTCTGTAATTAAAGTGTTATCACTGTCTAATTATCATCTGCTAATACTGATCCTATTCTACAAGCAAGCTTTAAAAAATATATTAGATCTCCAGCTTGTCAGAGAGTTTTGTTTCCATCTAAACACTCGCCAGTGGCTCTTGTCACGAAAATGTTAGGGCAGTGAAATTGCCAAGAAGCCTGCAATTAACAGAGATCCAAGTGACAAGACTGGCACAATGTGAAGACAGTTTCAGAATGGGAAAAATAAGAGTCCATCCATTCAGCACCACAAAAGAGATGCAAAATGAAGTCATTAATTTGGGGACAGATCATTTCTGTCAATGTGTGGTACTGAATGCGTGAGCAAAACCTCAATTGTTCGCTAAATGTCATCAATTCTAGCAGAATAAAAAAAAAATAACAGGGAAAAAGACAAGCATTATCCAGTCAGACAAGAAAGCTCTGTGTATAGATTCCTTCTGAACCTAACTAATTTGTATCCTGGATGTGAGAAGTAGAGGGGTTGCTATTCTTTTACATCTTCTCTGCCCTCAGATGAGGATCTCCATCCATCTCTGAGCTGTATAATGTAAGCTGCCTCATTCACTTCATAGGATCTTATTGTGATTTTTGTTAACAGATTCCCATGTGTAGGGTAACTACTTTTCGCTGTTTGTGGTTCAGGACCAGCTTACTTCTCTCTGGTGTCAGTTTGCCCTCTAGCTTTGTGCAGTTATGTCATCATGCCACAAGGTGCTGACATTACAAAGAAATGTCGTCATATGACACAGCGTTCCACCAGCATAACTCATTATCAGGATACGTCAATGGCACTGCGAGCCCTGCTTTGTGCAGGAATCAGACCACCCCAGAGGAACTGGGGTGATTTCGCAACATTTGTGTCCATCCAGATCCTAAAAACCTGAGGTGCCGCGCTGCAGTCCTCACTCAGAGAACATCAGTGGAAATCTCATCTGATTAAGGTATCAGCATAGCTGGGCTTTTGAATTGCAGACCAGCAATCATTCCTTCGAATTGCGTTGCTGTAGGTAAATGAGAGAAGGCTTGTGCCAGTGCAAATTGCACTTCAGAGGCCTTCAGTACAGCATGTCCAGCATGCTTGTCTGACAGTAGACTCACCCCAGCTGCACCTACAGTAGGTAGCCCACCCAAAAGCCGCAACTAACGCCCCCAAAAGATTCCACTTCCAGAGAGGAAAAATGAAAATTCCTTTAGGACGTGAAGATGGTAAATTAGCCTACTACAGAGTTACTAGCAGATACTTCTCTTCCTCCACACCGAAAATTACCCATTTCAAAGGCATTTGTCTAAAGAAGAGTGGAACTCCTCATCGTGAAAACATCAGAAAGCTTATTTCCAAGAAGAGCAAGTAAAATAAGATTGGGATTGGAATATACACCATACGAAGAGAGGCTGATGGCACTTGTTTAATATATGTACCCAATCGCTTGAGTTTGATCAGCCCTGACTTCAAGGGGCAATGAGGAGAGGCTGAGAAAGCTCCAAACAACCTTCCTTTCTTCCATGCGAGCCCCCGGCCTGAGTTAGAGCAGCCCACAGCCCAGTTGTAACAATCCACTAGGGTCACCCGAGGGCACTGCACGCCAACTTCACCCCTGCAGTCTCTAATGTGACCCCCTCTCCACTCCCACGCTGCCCTCACGCACTCCCTACATGGAGAGCGGGATGGAGCAGATGACATAATAGCAGCATTAGGATTTCCCTACATCAGAGGAATCCCCAGCTACTCCTTTAGGGCAGCTTTAAGCCAGCAGGGCATAGGGGACTCAGGCTAAGCCAAGTATCAGGCCCTTTTCTTCCTTTGTGCATACCCCTGAATACTCTCTTCCTCTGTTACGATTTAACTAGACAAGTATAAGGTTTAACTCACTAAAGCATTTGGGGTTACAATTTTTAGGAAAGACACCCTGCAAAATGAAGTTACATTGTGTTGGTGGTTAGAACCGAGGCCTGGCACCAAACATGCACATGGCCTGATTCTGCTCTAATTGGCAAATCAGCCCCGACTATATAGCCCAGACAGCAGACCCTGGAGTCGACCACTGTGAAGAGCTGTCAGCGCACTTTGCTGATAAACTCACCCAAATACCTATGGACCTAACTAGGAAAGAAAATTCCAGCCCTGACCAAACTGTGTTATGCACTCCTCACCCCTGTCTGAGCCTGGTTCCATCACATGTGCTGAAGCTCAAGAAGCCCTGAAAAATATTAAAGCCACAACCTTGGAAATGGGTCCATGCTTCAATTGGCTGATAAAAAAAACCATTGAAGAACAGCTAAGCCTACTACAAATGGAAATAGTTGATGCCTTCTTCAGCATCACACACCTACTAGTCTCTTTGAAAAACTCAGTACCATCCCAATAGAACTGAGAAAGAAGTAACCACCAAGCTCTGACAGCGTGTGATATCCTGGCTGCCTCACAATCTGGGTTCAGCCCATGGCACAGCACAGAGATGGTTCTAGTGGCATTAAAAGACAACCTCCTTATGTCCCCGGGAAAGGCAAGATTTCTATGCACATACTGCTGGACTTCTGTGAAGCCTTTGACACAATGGGTCACAAGGTACTGCCAGCCCATCTATGTGGCATAGCAAGAGTAAATGGCCACACACTGCAGTGGTTTCAATCATTCTTCTCCCGCAGAACTCAGAGGGTGGAGTGGGATATCTGCTCCTCCTCTCCGAAGGCCCTCTCCTGCAGATGCCCACAAGTATCCTTAGTCTGTATATCCCAGACTACTGAGCGAGATAGTGAGAAGCCATGGTCTCAGCCGTCAACAGTATGTCACTGACATTTAATTAGATATCTCATTCTCAACCAGTGCAACCACAGTCACTGCTAAAACATCAAAATGCGAACAAGAAAGCAACTCCTGGATAAAGAACATCTGGCTCAAGCTGAACTCAAGCAAGACCAAAGTGATGCTGGTTGGAAAGAAGACACACTTCAAAGAACTGGCCAAGATGTTGTCTCCACCTTTCTTTGAAGGCATACAGCCCCCTGCATCAAAGCGTTGCGAAGCCTCGGGGTCGCTGTTTTACTCCTCACTGAGCTTGTATGATCAGCTAGCATCAGTATCTAATAATGCCTTTTTTCAATTCCAGCTTGCTAGGAACCTTTGTCCCTTCCTCACAGAGGAGGACCTGGACACAGCGATCCGTGCATTCATCTCCTTCAGGCTGGATAACTGTAATTCAGTGTATCTGAAGCCGAATATGAAGGGGATGCCCAGTTCAGTTGGTGTGGAATGCGGCTGCACACCTACTCCGAGGTCACATCATGCTCAAAGCTGAGGCCCAATCAGCTTCCCATGCAGTTTAAGGTTTGGTGCTAATCTTCAAAGCAGTTAAGGGATCAAGCAGCAGCTACATCAAAGATTGAATTTCAGTGGATAGTTGCACTCCTCTAGGATCGCAAAACCCAGGACAAAGCCCATGGGAGCTGAGGACAAAGCATTCTCAGCCAGTGGATCTGGGTATGGACCACACTACAGAGATCAGGTGAACCAAGAGTCTGACTGTCTTCAGGAAATGCTGCAAAACTTTGCTCTTTAGAAAGGCCTTTTAAACGTTAGAATGACTCATTGTTACCCCCTCCTATCCAAAGAAACCCTTCCCCAAAATACGAAATTAATAGACTCTAAAAGACGAAAAACCCTTCCCCAAGCAGAGACTCCATGAAGTCCGCCATGGACTTTGACTATTGCCATTAATTTTATATTGAAGAGGCTCAGATATTCGAGTGATGGGCTGTGGTATGAAACACTACGATAGAGAATTCCATTAACTTCAGTGGAATTGCTCTTGATTTGCCTCAGTATGAAAGAGAGGTGAGTGAGGTCCTGGATTTCTGTTCCTGGATTTGAGAGCGACTCACTGTGCAACCTTGTGAAAGTCACTTTATCTTTCATTTTTCCCACCTGCTAAATGAAGATGATCATGTCTAGCTCATAAAGGTGCTATATGGTCTAATTAGTAAGTGTAAAGGAAGGTTACGCAAACATGGTAACTACTTGAGAAGTGATGCTAGAAGGGGCCTGAGGATGGTGGAACATGGTGCAATGGTCTGAAGCTAAAGATGGAAAAGTTCAAATCAGATGTTAAAATATTTCTTATGACAAAGGGGAATTAGACAATAAAATAAATGGCCTGCATGTATTCAGAAACAGGTTAGTTAAAATGCTGTGGGATTCATGTATGGAAAAACTCTCCTCCTTCCAGGGGGTGGACGTGCATTGACCTGACTAGTCATTTCCTGACTAGCATTTCTCATCACATTGTCTGATAAGCACCCTGGTGTCATCTCTTCATTTGAACAATTTGGTACTGATACCACGAGCAATATACAGTGTTCTAAGCTATGATGCAGAATCACTAGGAACCCTTTTCCTTTCAGCAGATCATTGAAAATCCCACACTGTGTTCAAAGAATGGAGAGTGATTCCTAAATGAAATTGTAGGACTGGTTCTCTGATGGGGCCAATTGCTACTGACTTCAGTGGAGCAGTGCCAGGTTTCACTGGCTCACTGGTTGGTCAAATCAAGTATAATTAACTTTTAGTCCATGAAATAAATTGCTCCCAACCTCCACATTCACCTAGGCTTTGAGCCAGTGCCCTTTCACTGCAGGGGAGTTGGTGCATGGCCTTAGACATCCTCATTTATAAAGGTGCACATGTCAAACAATGCAAGCAAACATTTGCTGCATCAGCCTGATGTTTTGTTACCCTCTGTTGACCTCTTACTTGTGATTTCCTTGCTCTTCTTCTGCCTAGGTATCACTGTGGACAAGTTTGGGTTGATTTACTTTGTAGACGGCACCATGATCAGACGTATTGACCAGAATGGGATTATCTCAACCATGCTGGGCTCCAATGACCTGACATCTGCCAGGCCTCTCAGCTGTGACTCTGTCATGGACATTACTCAGGTATCAAAACTTGTATCAAATCAAAAGGCTGGACCAGTTTTACTCTAGGATGTGTAAGACCCGCTGTCCAATAATGACTAAGGGTGTACTTGTTTTTTTGTCACTAGATAATTTGGCACAGCACAGGTTTAAGATTGAATCAGATTAACATCTGGGAAATAGTGATTGGATGCTGTGGTGCCAAAATTAGCAACAGCAGGAAGGCAAGTATCTTGAATTGCATCAGATTGCAAATTGGTTGCAGCTACCGTCATCCTGGGCTTTTAAGGCCTGCTGGTTAAATGCAAAAAAAACCAAAATATCCGTGTTTGGTTAGTTCTTTATTTGTGGAGGGGACAGTAGGAGAACCTGTTACGGGCCAGGGCTCCATTTTCCGGGACGTTGCCCATCCCATCAACTAGTGCCAGTTTGGAGGTACAGTCCTTTAAAACCGTTTTTGCCTTTTGTTATTGGGTGGCCAGAGGAATGACACCCCATTCTGCAAAAATACAAATCTTAGCTGGTGGGCTAAGTACTGTTATTCAGCCACAATGGATATCAATGGGGTTTCCCTTTTGTAACTACCTACATAATTTTTATGCTCCCATATGGAATCTATTCTTCATGTTTCCCCCCTTAATTTGAAAAGATTACTCTTACTTCTTTCGAGCAGGTTCCCACTGTCTGCAATTTATGAAAAGACTAAAATTGCAAGTTTAAAAGCTCTCATGCCTCATATAGAGGTAAATTTTGATGGTTAAAGTCCATCTTGCAGCAAAACGGCCAACCATCTCACAAACATATTCCTTTCTTTAACGGGCGCTTAGTGCCAACCAGAGGAAGTTTATTGTGAACCAAGCTTTTAAAAATATTTTCCGATTGCTTATAGCTTTTATGTAATAATGTCCTCTTTAAATAGTTCTGAGAGGGGTTCAAAAAACATGCCATCTGCGGCCCCTGTCTCCTCACTGTTTAAAGTGAAAGGAGCTATTTGCAGATTACGAGCTCCGAGACAGACGGACACATGACAGACAAGCTTTAAAAAAAACTCAGCTTAGGGAGCTATCTTTTCATCATTTATAGTGACTTGAAAAGTCTCAGCAGTCAAGCCCCTGAGGCACTGCGAGACCAGAGGGCATGAAATATTTAGCTGCCAACATTGACGAGAAATGGGTTTTAAAGAACTGAAAATTCCCTTGTCAGTTCAGAATAAATTCTGCTCTTGATGCTAACTCAAGGCTGCTGTGGAGCAGTGCTCTCAAGACACTGGGAATGTATGGAGACATCCATTATTGAAGAGAAAACCACAGGCTATAATGTTGTACCACAAGAAGGGTTAAAGAAGGCCAGGCGCCAAGAACAGTTAGGGATTTTTGAGAATATAGCAGACAGAGACTCGACCAGGCTCAGCTCACTGTGTCTAGCACTGAGACTTATGCCTCACAAGCTAGTGTGTTAGAAGTCACAAGACCAACTCATGTTGTAACTGACTAGGATGACCAGATGTCCCGATTTTATAGGGACAGTCCGGATAGTCAGAGCTTTTTCTTATATAAGTTCCTATTACTCCCCGCTCCCTGTCCCGATTTTTCATGCTTGCTATCTGATCACCCTATAACTGACGCTCGTTAATCAATAAGTGTAGGCAGAGTTTGCACGTGATCGTAGGATCAAAACCCAGCCATCCGTTCGATGCGGTCGAGGAGCGACGCTCAGCCAGTGGCTCGAGAGCCACATGAGGCGTTTGTGGTGTCTGTGGATCTGACCGGAGGTCCTTTAGCTTTGCCTGGTCTCAGTGAGAGTGAGTTTGCTGGGCCTCAGGCTGTTGGGGTGCCCTTCATACCCTTCCAAGTAGCTGGCTAAGGTGCGTCAAGAAGGAACAGCGGCCAGGGATAAGGTGGGAGAAAGAGATGTCATTAGAGAGGCAGAGTGGCACCCTCACAGTGCCTTGCAGTGTCTCTGCCATGGTGTGTGTCATCGTCAGGTGACAACTGCGCATCTTCGTGGTGTGCCTGCCGCTTGACGGAAGTATGTAGGGTGGACTGCTTGTCCGGGGGCCCGTGTGCTGAGCCTCGCAGCCTGCTAGGCAAGGCTGAGAGCTTCTCAGTGATTCCCCCAGCCCTTAGCACCCATCAACCCTTAAACAGAGGGCAGGGACACTCAGGGAGGAGAAAAGAAAAGTCTGCTCCTAAGCAACCACAGGAGCTAGCGAACGGGAGCAGCTAACAGGGGAGTTCTGCAAGGGAGGTTGGGGGGAGGAGTGTGGGGAGGCTAGATACCCTTCATTATCATTCTTTAAACTTAAGGCAATAAACACCGCCTGATAAAAACAGAACAGTGATATAGAAGAGAGCTGCAGAAGGCAGAAGACCAGCAACAGAGTGGCGGCTCTTCAATTTTTTGCGCTGAATGCAGTTTGTATGATTTACCTGCCTCATGGGCGGGTGGCATATGTGTGCCTTCGGTGCCAGGAGCTCCTGGCACTCAGAGGCTGTGTACGGGCTTTGGAGACCAGAGTGGCTGAATTAGAGGAGCTATGGGAGACAGAGAGGTACATAGATGAGACTTTCGGGGACACTGTGGAACGGTCCCACCCCCAATCAGACAGCCTCTGTACTGTTGAGGAGGATGAAAGTCTCAGGGTATGAGAACATCAGACTGGAGCAGAGGGAAACAATTCCATAGATGGAACCCTCCTTCCAGATGATGTCAGGGTATCCTCTTGCAGTGAGGATACCTCTCTGGGGGTGGGAACTCCAGTTATTAGGAAGAGACAGGTAATAGTAATGGGGGGGTTCGATCATTAGAAACATAGCTTGGTTTACGATGACTGGGAGCATGGGCACTGGGTGAATTGCCTGTTAGGAAAGGCTAGCCTAGGTTCCTCCCCTTCCGCCTGAGGCCACACCCCTTCTGCCCCCTCCTTGGCCACCATGGAGCTCCCCCTTCCCCCTGCAGCTGGAGGAGCCCCACCCCACCGTACCCCAGAGCCGGGCCGCTCCAAGACCCAACAGGGATGCACCGGCACCCCCAGCTGCCCGAGAGTCCCAGCCCCAGCCGGGCAGCCCAAGCTGCATGTGGCCCCAGCCACCCCGGAGGTTGCAGATCTCTCGAGACATGTAGATAGACTTATATGTAGTACTGGAGACGGGCCGGTGGTCGTGGTACATGTAAGTACCAGTGATATAAAGAAGGATAGGAAACGGGTTCTGGAGGCCAAATTTAGGCTACTGGGTAAGAGATTGACGTCCAGGACCTCCATGGTAGCATTCTCTGACATTCTTCCAGTTCCATGTGCACGGCCAGTTAGCTAGGTAGAACTGCAGGGTCTCAAAACATAGATGAGATGATGGTGGAGAGAGGAGGGGTTTAGATTTATTAGGAACTGAGAACCTTTTGGGAAAGGAGGAGCCTGTGGAAAAAGGATAGGCTCCACCTCAACCAAAATGGAACCAGATTGCTGGCATGTAAAATGAAAAAGCTTATAGAGCAGTTTTTAATCTAAGGGCTAGAGAAAGCCGACAGGTGCGGAGGAGCATGTGGTTCGGACAGAGACATCCCTTAGGGAACAATCTATTAATGGAGATCTTCTATATTAGTTGTTCTCAACCTTTGCAGCCTACTGTATCCCTTTCAGGGGTCTGATTTGTCTTGCGTACCCCAAGTTTCACCTTACTTAAAAACTATTTGCTTACAAAATTAGACATAAAAATACAAAAGTGTCACAGCGCACTATTACTGAAAAATTGCTTCCTGTCGCATTTTGTCTGTATGAAATTTTAGTTTGTACTGACTTTGCTAGTTCTTTTTATGTAGCCTGTTGTAAAACTAGGCAAATATTTAAATGGGTTGATGTATCCCCTGGAAGACCTCTGCATATCCGAGGGGTACACGGATCCCTGGTTGAAAACCACTGCTTTATATCTTAGTAAGGAGGAGAAGATGGAAGATGATAAAATTCGGATAGGATCTGATGAGAAACAGTCAAATGCAAAGAGTCCCATTCAATTACATCACATAATGGCAGACGGCTAAAAAGTGACAATTTTTAAGTGCTTATTTACAAATGCTAGAAGTCTAAATACTCAGATGGGTGAACTTGAATGCCTCGTATTTAATGAGAATATTGATATAATCGGCATCACAGAAACTTGATGGAGTGAGGATAATCAGTGGGAAACAGTAATACCAGGGTACAAAATATATCAGGAGTGATATATATATCGATATATATATATGAGGTCGTACTGGTGGGGGAGGGGCACTATATATGAAAGAAAGCATAGAATCAAATGAATTAAATGAATCAAACTGTTCCGTAGACTCTCTATTGATAGTAATTCCATGCTTGAATAATAAGAATATAGCAGTAAGGCTTTACTACCGACCATCTAACCAGAATGATAGTGACTGTGAAATGCTCAGGGAGACCAGAGAGGTTATAAAATAAAAAAAACCTCAGTAATAATAGGGGATTTCAACAACCTCATATTGACTTAGGAACATGTCACCTCAGGATGGGATGTAAAAATAAAGTTTCTTGACACCTTAAATGACTGCTTTTTGGAGCAACTAGTCCTGGAACCCACAATAGGAGAGGCAATTCTTGATTTAGTCCTAAGTGGAGGACAGGATCTGGTCCACGAGGTAAATATAGCTGAACCACTTAGTAATAGTGACCATAACATAATAAAATTTAACATCTCTGTGTGGAGGGGGAACACCAAAGCAGCCCATCACAGTAGCATTTAATTTCAGAAAGGGGATCTGCACAAAAATGAGGAAGTTGGTTAAACAGAAATTAAAAAGTACAATGCCAAAAGTGAAATTCCTGCAAGCGGCATGGAAAATTTTACAGACACCATAAGAGAGGCTCAATTAAAATGTATACCCCAAATTAAAAAACATAGTAAGAGGACCAAAAAATAGGCAATGTGGCTAAACAACAAAGTAAAAAAAGGAGTTAGAGGCAAAAAGACATCATTTAAAAAGTGGAAGTTAAATCTTATTGAGGAAAATAGAAAGCAGCGTAAACTCTGGCAAGTGAAGTGTAAAAATACAGCTAGGAACACCAAAAAAAGATTTGAAGAACAACTAACCAAAGACTCAAAACATAACAGCAAAAACATTTTTAAGTACATGAGAAGCAGGAAGCCAGTTAAACAACCTGTGGAACTACTTGCCAGAGGATGTTGTGAAATCTAAGACTATAACAGAGTTCAAAAAAGAACTAGATAAGTTCATGGAGGGTAGGTCCATCAATGGCTATTATCTAGGGTGGGCAGGGATACAAAACCTTACTCTGAAGTGTTCCTAGCTCTGTTTGCCAGAAGCTGGGAATGGGCAACAAGGGATGGACCAGTTGAATACCAGTTCTGTTCATTCCTTCTGAAGCACCTGGCATTGGCCACTGTCGGAAGACAACATGCTGTGCTAGACGGACCAGTGGTCTGACCCAGTATTGCCATTCTTATGTCCTTATGCAGTATTATCCCAGTGTACAGGGTATGTCGGCGGGGAACCAAGTGGCGTTACAGAAGCAGGCAGGGGATGGGCCAAAGAGTGTTTCTGTTCTGCAAATTCTAAGTTGGCACATGGTCCCTTAGGTACCGCAGTCAGCTGTCATACGTTGTAGCAATGCAGTGAGCTGCTCTAACTTACACCAGGGCCAGGGCCGGTGCTGCTGCAGTTTGGGAAATCAGGGAGACCTGCTCTCCACCCTTCCCACTACAGAATCACACTTGCTGTGTGAGACCCTCTTAAAATGATTTGGTTTCCTTCAGCTCAATGTCGAACCATTTCTTTATATGTGAAACAAATTTAAATGATCTCAAAGTATGTTTCTACGGCTCTTATAACACTGAATATAAAGTGACGCCAAATTATATTGAATTTTTCATGTTAGAACTACGTTACCCATGGAGAGGTAAAGTTATCTTAGGTTTGGTATCATTCTTAGCAAATTAAACAGTACCCTCACCTGAGAGACAATATGTTCCGTGGTTAGAGCAGTAAGTTAGGATCCCAAACTCTCAGCTCAACTCCTGACTCGCTGTGGCGTTAACCGCTCTGTGCCTCAGTTTACCCATCTACAAAATGGGTTATCACAATACTTATCTTTGAAGGATTGTGATGTTAGTAAGTCACTTTGGGGGAAAAAGTGGGGGCGTGCAAGTGTAAAGCATTATTGTTACTTGAACTTGGTCTTCCATAATGCTTAACACCATGAAAGCACACAGTGTTCTTTCTTTGTTTTTTTTCTTGCAGTGTAATAAACTGAATTGATTGAGAATTTGCATTTATCCATGTTTGTAGGACCAATGCCTGGACCCAAGGCCCGGTACTAAGTTTTCAAAAAGATGTTCCTAGCTTACATAAACAAATATGCAGTTACAACACAGAGGGTTTAGTTGTACAAATAGCTACCCATGTTGTCTACAAGCCTGTGAAGCTTGCACATGCAATTTAGGCACCTTTTCTGGAATACTTTGATAGTAATCTCTTTAGAGCAGTTGCCATCTTTTTGTTATCAAGTTGTACAGCACCTAGCACAGTGGGGTTTCAGACTTTGATGTGCTACCACAATACAAATAAATATTCATTTGTTCCTTTCTCTTATTTCTCTTTTTAATAGTTTCAAATGCCAAACACTCTATGCACCTTGGGTGGATAGAAGCTTTTAGAGGTTTGATTGCTAAGGCTGATTTGGAGACTCAAATAGTAAAAATAGACTTTTTAACAGTTTGTTTCTGTTGTTCCATTGTTAGGTTCGTCTAGAGTGGCCCACAGACCTGGCAGTCAACCCAATGGATAATTCCCTGTATGTCCTCGACAATAACGTTGTGTTGCAGATCTCTGAAAATCACCAAGTGCGCATTGTGGCAGGGAGGCCTATGCACTGCCAGGTCCCGGGCATCGATCACTTCCTCCTCAGCAAAGTGGCAATACATGCGACTTTGGAATCTGCCTCGGCTTTAGCCGTCTCCCATACCGGGGTCCTGTATATCGCTGAAACCGACGAGAAGAAGATCAACCGCATCAGGCAGGTCACCACCAACGGGGAAATCTCACTTGTTGCTGGTGCACCGAGTAGCTGTGACTGCAAGAATGATGCCAACTGCGACTGCTTCTCTGGGGATGACGGCTACGCCAAGGACGCCAAGCTAAATGCTCCTTCCTCCCTAGCAGTGTGCGCAGATGGGGAGTTGTACGTCGCTGACCTTGGAAACATCCGAATCCGCTTTATTCGGAAAAACAAGCCATACCTCAACACCCAGAACTTATATGAGTTGTCCTCGCCTATAGACCAGGAGCTCTACTTGTTTGACACCAGCGGTAAACACCTTTATACCCAGAGCCTTCCCACTGGAGATTACCTTTACAATTTCACCTACACTGGGGATGGAGACATAACCCTGATTACTGATAACAATGGCAACTTAGTCAATGTCCGGAGGGACTC
Source organism: Mesoclemmys tuberculata (assembly GCA_007922155.1). NCBI lineage: Eukaryota > Metazoa > Chordata > Testudines > Chelidae > Mesoclemmys > Mesoclemmys tuberculata. The sequence continues at coordinate 8,799,175 of ML675690.1, forward strand.
CACGGGGATGCCCCTCTGGCTGGTCGTGCCAGATGGCCAGGTCTTCTGGGTGACGATTGGCACCAACAGTGCCCTCAAGAGCGTGACAGCACAAGGGCACGAAGTGGCTATGATGACATATCATGGCAACTCTGGTCTTCTTGCCACCAAGACCAATGAAAACGGGTGGACAACATTTTATGAGTAAGTACTGCTAGGATAATGGGCCAATGGCACCAGTTTGTATTCCAAGGCCCACGTAATGTTAATGGAATAAAATTCACTGGGTGAGATTCACCCTATTGGAGACTGGCCAAAGTGCAAAGCATCATGTCCCCCATAAGCCGTTAATATAGGATCTAAGTGGTATTTGGTGCAGACCGAGCTCTCTGCACTGAGTGAATTTTACCCTGAGATTTAGACTGAGATTTTTAAAGCCACCTAAGGGATTTGGATGTTCAGGTCCCATTCATTTTAGCTGGAACTGCAAAGTTAAGCTGTGCATCAGAAAATCTCACTTCACTTTGAAAATCTCAGCTTTGGGTTTGGAAAAGATTACCACCATCACCCTCACCCAACATCATGTGTTGGAACCCTAGTGGGAGCTGGTGTGCTACGTGTCAGCACCCCCTTTGGTCAGACAGAGCGTTGCACAGAGTTGGCTCCGGCTGGCAGAGGCAGTCAACCAGCTGTTCTTGGCTGAGTGTCTATGATAGTCCTGTTCGGGGCTATGAAGAGTGTTAGTTTCAGTCCAGCTGGGATGTGCGGGGTTCCCCTTATATTCCGCGGTATCAGCTGGTCCTGGTCATCAGGGGGTCTGGAAAGCCTTTTAGTTCTTAAATCTCTGTTCAGGGGTCAGTAGGGAACTCAGGCCCACCCACTGCACTGGGTTCCGGCTCGGGGCCCTTAAACCAGACAGGCACAATCAGCAACTCCTCCTGCTGTGCCCTGAGCACCTTCCTACCTCCCTTGGTTCTGTAGGCTTCTACAGTCTGTAGATCCAGTCACCTCTTCTCTATGGCATTGTCTCTGGGCAGCTTCTCACCAGTTTGCTGGCAGGACTTTACATCTCCAGCCTGCTTCCTCCTCTGCAAGCCGCCACTCCCTGCTGCTTCTCAGCTCTTTTTTTCTCCTAGCTGCCATGAGGCTGCTAATCAGCGCTGGCTGGAAGTTACTGCATTAATTCCTCGGTTGCCAGGCCAGCATGCGGTCTAGAACACTCTGAGACACCTAGTCATGGACCAGGACCCCAATGTGCTAGGTGCTGTATAAACCCAGAACTAAAAGAAAGTCCCTGTCTCAAAGAGCTGACAATCTAAATATAGGACAAGAGACGACAGATGGGGACAGACCGACGACCAAGGAGCACAAGGAAACAAAGAGAGAATATTAGCCAGGATGACAGGCAGTGCTCTCAGCACACTGACGGCCTAATCATTTTTGTAGGCTTCCTGGCAAAGGAAAGTCTTAAGGAGGGATTTGGAAATGAGTCACTTCTGCAGATGTTTATGGGCGTTTCTCCCAGGTGTGAGAGGCAGCATGGGAGAAAGCACAAATTTACTTATTTTGAATATTTCCCAAGTGGCCGAAGGAATCTGCCAGTCGCCTTGTTCATTCCCCTGCTCCTACTGTACGTGCTCCACTGTTTTGTCCAGTCTAGTTTTAAATGTCTCAGGCACCACTTCCCTAGGAAGACAATTCCCCAGTCTGCAATGTCACTGGTGGTGTTATTGCTATGCTTTGTTAAGCGTGCTCAGTGTGTACATGACACTCCCTGTCCCACAGAGCTCACAGACTCTAAGACAGGAGGCACTGGGAAGCCTGAGGCAGGGATAACTTGGGGAGGGTCTTTGGTTTAGTTTGGTTATTTTGATTACTGACTCCTTTCTTGGAGCCATCATGGAGGTAATGCATCTCTAGCAGTGAATGGGTGAAGGGTGGGTGACTTGGCAAACCTGCTTTGGAAGGATATCCCATACATTCACCATGCACTTGGGAATTTTTTTTCTGATATGCAGCCTAAATTTTCCTCCTCTTATCCCTACCCCTAATCCTTTGCAATCACTCTTTGTATTCCATCACCGTGTAAGCAGTGTCCCAGTAGACAAATAACAATGTTCCCTCTGATACGCCTCATTAAACAATGTGGGGAAAACGGAATAATAAACGGTCACAGGAAGGTGCTCACGTACCATACCAATGAGCCCCGTATAAGAACCTGAGTAGAACTGAATGTACCTTTACTTGGCCTAGACCTGATGTGTGCAGGATGTGGCTAAAACAAATTTGGAGAGAGAAAGAACCCAGAATAAAAAAATTGGCCAGATCAGGGTGTGCTTCACCAATGCTATTAAACCTCTTTGACCCTAATTTACTTCAGTTGTATCTCTGCTGTCTCCAGCTGAGTTAGACCCTGTATCATTTTGGCCCTTTGCTTATTAACATGCACCAGACTTAGGTTATAGAGAGGTTTTGTTTAATATTCCTCAGAGAATCACAATTACTATCTCTCCATCTTTTATACCAAGGGAGCGGGCTAGAGTAACTGGTTTTCTTTTCCTCTAGGAATGGAAGCCCCCTACAGCCTCACAAATGTTGTGCTAAATCAAGGCGCTACTTCCTCTCTCTACAGACACCAGCTCTATGTCTAGTCTGCCGGGGGGTGTGTGTCAGATGTGTTTGAGAGCCTGAACCACAGGGGGCACCCTGCTATTTTTAGTGTGCTAGCATAAACCCTGCCTGCGCAAGTCTCTACCCGAGCTGGGAGGCTGCTCCCCGCGACAGTGGAGACAAACCCCAAGAGGCCCTGCACTTGACAACAGACTTAACAATGGAAAATGAAGCAAACTAAACATTAGGACCGCCAGTGACCCCATTTATCTCTACTTCCTCTATAGTTTTAGTCACAGCTATAAATACAAGAGCAAATTTTAAAGTAAGAGGAAAAAAAGGCAAGCTACTGTGTGGGTATATTCATAACTCATCAGTTATTTCTTGCTCTACGATTAAATGGGGAATTTGTGAAACTTATTCTAGGCCAAACGCATCCCTGGTGTAACTGTTCGTTTCAGTGCCGTCACATGATTGCTTTTACCTTTTGCAGCTAAACGGAAGTCAGTGTTGTCTAGAGGTTGGAACAGAGGTGCGGGAATCAGGAATGATTTCTGTTTCTGACTCAGCTACTGATTTACCCGGCTAAGGTGCACATCATTGTACTTATATCAGGGCACATTTCACTAGTTTAGACAAAGCCCATGTTCATTAATGATTGGGAAGTGCTTTGAGATCCTCAGAGGCGAAATACATTAGCAGTTGAAAGTAATTTATCTGCACATCACATAACGCTCCAGGGGCTCCAATGGACATTTCTTCTTTCTAGGCTTTCCCTTTACTCCCATCAGCAAATGCTGGTACCGGATGAAATTACATGATCCCCTTACAAGCAAAGAGAAAAAGTTCAGTAGTGAGGAGCAGGTGCCAGCATGCAGTACTTGAGTGCAGGTGAGCAGGGACAGCGATTAGGCACCAGTAGGAGCTTGCTGGAAACGTGGTGCTCCTTCAGGGGGAAGTTTGAATGTATCAAAACCTGGGGGCAGCCACTAGGGTGACATCTTGCCTTTGTCTCACATGCAGAGATCAATCGTGAGAGAGGGTGTGGCCCTATTGGACTCGTCAGCCACTCACCATGTGATGCAATTGTTTGCAAGTAACTGTCTCCCTGTACAGGGGTAGTGTTGGGGCAAATCATCACTCCTATGCCAGAGCCGCAAAGCGCCTACGACACAGCAGAGTTGGTGCAGCTCTGGTGTGTGAAGCAGGCGGCCGGACTGGTGGATCTAGCATTGGACGTCTGTCTGTAGCTCAGCGTGGACTCCAGCTCACCAGGGACTCCCAACATATTCGGACTCAGATTGGGGAGGGGGAGGGGGAGGGCCAGAAATGTGGTCTGCTGCAGCGTAGAACCACTGGCTGTTCTTCCCCATAAAGCTAAGGAACAAGATCTATGCTGACTACTGTACTCGGAGGACTCCAGAGCACTCCACAACCCTTGTACTAAGTTATTCCTCCCCCCCAGCCCACACAGAAGGCCCATGCAGCAAGCCTGGCTAGCTGGGTTTAGCATTGGGGGCAGGACTTAGCAGGAGGGTAGCCTTCTTTTTCACCCTTCTCTTTTTGAGAGTGATGCTCATTCATGTGCAGCAAAAAAGCCTGTGCCCCTCTGAAGTCCAGCGTGACGCTGCCCAGCAATTGCATTCAACATTCACCTTCACGCTGAACCTTCATCTGGAATAACTGATGGGAAAGGAAGCAAGTCTGGCAACTGCGTCAGGCTAAAAAAAATCTCTTGTCGCCCATCTCCTCAAGCCAGAGAAAAATGGATGCTGTGTAGTTCATGTTGGGTTTTTCTTTAATTTGACCCAAAAGAATTGCTGCCAGTCTTTACGTAGCTTATTAGCCAGTTTGCTTTTTTTTCCCAGAAACAAGAGCCTTGTTAATTTTTTTTTTGGAAGTCAGGACTGTAGTAATTATCTTGATTAGCTCATTGTGATGGTATCACTGTACACTAAATAATTTAATTTTCCCCAGAGCCTACGTCAAACCTTTCATGAATTATTTAGCCAATATAAGGCTTTTTTGTTCAAGTCTTTTGTGTGCTCAATTAGGTCTCAGGGTCACTTCCTCAGATGTAAACATGGGTGTTTATACATCACTGCAATTAACGCTTAGGATCAAACTGCTCAGAAACCTCAAACCTGTTCATGCTGCTCAGCTACAAGAAATGGCTCTCGGCCTGAAAGGGAAAAAGTGTTCTTGAACCAGTTCTTCAGATTGAAGTTAATGGAACTCTGCCCATTTATGCCCACTAAGTTTTTGGCCATGACATTGTATGGGGATGATGACTTATAAAGGACCAAAAGTTGCCAAGCCTCACACGTGCTCTAAAGCGCAATTTACAAAAGCATGTTGGATGAAATGCACGACAGGGCCTTCTGCTGGCCTTCTGCCCAGGAGTGAGTTTCACCCTCTGTGAATGAGAAAAGCTCTCAGTCCAGTAATAATAACAGGAAATGTGTAGCTGTTATGGGTAGGGCTTTTTTTTTTCTAGCCATTGGGGAAGAGTTAAGGTTGTGACGGAAAGTTTATATTCCATAAATTAATGTGAGTGACTGGATCCAAGGTTGGTGTCAGAATTGCTCTCTGTTAACCTAGCTTGTGATTGCCTTGTTTATTTAATGTTCATTTTTGTGATGTGTATGATTGAGTGTCTAAGTTTAAATTGCACTTGGCACCATTAATGTTAAATTAACTACGTTGTGTTGTGAGGGATAACAAAAATATATGTTTACCTCGAACATTTACCTAGTCACCGTGGAAATTAAAACAATCTCTGAATAGCCCAACTTTCCTCTGACAATATTCTGCAGTGAAATAGTTAACAATGGTGAAGTTTAAGTCGTCATCATTAAGCTTCAGAGTTAAAACCCCTATGTGCTACAAAGAGGAAGTCAAATGTCTTAAAATACACCTGTGTGGGTGTGTCTCAGTCAGACATTGCTGGTTCAGGTCACATGGAGAACATTAGCTAAACTGGACCACTGAATACTAGCTCAGTCTAACCCTTGCCTTTGATCCCCAGGTGCTGTGTGAACATTACCAATTTATTGGCTCTATTTGTATCTATATAAAGGCCAAGCATCTTCTTTTCTCTCTGTACAATTGGAGAGATGCATAGTTTCACCAGCCACTGGCATGCAGCCATCTCTTGAGTGGAAAGCAGCATCTATTTGACACATAACTATAACAACTGGGCAAAAGGGAGAGTGCCCACCCCTGTCACTGAGTATTACAGAGGTTCTGGGGAGCCCTAAATTAGAGCAGCCGCATCCAGGGACTATTTCTGCTGCTGCAAAATATGGAGGCTGCAACCTCTCTTCGCCTTTCAATGCCCCTTCTGTGCTCTGCCTCTTGGCATCATTTCTACGCTAATTATAATATAATTAACTAGCCTCTCACCCTTGTTCCTTTGAAGAAGTTATAATAAAATGCTGGTAATTGCAGAGATAAATAGCATTTCTCCTGTGTGCCAGAATAAGTTCTGTGGACATGTGCTGTGCCGCAGGGATGGCCATTCTGGTACCTGGTATATAGAATATAGTTTAAGGCTCAGGATGTTGTTAGTGTCATAAGGCTAGTGAGAGCCCCCAGTCCAAGCACATTTGAAGCCAGCATGATTTTAACATCCCAAGAAGTAATATATACGTTTTTGACTTCTCTTTTCTGTTGGGCATTTGGGGAGCTGGCATGTAATAACAGGTTGATTTTGTGTTCAGGTTGTTGTTGAGGGGGTTAGCTTTCATATATGTCAATATATATGGGTAGTTCAATTGGGCTTTTATATATTTAAAACTGTGTTAAATGTCGTTTGAAAAGTTGTGAAGAGGCTGGGCTTTGCGGGGTGTATATATGTATAAACCCACACAAAATATAGTTTGTGAAGTGCATTCGGATTCTTTGGCAGTGAATGTAATATTAGTGTGGCGTATTTCTCCAACCTATTTGAGTGCTAGTTGCGAAAGGCTGCTGAAATGTGATAAGATGAGGAAACCCCGGGACTCCCGCAACCTGATGACTCTCTGAATAGATAGTATTTGTGACACTGCGTTGATTCCCAGGGTTCAGGCCTCTATACAGCAGTAATGTGATAAATGAAAGCTCTGACTGTTTACAAGCTGACAATTAGGCCTCATAAGTACCAAATACCATTTTAATTCTGTGCACTGAACCTTACCTAAATAAATTTCCAATTGGGGATGAATGGCAGCAGCTTCCTTTGCCGGCCTAATAATTGTCACTGTAATCGTAAATGCCGAGTCTTCACAGTTGGTTTGAACAGGAGGCAGGCAGTGACTGCATTAGCAGGTGATGAATTCATTGCTTTGAATACTGCTCTGTTCATTCCCGAGATTCAGAATTTCTTCAATTCTGGTGCTTTTGTAGCATTTAGAGGACACAAAAATCTTAGCTTGTGATGAAAACTGGGCCACCTCTAAATCCTTACATTGTGGAAACAGGTCTATGCAGCTTAGCTTTGAAATGAATTGACTAGAGGAAATTCATCTTACTACAAATACCAGGACACACCTGCAGCTGCATGAGAACCAGTCACCTGGCTTTCCTCTTGGAGCTGGGGTTCTGTCATATAAGTGACTTTGTGGAGGCAGAGGTGAAAAGAGATGAAACAGCCGTGTCATTCATTTTGACTTGCTAAAACTTGCTAACTATTCAGGAACACAGAGGCCTTAAAGTCAGAGGGACCCATGGGGTTGGGTGTATAATAAACAGCATCCTGTACGTACCATACACTCTAATCCAAGACAAAAGGGCAAAGTGCTCCAGTCATAAGCAAAATATATAATGAGAAAGGAGGAAAAGAAATGCGCCGTGAGAAAAGCACTTTTTGTTCAAATGGGAATGTTGGTAATAACTCACATTTACATTAAGAGCCTCCTTTTGTGTTGCCATCCAAGTTCTCAAAGGCTTTTGTTTGGACATGAATTTTTTACAGTTCATCTGCCACTAATTAAAAATAATAATAAAAATGTTAATAGTGCAGTTGTGCCACCTTCTCACATTCCCCTCTGTAGGATGTGACCTTTTAACAGCTGTGAATAGGTGAGATATCACCCCCAGAGTAAACTAGCAAGGAGTACTAGGCTTCCAATGCAGATGGGGTGGAGGTGGAATAGTCATTTAGAATACTTAAAATGCAGATGTTTCAAGTTACCTCTAATCCTCATCCCCAAATTCCTCTCCTAGCTCTCGGGGAACATTCATCACCATGGCTGCTAAGGTTTATTAAGATGCATGTGTGACATTTCATTTAAATTATATTCAACTTTTTTTTTTCTGATGTAAATATAATAAGCCTGTATAAAGCTCTAGGTTCCCTGACAGGCATGCACACACATTAGAATATTTGCACATAGGCAGATTAGCTCGTGTGCACGCATGTGCGCGCGCACACCTCCCTCATACCGACATATGCATGAGCTACTTTGTGTTTGTGCAGATTATTTGCAGACTTTCAAATCCTCCTGCCCCAAGGAGCGGCAGGGCCAGGACGTAGAGCTGCACTGAACATGGCCTCTGTCGCTGGGCTGGGTGAAATGAGAGGCTCCGGCGGCCTGGTAGTGTACATGAACAGGGGAGTGCTAGCGGGTGTCTGAGGTGGGTAAGAGCTGGATGGTACTTGTGGTTTAGTCGTTGATTGAGTGCCTCAAGGTGTCTGGGGGCCCTAGATATAGGGGGTAGAGGGAGTCTGGAATTGCTGATGAGGGGCTAGAGGGAGCTGGGTGTGAAGCTGGAGAATTAGGCTAGGTCTACACTTACAGTGGTTGGCCCAGCTAGCCTGGGTATCAATAGCCGTGTAGAGAGCAGGGCACGGCTTAGGTGAGCAGAGTAGAGTTTTCTCTACATGCCTGAACCTTATGGTATATACCCTACATGGCTCTCTTCATACCCAAGCAGTGCCTTCTCTGTCACACTGTTTAGCAGTGTAGTGTCCCAAGGCTGGAGCCTTTCCCCTCTGCTGTGAAAGACTCTGGAAGTGGAGAAAGGCTCCAGCAGGGGGGAGGCATCTGGTAAAGGCCTTCCACTGCCGTGGGTGGCGCCACACCACAGTGCGTATGGATGCCGCCTCCTTTTCGTTGCGGCATGTGCTGCACATACCCTACGCACTGCCACATGTGTAGGCATGGTCTTAGTGAGGACGGCTATTGGCTGGAGGGCTGTTTGTGGCAGACCTAGGGGGCTGGGAGGTAAACTGGGGCTGAAAGCCTTTGAACGTGTTAGTGGGACTTGTGGTATCTGAGCTTTTTGCTGGCTCTCTGCATGGGGCTGAACGTCATTCACTTAGGATCAATCACGCACGCTTAGGAGTTGAGTGAAATAGGGACCACTTTACTGCACATGCTCTTTCTCTAATGTATGGTCCTGGTTTTCTTCTCACTCGAAACCAGTTTTACACCAGTGTAACAGCCCTTTAAACCTCAGTGAAGTTACTCCTGACTGGCCCCATAGTAAGAGGAACACGGGGCTGTATCAGACCAACATCTCATGTGAGTTTAATGTGTACCATTGTCCTTGCCCTGAGGTTATTAATACTCCAGGTCTGAATTGTCAGATTCAGATATCAACTTCCCAGAAGTTTTTGCAGCGGGGATGGACCTGAGTTCATCTCTACTGTTAGGGTTGCACTCTGTGTGCGGGAATACTGGTGTCAATATAAAAAGCACTTGTGCTGTTATGAAACGTCCCACTGGGGACAGTGATCAGTGATGTGTTCCTCCATGGGAGAGACACCAGATAATGTCCCTTGTGCACAGTCCCGGCAGGTGGCGTGAGGATAACTGTTGGGACTCAGCTGCTGTATGAAGTTCCCTAATGTTTTCAAGTAGGAGACACACAAATGTCCTTACAGGAGTAGAGTGAAACTTAGCAACCAAAATGCTTGAGTTCCCGTCTCATTGCAGACAAAACAATAACTAATGAGCAAAGAAAGTTACTCTGTATTCTGAGCACTTCATTTCAATTCCAGCTATAAAAAAAATCAGTGGAGACCCAAATCCTGTGCTCCGAAAGTCTCTTAAGCGATCTATGCCAAACTCAAGAAAACTGAATTTATTCCCCGTCCCCCCTCTTTTCACAACAAGCTAATTAATTACCAGGGTGCTGGAGTGTAAATGGAAGTTGGGCCTGGCTCTCCAGGCGTGAATCATTCTATGAATGGTTGTGTGACATGACTGTGGGCCAGATTCTCCCTCCCACCACTCTCCCAGCCCTGGGAATGGGAAGACCCTAACCTAGTTAGACCTTGAATGCAGAGGGAACTCAGCACACACTTTGGTTGAGGCCAGCCCATAAGGTAGAGATGTTGGCGAGTTAACGTTTTTGCTCACTTTTATTAGTCTGGCTATGGTCTTTTAGCATGGCCTTTAGTAGCCCCTAACCATAGAGGTACTACTTCTATAGTAGTTCTATAGTAGCACTACAAGTACTGTGTAACTTTTATAACATACTACAAAAGGCTTTAGACTGGCTGTGGTCTACTAAAGGCCACACTATTCTAAACATTTAAGTTGGTTAAAAAAATCACATCCTTAAAAATTAGGGGCCAACTGCATCCCTGAGGTGCAAGCAGCCACCGTACCACTGCCTTCAGTGAAACAGCCGCCACTTGCACCAGAGCCCGATTTGGTCCGTTTGTGTTTGGTGTCCCACGGAACGTAAATGGATTTGGGTCTGACGGTGTGAACTAATGGGGAAAGACACTGGGTGAGTGATTTGCTCTGTCATTGGAAGGGGCTCAGGTGCCATGGTGATGGGAATGGTATTAGCAACAACTCCATGGCCTCTCTCGGGGCTCTCCGTTGGTAGATATGGCTTATTTTTGGGGTGGGGGCAGGGGTTTTACTCCTTCTTCTCCCTCTCTCCTTCGTGACCGCATTGATGTAGTATATCTACAGTAGGTGCAAGGGCCCTTGGGAATTGTGCCACTTTGGTTTCCCATTGCTCTCCGCTCCCATCTTACAGTTGGGAAAATCCTGCCTTAGGAAGCTCTCCTCCCCCAGGTATATTCCCCTTCCTACATCCCTGTTTTTAGCTCATTCTCTGGGCTGAGGGAACTGCTTGGGCAATGCCCTGGTAGATGGAGCTGGTGGGGTGCGGTCCCTCTTTGTCGTGCTAGCCAGGAAGAGAGAATTTCGGCATGACCACCCCCCCACTTGAGTACTCTTCTGGAGAGGTCCAGCCACAGGGTTTCTGCTTTTCCTGTTCAGAGAGCAAATAAAACCCAACTCCTTCTCTGACATGACCCAGGAGCTGCTCAGGGGCCTCTGTGTTGAAGCGTTGTTCTCAATCTGTCATCTAATGGACAAGTTTCCCCACCCCACCCTGACACCTGTGTTTGACTGTCTCCTGGGAGAAGCCAAGGAGTGGAGACTGAGTTAATTTCTCACCTGTTTGTATTGCCCCCCCCCCCAGATAAGGACTGAGGCACTCTTGTATATAGACAGGGGACTTCATTCTCTGAGGCTGCCAGTCCGGCTTCTTTCACTTGCCCTAATCTTTTTTTTAAATAAGAAAAAAATCGTCAGAGACTTGCCATAGTACAAAAGGACGAGAGCAGGAAATAGCTGGACCTGATGGCACAGGTAAGCTTCTGTTCAGGTGTGCAGGATAGAGACAGACTCATTGAAATAGATTTGAGGAGATAGCAGTGAATGTAAATAAGGAGCGGAGCGGAGGTGATAAACTTAGCGGGCATGTTTAAAATGCAGGCTAAAAATCACTTGATCAAAGTTATTGAGCCAAACCTACACTCCTTACACAAGCAAAACTCCTGGTGGAGTCAGTGGGGTCCTGAGACCCAGCTAAATCAGCAGGAGCTTTGCCTGTATAGAATTTGGCCTGTTCTTTGTCGGGCAGCACATAGGTTCATGGTACTGATCACGTTCCCTCCTCCTTTTCAGGTACGACAGCTTTGGCCGCCTGACCAACGTTACCTTCCCCACAGGCCAGGTCAGCAGCTTCCGCAGTGATACCGACAGCTCAGTGCACGTCCAGGTAGAAACCTCCAGCAAGGACGACGTTACCATAACAACCAATCTGTCAGCATCAGGCGCCTTCTACACCCTCCTTCAAGGTGAGCCCAATGACTGCCCGACCCCAGTTCAACTGCACGCAAAGGATTACACAGCAGGAAACAGACATCTCTTAATAATCCCAGCACCAGAAAACCCTTCACCGTGCGACATCCCACATGCTGGTGTACACCCACCCACACCTACTTACCAAAGCCATGGGAAACATCACACGGCTCACTGTCGGTTCTGCAGCTGTTCTCCACGTGGTTCTCAGCTTCTTGCCTAGCTGTGCATTCTTCTTGCAATGCGACGGATACGCTGTCATCAGTTAAGGACGCTGATGGTCGGGGATCATTATTCTTGGTGCGCTGGGCACCATTCAGGGAAACGACCAGTACATGGTTCCTACCCCCGAGAGTCTGTGCATAAGTTAGCACAGAGATTGAATCATAGAATATTAGAGTTGGAAGGGACCTCAGGAGGTCATCTAGTCCAACCCCCTGCTCAAAACAGGACTATCCTCAGCTAAATCATCCCGGCGAGGGTTTTGTCAAGCCACAGCTTAAAAACCTCTAAAGATGGAGATGCCACCACCTCCCTAGATAACCCATTCCAGTGCTTCACCACCCTCCTAGTGAAAAACTTTTTCCTAATGTCCAACCTAGACCTCCCCCACATTGCAGCACATACTGGGCCAGATCCGCAGCTGGTGTTGATCGGCGCAAGACTTTGCTAGGAGGGACAGCTCAGGAGGGGATAAAGTTAGGGAAGTTAGGGAGAAAGAGGTGGCGAGGCAAGGGAGTAGAGAGAGTGGAAGGAAGGATGACGTGGGAGGGGAGCAGTGAGGCAGGGCACTGCGACTGAAGCAGAAGTTACACGCCAAAAACAGTCCTGGCGTAGATGTCAAGAGTGATTTCTTGAGGCTGAAGCCTTGTCTACACTAACACTTATACCAGCAAAACTGTTGTCACTCAGGGGTATGAAGAAAACCCACACCCTGAGCGACCTAAGTTTTGCCAGCATAACCGCTCGTGTGGACAGTGCTATGTCGGCGGGAGAGAGCCCTCCCACCAACATATCGCGGCTACGTTAGAGCGGCCCAGCTGAGCCACTGTCAGTGTCAAGTGCACACTATCCCCGAGGATCTGAAACTTAACCCTGCTCCCTGTGGGTGGGGGCTGAGATCAGTCTCACCCCCTGGGGGCTGGCAAGCCTTCTGCATTCCCCACTCCCTGCTGGGTCGGCTGAAGGGCTGGCAGGTTGTGACTTGCCCCCACTCAGCTGACTCTTGCCCTGTGCCCAAGGCAGATGTTTGTGGTCAAATACAAGTTTTTATATAGAAAGAAATGTCTCAGTCAGTCCCAGTCTGCCGAGGAGTCACATTTATGCTGGTTCCTTAAAAACAAGATGTCTGGGTGGTTAATTTCCCTTTTTCTATAGCAGAGGGTGATCTCCTGGATAGGAAACAGCTTCCTATGTCTGTGAGCCACCTTCCCTGGCCATTGGGAAAGTGGTCTAGGGCCCAGATCTCATCAAGCTGTACCTTACATTGCCCTAGGGTATATAGCTGGTGTTCTGTGACTTTTTCTTGTCCACTACAAAACACAAACCAGCTGAACCCTAACAAGCCCAACCAAAAATCTGTGCATTAAGATGTCTGGCAAATACTCAGATGTGAGGTTGGCTTCGCCTCAGGAGCCTAATTAAGCAATTGAACCCGCTGTTGGGGGCTCTCTAGTGAGATAATTGACTGTGATGTGATTTATGCCTCCCGGGCCAAAGGCCAATAAATCTCATTGTTGCGTCCCCCAGCCGTATGGGACACGGCAGCATAAAAGGCCATTTTTAATATTTTTAAATGACAGGCAATGTTTTTGGTTCATGGAACGGATTGAATGGGGAAATGAGCTTTTCCCAAATGAAGTGAACTTTCCGGTCCGTTAACTTGCTCACAGCGTCTGAAAGGTGTGTGCAGTCCCCAGCAAGAACAAATCCCAATTAGCCACGTTTGCCAGGGCCGCCTGAAGAGTGATTCTGTGCCTAGGCACAGTTAGGCGTCCTGCTTTAAAAGAGGCAGCAATAGTTTTCCCTTTCTCAGCCAGAACTGGCTTTCTGCCAGGGGAGAGAAAAAAAGGCTTCAGGAAGAAATTGTTAGCGAGATCTAGTCTGCATGTTGGCCCGTAAACCAAGTGCTCACAAAGACAGCGGGATTTCATAGAGCCCCAGGGAAAGCCCCTCTTGCTAGCACTCAGGGTGAGTCTCCATTGGTGGTGGGGGTAGAAGCTCCAGAGTTTTATTCTCCAGGCTGTGTGCTACTGATGACCATGCTCTTGGGATTGGATGCACCAGTGGATGCTGCTCATGTGGCGCAGGGTGATGTAAAGTGTCCTGAGATTCCCACAGACAGCTTCCCCATCAGTGCAGAATAAAGCTGTCAGAGGCAGCTCTGCCATTTCCTGCACCTGAACACACACACCCCATCCTGGGGAGGATGTCAGATGTGAGGAGGGCAGAGGAGCAGAATGAGTCTCTGCTTTGTCTGATTCTCCACTGGCATAAATGAAATTTGTCCCACTACAGCTCTTGCTATGTCTGGACAGCTGAGAATCAGGGAGCCATGGCCAGTCCCCAGGCAGTCCTGCCTCTCCACTGCCCCTGGGAATCAAGGCCTGGGTGTCTCCAGGCCTGATCCAGAGCCTATTGAAGGGCAATGGAAAGACTCCCAATGGCTTCAGTGGGTTTTGAGCATGCAGTTTGGATATTCGCAGGGCTTTGGATCTGCAGTTCTGGATCAATGCAGTACTGGGATACACACTGGAGAATTCCAGTGTCACTGCAGCACTGGTGTCAGTCTGTCACCTGCATGCATTTGGCTTACCTGGTCCAGCTGCAGTTTGTTGGAAAACTCCAGTTGGCAAGAGAGGGCGCCGGATCAGGTGCATCATGAAAGAAACCAGCCAGTTTAGGCTTCCTCCCCTAATTGTATCAAATTGTGCCATTTGCCAGTATATACTAGCCTGGGAGAGAGGATCATTTTGCACTGACCTGATTTTCCCTCAAGCTGCAGGAGAGAACAAATGTAACTTGCTTCAAAATGAAAAAACAGTTTTCATGAATTTTTAAAGGGATTTTTTTATTCACAATTGGGTATTTACAGCAGCCAGGGAGACAGAAATGGTAGCATTCCCCAGCCTTCGAAGGAGCTGCAGAGCTGGCGTGCACTGCATAGGGTTTTAAACAATCCTTTGACACTGAGTGGGGCCCAAACCCTGGAAGGGCTTCTCCATGTAGGTGCTTGGAAACTGAATTTTGGCTGATGGGGTTTCTGCTCGATTGTCTCCTTAGGAAACCCGGGGAGGGAAGGCAGAAATGTCGCCCTTCTCTGCCACTCCTGAAATGACCCTTGGAATCTGTAGATCTCCTAAGAGCCCTGCACATCTTTCAGGATCCACTAGTTGCCAGGGCCACCAATATGGAAACCTTGTACCTATGCACATTCTCCTGACCCCACCTCCTATGACAACCTCTTTAAGGGTGGGCAGGAATGTATCAGTGGGAAACCAGTTAGCATTGAGTTCCATTGAGAATCCTCACTGCTTGGAGTGGAGGGACAAGGCTGAGGAGAGCGGCTGGCTCCCCTTGCAGAACCTGGTCTTCACCAAAGGAGGTTATAAGACTTTATATGAGCAGATGTATTTTCAGGAATTAGATAGATAGATTTTTCATATACATTTCAGTGAAATCAGGATTTTTTTTAGGCTGTAAAGATAAAGAACAGTGGACACACACGTGCTTCAGAAGGAACAGAATTCAGGATCTTCACCAGCAAAATCCTACCCACCCACTACATGAGTAACTCTGTTAGCTGTGAGTCAGTGGTAGGCTTTTATCCGAGCTGGGGCCAGCCTCTAAAGGGAGACCTGAACACACCTGCCATGCCAGAGTATTAAACATTATTCCCCTGTGGGCTTCTTTAACCTGCATAATAGATTTTGGGCAAGTGTGTGCCATCCAGAAAGTGAAACTTCTCTAGACTGAAAGAGAAATGGACAATTCCCAAACAAACATTAAGGGTGAACAGTAAAGGTGAGGTTAAAAGGCATCCAAAGGCTTGGCAATAACTCAGGTAAGAAAAATAATGATATGTGGGTTTCTGTCATCAGTCACTGACTTGAACCCATCTCTTATCTTTTTCCAGACCAAGTCCGAAACAGCTACTTCATCGGTGCGGATGGCTCTCTCAGGCTGATGCTTGCCAATGGCATGGAGGTGGCACTGCAGACAGAGCCCCACCTGCTGGCTGGCACCGTGAACCCGACGGTGGGGAAGAGGAACGTGACCCTGCCCATCGACAATGGCCTCAATCTGGTTGAGTGGAGGCAGCGGAAGGAGCAAGCAAGAGGGCAGGTTACCGTCTTTGGACGCAGGCTGAGGGTGAGCAGCAAGCGGCGTGGGTGTCGTCTGAGTTTATCTTTCAGTCAGACTCGGACTCCAGTCGCGTGACACAGAGGGACAGGACCCAGTTGCAATGAGTACGATGGGGGGTTTTGGTGAGCCTGTGGGATGGGCAAACCTTGTAGCTTTATCTGTATCCTTAGCTGAGACAGCCTTTAATACATTTCCCGATGTTACCACCTAGACTTAGCCCTCATGGATGGCACTGCTTGCTTCCACTGTAGGCCCTTTGTATTACGAGGGATGCCACCCATCCAAACCATACGTAACAAGAGCACAGCTGCTCAGAGCTGCACATGTCTTGCACAAGGCATTTGGTTTGAACATCAGTCTGAGCATGGACAATATTGTAAACCTCATTGTTCATTCAACGTGCAGCCTCTGAAAATGTTTCTATTTTCTTAAATTTGCCACTCTGTCGACTGCGTCGAAGAGCCGAGTCTGCGGGCTGCTGCGAACATGCCCTTGAGCATCTACAGAGTATGCTGTGCATACCAAAAGCCCATCTTCTAACTCTTGTTCTCCCTTTGAGGGGTGCACAGAGGTTTTGTGCTTGTGAATGACATGTTTGGAAAACACAGCTGTGCACATGACAATGTATTTTATGTACTTGGCGGAGCCTTTTCAAGATCTACCCCAGGAAGCCTGTTGTAATGCCATTGCTGATTGCTGATGAAGCTGGTAAATTGTAATACTAATATTGACTACACCGCCATGCGAGCTGCCACTCCTGGAGTCGGGGGCTATGAGTAGCTCAGAGGAAGTGCTCAGCGCTAGGTGGGATCAGACCTTCTGAGAGTGATGCTCACAGGGTTGTTAATGTCATTAGAGGGATGGGATTCGAGCAGTTATTTATACTCACTGGGGCTATGCAGTAAATAATAACACGCATGGTCTCAGAATATACATTTTCTGCTCCTTGCTTCTCATCCTCTCCTCTTTCCAGCTGTCGCTCCTGGATCATTTCTACTCTTCACTCAAACACACACACATTTGTTGTACTTTATAACCTCAGCCAATCCTGACCTCATCCTCCAACATGTACATTAGCGGAGGCCATTCATCCTTTTCAGTTTCCTTCATTATCATGAGATACCATTTTTGCAAGCAGAAGTCATTGGGAGCTGGGCATGTGCATCTGAACCACCCTCATCAGAAGCTGCTTTTGTGCATGTGGATCAGCTGGCTCAATTTTCTTTTTCCATTTAATACATAATGAAATTAGCAAACAAGTGGTTCTCTAAGGAGAGACGGGCTTGCAAAACTTGCAGCTGCGTCGAAGCTGTTTGCTGTTCAGAGCAGCTTTCCCTGATTTCACCACAGCTCAGCTGGCCTTGTTCGTTTTCTTTTCTAAAATCTTTGCACAGGATTCTCCCAAGCACAGTGTGGTATTAGTTTATGCTTTTTGAGCACTGAGAAAAGCATTTTAAAAATCTATTTACCTGTGACTATGTAAATCTAATGTCCTGGATTCGCTCTCCTTGGGCGTGTCTACATCTGGAGTTAAGGTTGTAATTCCCAGTTTGAGAAGACTCTCGCCAGCTCCAATCCAGCTAGCTACCCAGCAGCGAGAGGGGCTAGCCACGCCAGGTGCATACCTGTCTGAGACTCCAGGTGTGTATGCAGTGCAGCTAGCCTCTCCTGCCACTCACGCTGCCATGATCACGCTCGATTTTTGGTGCACTAGCTCAATCAGGGCTAACTCGGGTCAAGCTGCCATCTTAAAGTGTAGATGTAGTCAGAGTCGCTTAGGGCCTACTCCTCTCTCATTGAAACCAATGGGTGTCTTGCATTATATAAGGACAGGGTTGTGGTTGGCTCTGTAGAGGGGATGCAAGGAGTCAGCGGTGTACAAGAAGTCCTCCCCTGCATCTTCATACCTGCACAAGGAGCATCCATATCCTTAAGCCACAGCCTATGACGTGCTAATTTGCTCCTGAGAGATGCCCTCCACTTGACAGCATTAGAGGATAATGTTCTCTTCTCTCCCTGTATCACAGCAGACACAAGTACTCTCTGATGAGAGGCAAGCCTTCCACGGCAGGCTGGAGCTTTCATGTAACACAGTCATTCTTTTGGAGGCCTTAATGTTATGTGCCACTTGCAAAGGCCCTTCGGAGCCGACCCTATCCCTTAGTGCGTATGGACTGGCTCAGCAGCTACGTGTAGCTCTTTACACTTAGAGTGCAGCTCACGGAGCCCTCTACACCCCCCGTTCTCTGCCTACCACACTAGGCTTTGGAGTTCGGGGCTTCAGCACTGTGCTGCGGGGGTTGGGCTCGGGGCTTCTGCCCCGTGGGAGGTGCCTTCCAGGGCTTTAGTAAGCACGCCCCACGGGGCCGAAGCCCTAAGGCCCAGCAGGCGCGCCCCGGCTCTCAGACTTCTGTGGATTGCTGTATGTGGCTCAGAAAGTCAGTAAAGGTTGGCCACCCCTGGTGTATGGTCTGAGAGGCAGGCCCACCAGTACACTTACGCTGCTTTATGGAAGGGGAGCAGGCAAAGAAGCTGTCTGTGTCAGGGAGGCCCATGTGTACAGTCTTCTTGCCCAGGTCTGGGAGAACAGTTTATCCAGTTCTTTGGAAACCAAAAACTCAGTTCGAATCCGGACTCATCACTGAGTTTTCTTTACTGGCATTTCATAAAGTGACGCCTGAGGGGATCAGGCTCACGGAGGGGGGATGGACTAGGGTGTACCACATTCCAGAGGACATCATTATAAATCAGGTTATTTCCGTTTCCTGACGCAAACTACACCATTACATTCTGCATTGGATCACACGCTGTAGGATTGGTTTACTAATTTTATGAACCAATCCCTCATGAGCTGTCCACGCATAACAAAATGTGCTAGTAAGCAAAATTGCAGCTGCACGCTTATCACACATTACTCTTCTTTACTCCATTGCTTTGTCTGCTAGCTACGTATTATGTACAAGCCCACTTATGAATTCATGCTTTGTCCATTGTTAAATCTCTGTTTCCGTTCTTCTGCATTCTTCCATTGTTCATCCAAGGCCAACAAGTGGGAGAGGAAAGCGGCGGACCTCTTGCAAGGGAATGTAACACTAACATGTTGCTTGCTGCCTTCACATTGATCACTCTGCTTTGTACGTTCCATTCCTCTCATCTACCTGATGTCTGTCTCTTCTGTGTACATTGAAGCACTTGGGGCATGGATTGTCTGTTACTCTGTGTTTGTACTGGGCCCAGCTCCGGTCTCTTGGTGTTACCTTAATAAACATAATCAATATGCTGATCCACGAGCCATAACACACAGCACACTGAGGGGGAGAATTCACTGTGCAAGCTGCATGGTGCAACAATAGCCACGAACGAGTTGTACGAAGAGCTAAGGAATCTATCCACCAAGGCTTCTGTATATTCAGGCTTTGCACAGGGGAGAGGATTTGGCCCTTAACACATGTTAATTTTCAGCTTCACTGATCCACTGCATGTAACAGGGCTTGTTAGCCTTCTTCACGGTTCCAGTTTTGCTGACCTGGCTGTTTGTGCCTCATCAGTCTGCAGTCCCCTGCAGAAAATCTTTACCTTTACCTTTACATATCCTGCACGCACCCAGTGGACGCGTGTGTCCTCTAATTGGTCCTATCGGTGCAGCAGATTGATGGGCTTGCTGGTTGGCTGGCCACAAATTCCACGCCACCAATAACAAATGGCAGCGCTCTCTCTCAAATTGGAGTGTTAGCTAGGACGCTGCTCCTGATAATGTAGCTCATCTTTTTTCTTTTTACAAGCATGAACTTTTTAATCAAGGAGGATGTACAATAATCGGTGGCGGTGGCACACGTGGGATGGCTGACAATTACTAAGCTGCCTGCTTAATCAGTTTTATTTATTTAACCAGGGAAGCACCCGTTGAGATTCGTCTCATTTTCACCAGGATGCTGGTGGCAAGGAAGCAGCCACAGCAACATTAGTTGTCACAACAGTACCTCCCATCACAGCCTGTGTTACTGCAGAGATCTCGGAGAAGATGTTGCTAACCATTACCGAGCAATTAAAGCATGCTAACCTCATCCCCAGAATATCTATAACAAGAACAAGCCTAGACTTGGACACACCGACAACCACAGCTTATTTGCCATGGGAATTCCATGCAGGCGATATTTTGTATCTGTGCAGTTGTGTTCAGTCACCCCTGGGGAAGAAGCTCTTATTACAGACATACTATTCAATTTCTTATAGTTAAGGGGTCGCCTCTGCATTTTCATTATACAGCCTCATTTTCAAGGCTTTATAACTCAGATGCGAAGGCTGGCTCCAGAGGATGTTGATGTGCATTATTCTGACAATATTTTTAGCTACAGGAGCCCAAAAGAAGGTTAGAAGGCAGTGCTGGTAATGAGTGACAGTGCGATTCCAAAGCTGGCTCACCTGTTTTATTGATCTATTCTGGGCTGTGAATCTGGGGTTTATGTTAGTGACTCTCACATTAGCTGGAGGATATTTAATTATGTATCAACATGGGAGGAGTATAGTTTGTATTATGTATTTAAATTTAAGGGCTGCTCACCCACAGCTCAGTCCTGCGCTCTGGTTAAGTCCATGGAACTAGATTTTAAAGGTAATTGTGTGCCTAACTCCCATTGATTTAAATAAGAGTTAGACGCTACCTTTAAAAATCTGGCCCAAGGGCAAGGGCTTTGACGGTCCACAGCATTCAGTATCATTCAGGGTCAAGCTCACAGGACAGAGGGTTGGCACAAAATTTAGATTTATAAAACTAAGGAAATAACATATTGTTACTGGGCCAGATCCAGAGGTCCATGTTCAGTCCTTACTTGGGCAAACTCTCATTAAAACTACTGGGATGTTGCCTGTGTAGCGATTTATGGATTTATCCTATATTTATGATTTAAAGAGCACTCTTTTACACATTTGTAAGTGTTTTTGCTAGAAAACAGAATCTTTGGCCCCTGGAACTTATGTCCCCCAAGCATTAATGGGTCAGATGCCTTACAGCAAAAACACACAGCTGGTGTGACCTTTGGAGCTGGAAGCCTTTTGGGAGAGGTAGATTTTCAGATGCTGCTTAAAGGATGACCAGCAGGCAGTAATGCATGTAAACTGGGCAAGCCGTTCCAACGTGAATCCAAACTTTCGACTCGTGTTTTAAGATTTATTTAATTTAAAATGGCTCTGTTTGCTGGGGTTGGGGGACTGACTGACGCAGGGGTACTAGGAATCGGATGCGGAGAATGTAACTTAACCAAACACGAATCCAGTGACTCGTCATTCAGTCCAGTGCTGCGTGGCCAATGCCTACGTCCCAAAGTCACCAGCACCATATCTGGTACTATTGTTGGCGTTCGGAGCCGAGAGGCCAATGAGGGAGGGCACTGAGTTGCCGTCCCAGCCACAGCAGAGCTCCCTCCAGCTCCGCTGGCAGAAGGCAGCGTGGGGAGCTTGCACTGCTTGCTGCCCATGCTGTCTGTTCTGTGGAGAAATGGTAGGCAGATACGTTTTTCCCTCTTACACTTTTTTATGAGTAATTGCTGCTCCTGTTTCTCTATTTATAGGAATCCAGCACCTTCTAGACATCAAATTGCTCTGTTGGTGACACATGCGTCTGCAGTTAGAGTTTTGATACATTTTTTAATTACTTCCCAGCTTGCCTGTTGGCTGGGTTTGTGGCTGGTTGGCTGTTTCTCCCATTCCTCATTAACAATATATTTTAAACACTGCTGCAGGTTTAATTTTAGCAGCGCCTGCCTTGGTTCCATATTAGCCCTTTCTTTTCCTCAGGTCAGACTTTCCATTTACCTTTGCTATCCATCTCCTCAGTATCACCATTGACACCGCCCTCTCTACCGCTTCCTTCTGTATCTTCTTTTTCTGTAGGTCTTCATCTTCTACCTGTGCTAGCTGATCAAGCACACCCCTGCCTCAGCTCCACCTTTGCCCTCCACGACTTATACTGTCTCTCACCTCAGCTAATGAGACTCGCTGTCGTTTGCCCTCCCAGAGTCCCAGCGCTCTACACCCCATCATGTGCAGAACACCACCCCTGGCCTTCTCACACAAAGGCACCCTCACATCATTTCCTTCTTCAGTCAACTCTTCTGTACCCTATGCATTTCAGGGATCCACTTTAAAACGGCCCTTCTGTTTCTAAGAACCATGCATACAGTACCTCCAGCCTGCTGCATAGTCTTGGTCTCTTTCTCCTCCGTCCTCTCTGGCACTGGCCTTCTCTGCTTAATGCCATGCAGTCTTGTCCCTCCTGGTGTGACCTCTCACAGTTTGGAACAGTCTTCCTGTATTTCTCACTCCTACATTTCAAATTTTAACCAAGGACAAAATGTATCTCATCTCCTCCTGTTTGTTATTTAGCTCTGTATTCCCTCCCAAAAACAGCACCACAGGGAATTCAGAAGTGTATTGAAAAGTACGAGTCCAAAATCAAATCTAGATCAGGGTTGTGGACTACATCTCGTTCAAATTAGGAGTCCTGATTTTATCCAGAATATGATGGAATAACTGCCCCTATCAGCCAGCTCTCAATGTGTGTGTTTTTATTTTTGCACAATGGTTAGCTAGAACAGTAATGCATCTTTAAAATGCTTAGACACACAGTAGTGTGTTATCAGTTATTATCTGTAGTTCTTTGGGATACAGTCTTGGAACAAAAATACATTTCTCCTGTTATCTTTGAAATATATACGATCTCGCCTTCAACTGAAAGTGCAAAGGGAATTGAGGTAACAGGGATGTAATTACCTAAGGTGGGATCGGGCCAGGACATGGGGTTAACAACCCCAACACTTGTTGGAGATGGGATCATGAGGTCTTTAATGACTACAGATGGTCAGGGCCTGCATATTACATTTCATAGAAAAGACTATACCACCACTTGATTCAGTACTGACTCGGGATGAGTTGTACCTGGTGCATCATCCACAATGTTCCTTGCAGCATTTACAACTACAATGACTCAATACCGTGTCCTTTTCTAAATGTCTGAACTCTGAGGGACGCAGATGACCTGGACACAATGCAGGCAAGCTCCTTACAAACCTCAGCAGCAAAGTTTTACCAGCATATCTTCATGCATCCTTACGTCGTCTGTGCTGCAAAAGTTCTAGACCCAGTGTGAGGTTATGTGATGGTTTTGTGGTACAGCCAACGTTCTACACTCTGTGGCAGGACTTTCAAAAATGCCCAACACTGCTTTCACTAAAGTCGCTGGTTACAACTCCAGTTGACTTGAGTGGAAGCAGAGTTAGGCCAACACTGAATATTTTTTAAAATCTCACCCTAAGACAATTAATACATAGGTATGTGTAGTACTGGAACTGATCCAAAGGAGTATTTGGTTGTGGAAGGGGCCATAATTTGCCACATAAAACCATTTGTGCCTTTCTAATCCGCTTTCTTCCTATGCCCTCTAGGTTCACAACAGAAACCTGCTGTCCCTCGACTTTGATCGTGTGACAAGAACAGAAAAAATCTATGATGATCATCGCAAGTTCACCCTACGGATCCTGTACGACCAAGCAGGCAGACCTAGCCTCTGGTCTCCTAGCAGCAGGTTGAATGGAGTGAACGTGACTTATTCCCCAGGGGGACACATTGCAGGGATCCAGAGGGGAACGATGTCAGAAAGGATGGAATATGATCAGGCTGGCAGAATTATATCCAGGATCTTTGCTGACGGAAAATCATGGAGCTATACTTACTTAGAGAAGGTATGTGTTCTCTTGTTGCTTACGGATGGCTGCTCATTGTGTTGGCTAACTTAGGGCTAGGTTCTCAGCTGGCGTAAATTAACTTCACTCCTTTGAGTTCAGGAGTGTGAAACTGCTTTACATCAATGGAGGACCTGATCCTTAGCATTTAATACACATGCATCTATGTAATCTATCTATTTTAAAGTGCACACAACTATGGAATCTAAGCCCAGACAACAGCTAAAGTTAGCACTGAGCATCACCCAAAGGGTAATATTCTCTGTCTAACTCCACCCCCTGTGCATATGTTTTAGCCCTAGCTAGATACAGTAGTCTTTTGTTGAGCTGAATGTAATAAAATGTCTCCAGGTAAAGACAGATCGTATTCTAGTCAAGTTACAGATACAATGAGTGCCAATAAAGATAAGCATACAGTAGGAATTTATTTTGGATGGTCCATACAATGTAAAACCGACCATCCATAAAGTCCAGCATCCTCCCTTCTGCAAAGGCCCATTCCTGATGCTTCATACGAAGTAGGTGTGGCAGGGGCAGGTGAGGGAGGAGAGAGACTAATTACCTAGCCTGTTGTGGAAATGGTGGGTGGGATATGCCTTTCTTCTTGTTGAGATTTAACCATAACATTATCCATCTTCCCTTTAATCCATCTGCTCCTGGGGCAGGAATTGTATCTGCCTATGTGTTTGTACAGCACCTAGCACAATGTGGTCCTGCATTGGGGCTCTAAAATGATATAAATAATAAATGGTGATAAAGCAACACTTGAATGGCAGAAAGGATCAAACTCTATCCCGGTATGTGCATTACGAGCAAGCGAGATAGGGAACTGAGTTGATAAATTTGTGATAAGTGGCTAGTAGCAAATGAGTCCTTTAGTCGGCAGACGGACTGGGTTGCCTGTTTGTTTTTGTCATGCTGTTTGATTATTTTAGCCCATGGTGGCAAATGGAGACATGAATTAGGGAGAGTTGGCTGAGTTTTTTGTTTCTGCATCAGTCCCATCAAGGGGTCCCTGGTTCTCTGCCTTCAGTCCAAATCTCACACCAACGCCTGTTACCCTTCCTGTTTCTCTTCTGGCCACATCTGATCACACCGGAGTGACTCTCTCGCTGTGTGGGTACCTCTTACTACTTAAGTCTATTGTTATTGTTGTTATTTGTCCTGGTGCACACCCCCAGTGTCCTGAGTGCTGTACAAACACAAAAGAAAGTAGATTCTCCCCTTCCCCAGGTGCTAGGTATTGTACAGACACAAAAGAAGGCAGAAATCCCCTCACAAAAAGCTGATACTGAACAATAAAAAACAGGGGGAGAGAGAGGAGGGGAAAGGAGAGTGTAAGGTGGCCAGATAGCAATTGGCCACATATTAGTTACTCTGTGAGGTCTGCAGGCCACTTAAATTATGCTGGACACACATGCACTACAAGGTGGATGCTAGAGATCCCTTGTCCTGAAATATTGTCCTCTTTGAGAAATTCAGAATGAACATGCCTTAAAATGAAGAAAATAATTCATTCATTTCCCTCCTCAATTCTAGTCCATGGTGCTGCTTCTTCACAGCCAGAGACAGTACATCTTTGAGTTTGATAAGAATGATCGATTGTCATCCGTGACCATGCCCAATGTTGCCCGGCAGACCTTAGAAACCATCCGGTCCGTCGGATACTATAGGAATATCTACCGGCCTCCAGAGGGCAATGCCTCCGTCATTCAGGATTTCACTGAGGAAGGGCAGCTCCTTCACACCTTCTACTTGGGGACAGGGAGGCGCGTCATCTACAAGTATGGCAAGCTGTCCAAGCTAGCCGAAATGCTCTATGACACTACGAAGATTGGCTTCACTTACGATGAAACTGCTGGTATGTTGAAGACTATAAACCTGCAGAATGAAGGATTCACCTGCACTATCAGATACAGGCAGATAGGCCCACTCATCGACCGCCAGATTTTCCGTTTCACCGAGGAAGGCATGGTGAACGCGCGCTTCGACTACAATTATGATAATAGCTTCAGGGTGACCAGCATGCAAGCTGTGATCAACGAGACACCGTTACCCATCGATCTCTACAGGTACGATGACGTGTCGGGCAAAACAGAGCAGTTTGGTAAATTTGGGGTCATTTACTACGACATAAATCAAATTATCACCACTGCCGTCATGACTCACACCAAGCACTTTGACGCCTATGGCAGGATGAAGGAGGTCCAGTACGAAATATTCAGGTCACTCATGTACTGGATGACTGTGCAGTATGACAACATGGGGAGAGTTGTGAAGAAGGAGCTGAAGGTCGGCCCATATGCAAACACAACTAGGTACTCTTATGAGTATGATGCAGATGGCCAATTGCAGACAGTGTCTATCAATGACAAACCACTTTGGCGTTACAGTTATGACCTCAATGGAAACCTCCATTTGTTGAGTCCTGGGAACAGTGCCCGACTTACCCCACTAAGGTATGATCTCAGGGACAGGATTACGAGATTGGGGGATGTGCAGTACAAAATGGATGAAGATGGCTTTCTGAGACAAAGGGGAAATGATGTTTTTGAGTACAATTCAGCAGGCCTGCTCATTAAAGCGTACAATAAGGCTAGCGGGTGGAGCGTGAAATATCGCTATGATGGCCTTGGAAGAAGGGTCTCTAGCAAAACTACCCATGGCCATCATTTACAGTTCTTCTATGCAGACCTGACCAGCCCCACCAAGGTCACCCATTTGTACAACCACTCAAGTTCCGAGATCACCTCCCTTTACTATGATCTCCAAGGCCACCTCTTTGCAATGGAGCTCAGCAGCGGAGATGAGTTCTACATAGCCTGTGATAACATCGGGACCCCTCTGGCAGTCTTCAGCGGGACGGGCTTAATGATCAAGCAGATACTCTACACAGCATATGGGGAGATCTACATGGACACCAATCCCAATTTCCAGATCATCATTGGATACCATGGAGGTCTGTACGACCCCCTCACTAAGCTCATCCACATGGGGCGGCGAGATTATGATGTGTTAGCTGGGCGCTGGACGAGCCCAGACCATGATATGTGGAAACATCTGAGCAGCAACAACGTAATGCCTTTCAACCTTTATATGTTCAAAAACAACAACCCTATTAGCAACTCTCAGGATATCAAATGTTACATGACAGGTAAGATGTCTCTTTGTTTGTTGGTACTTAGTATATACAAAAGCTGGTTTTTGCTCGGGATGGATAGGTTTCTTCTCCTTCAACAACCCAGCCATCATAGAGTCTTCCAGCCTAGACAGGGACTGAATTTCTCTTTAAAAAGGAAAAGAAAACACCATAGAGTCTTCCAGATTAGAAAGGGGCCTGAGTTTCTAATATAAAGCAACAAACAAAATTAAAAAACAAAAAACCACATCAAATTTTTCAGTTCTTCTTTCCACATAAATACACCGAAGAGGGCACAGGCCCACTATATTTTTCCTTTGCAGGTCACCTGTAACCCTTCCACAGCTGGATTGCTGTCTGCATACACAGAACTCATGAAAAATTTAAGTCAAGAACTCCACATGTAGCCAACAGGTTTTCTTTTTTCTTCCTTGCTGCTCTCTTTATTTTTCCCTTTATTTTGTTTCCGATTGTTCATTTCCTCATACGTCCCCAATTTAGTTGCTGATTAATATCCTGATAACCCCTCTCATTTGTACATGCATAACTTTTGTTCACACAGTTTTGCAATAGAGACATGCTTGCAGCTAAATAAGCTGCAGATAGGCTTGTTTCAGCAAAACGACAACAGCAATCTAAACCTTTTATCATAGCAAGGCATTGTAGAGCCCCTTAAAATAGCAATCCAGTTAAAAGTTAATCTATCCCACAGAGTTAACAATCACCTGTTAAAAGCTAACCAAAGCAAGTACTGCGTGTCTTAAATTTAAGACTTATATAGAAAGGTTAGGGACTTTCCTAATGTCAATAAGCAAAATAGTTCCACTAAGCAGGTAGCTAAAAGTGAGAAGAATGGCTAGCCAAAGTGAATTTATTTCAGCAGAAAAGACCGGGTGTGTGTGTGTGTGTTCAAAAGTCAGGAGTCTAACTTCTCAAAATCATCCGTTGGTTTAAAATCATAAAATTTAAAAAATAGAAATTTCTGGATTCTTTTCTGGAGCCTTTAGGGTTCATGTTTTCAAGCTGTTCCCCATAACCATGAGGGCTAGAAGCTTACGGTTGTTGTTGGTTTTTTTCAAATGAAAACTGAGATTCTTAAGCAAGCACCTGACTGGGGCTTTAAGAAAAACACCACATATTGCAAGACAGATGAAAAATCATGAGAGCAGGCATCACTGTGCTAATGCCAAGATTTTAAGGTCTCACGTGTCAGTACCTTTTCAAGCAGCAAGCCTGTGTTCTTGAGCACGAAACTTCCCATGTTCATCCTCATGGGTTTATGGGCCCTTTAACCTGTCACTGAAGCCACGTTGATCATTGCCAGTTCTGGGCACAAGGCCAGCATCCGTTTGCTGTCGTGAAGATAATTAGTTAACGTGGTCTACACACATTTTTTGTACCACTATAACTAAGTTGCTTAGTGGTGTGATTTCTTACTGATAACAGCTATACCAATACAAGCCCTAGCGTGGACACCGTTATACTGGTATAAAGATGCTTTATACTGGTATAGCTTCTTCCCCTCCCCGAACAGAACTAAATATACCATTATAGCACTTTTCTGCCGGTACAAGTGCGCCCACACTAGCGGGGTTGTATTCCTGCTGTGATATAGTTAAAGTGAGAGAATTTTTGTTTGTAGAGAAGGCTCTCTGAAGATAAAAATTCCTATATTAATGGCCTTTCCTGAGGAACTGCTCCTTGGCGTGGTGGGAAGGTTTGTGTGTTCCAGTGAGCCGGAGAGCTATGCCAGTGGGAGTTTTAACTCCTGTTAGGGCCACCAATGCCCGGCAGGTAAAAAGGGTAGTGATCTGACAAAAAGCAGCCTGTTGGTCCTCCAGAGTGGAGGAGAGGGGGTCGAGCAATAGACCAACAACTTCTCCTCATAATAAAGTTAAGGGTAGAAACACAACGAGGGAGCCACTCTGCAAACAGCATGTTAGACAGGGATGTCAGAGCCCTGTTCATGCCCAAATCAATGTCTAACAGTACAGAAAGGATTCCAGTTTTTAGTGTGTCGAACCCTGCACATCCGTTCACATACAGAGCTCTCATTGGCATGTCCAGTTTTCTACACCGCACATCTGAAATTATTGGGATTCTTTGGTCATACGCTGTTGGGTGGGATGTGGGCAACATCCTTCCTTTTCCCTTGGCATGTTCTGGCTCACTTAGGCCATGTGGGGGGTATTGCTAACACGGAGAAGGACCGGGATACTATTCAGGAAGATCTGGACCACCTTGTACACTGGAGTAATAGTAATAGGATGAAATATAATAGTGAAAAGTGCAAGGTCATGCACTTAGGGATTAATAATAAGAATTTTAGATATACGTTGGGGACGCATCAGTTGGAAACGTCGGAGGAGGAGAAGGACCTTGGGGTATTGGTTGATAGCAGGATGACTATGAGCCGCCAATGTGATATGGCTGTTAAAAAAGCAAATGCGGTTTTAGGATGCATCAGGTGAGGTATTTCCAGCAAGGAGAAGGAGGTGTTAGTGCCGTTATATACGGCGCTGGTGAGACCCCACCTGGAATATTGTGTGCAGTTCTGGTGTCCCATGTTTAAGAAGGATGAATTCAAACTGGAACAGGTTCAGAGACGGGCTACTAGGATGATTCGAGGAATGGAAAATCTGCCTTATGAAAGGAGACTCAAAGAGCTTGGCTTGTTTAGCCTGGCCAAAAGAAGGCTCCGGGGGGATATGCTTTCTCTATATAAATATATCAGGGGGATTAACGTTAGGGAGGGAGAGGAATTATTTAAGTTTAGTACTAATATAGGCACGAGGACGAATGGGTACAAACTGGATATTAGGAAATTTAGCCTTGAAATTAGACGAAGGTTTCTAACCATTAGGGGAGTGAAGTTCTGGAACAGCCTTCCGAGGGAAGTAGTGGGCGCAAATGACTTATCTGGCTTTAAGACTAAGCTTGATAAGTATATGGAGGGGATGTTATGATGGGATAGTTTAATTTGAGCAATTGATTTGGATTATCGGCAGATAAGTCTGCTCAATGGTCTGTGGGAATGTTGGATGGGATGGGAACTGAGTTACTGCAGAGAATTCCTTTTTGGGTGTTGGCTGGTGAGTCTTGCCCACATGCTCGGGGTTTAGCTGATCGCCATACTTGGGGTCGGGAAGGAATTTTCCTCCGGGGCGGATTGGCAGAGGCCCCGGAGGTTTTTCGCCTTCCTCTGCAGCGTGGGGCATGGGTCGCTTGCTGATGGATTCCCTGCAGCTTGAGGTCTTCAAATCTCACTTTTGAGGATTTCAATAACTCAGTCATGGGTTCGGGGTTGTTATAAATGTGTATGGGTAGGGTTTTGTGGCCTGCCTTGTGCAGGAGGTCAGACTAGATGATCATATTGGTCCCTTCTGACCTATGAGTCTATGTGGCCACATGAACACAGAACAATGATAAGCGCCTCAGGCTGTGTCTACACTTCAAATGCTACAGCTGTGCTGCTGCAGCTCTTCAGTGTAGACACATGCTACAGTGTCTCCCCATCACTGTAGTTAATTCACTTGCCCAAGAGGCAGTAGCTAAGTCAATGGAAGAGTTCTCCACCAACCAAGCGCTGTCTATACTAGGGTTAGGTCAACATAACACCAGCTCCCGGTGTTATGGATTTTTCACACCCCTAAGAGACATAGCTATGCCCATGTAGATTTTCAGAGTAGACCAGCCCTTGATCTCCCAATCAAAGATTTCCAAGCTCATGTAGGAATTGGAAGCGCGCGGTACAGAGAGTGTGAAGAGCAGGTATTTATGTTCTGAGTGGCCCGTTGTTAAACATGAATATTTTAGCAATTGTACACTTCATGATGTGGAGCTGTGCTGCCAACGTCAGGAAACCTGATGGATTGAACTGACATTTTCATTACACGTGTCTGCTTTAAGCAGTCTCTTTGAGTGCCCTCAAATGAATTTACTGTGAAACGTGTTGGCAGGGTTACTGTAGCTTAAAAAAAACTCTGTGATGCAAAATGTACTTTTCTGTCAAAAAAAAAAAGTTGTCATTGCCTTTGGCAAATTAACATTTTTCCCCATTCTCTTAACCTCTCCTTCTACCTACTTATTTTTTCCTGTTCCTTCTAACCTCCCCAACCAAAAAAGAGCAAATCCTATTTATAGGTGTCGTCAAAGACAGATTTGTGAGAAGCCACCAACAAAGACTGGCTCAAATCTTTTCAGACGATAAATATTTCCTTGCTGTTCAGCAGCCCCTCTATGCTCCTTTTGACATTATTTTGAACGTGTTTGGTGGATAACTTCTGCCCTATATAGGTTCACTTTGTTCTCCTGGCCACCAGGTCCAAAATATGCATATCAAAGCTCTTAATGTCACATTAGGGGGATTTGGAAACAGGGATGGCTTATCACCAAACAAAAAATAATCAAACAAAGCTTAATTCACACACACACACTCACACACACACATGCACACACCACCTTCCTTCCAAAGACACTTCTAAAACAATCTGTGGTGGTGAAAGAAGCAGAAGTGTTTATTACAGAAATCCTCCTCTTTCCACATGGATTGATGTAAGGGCTTTCTGGGCCCAAGCCCAAACTCAAAATTTTGGATTGCAAGAAAACAAGCAATAGATAGTATGCTTGTTTGGCTTCTGTTTCTCCAATCAACTGAAAGCTCATTAGTTGTAATTTGCATCCCTAATGCTTTTCCAACTGTCTCTTCAGAAACAGGCATTTAAACTCATGTGGGGGGAAAAGCCGCATGTTTTTTTTAAACAGATCCCCTCATCCAGAGTATCCCACTAGTGTCAAATCAATTTGATGAAATGAAAAGCAAACTTCTTGTTGATACACTGGAGCTTGAAACAAATGAGTCACCAACACAATGCTAATTACCGTATGGAAGCCCCAACGCCCTTGGGAGCTGATAGTTAATTAAACTTTGACCCTGATCGCCTCAGCTTTTCCCCAGCAAAGGATGGTATTCAGAGGCTGGGTAAACAATGGGTAGGTTACTAGTGATTATAGTAGCGTTGGTTTTTCCTTCCTTCTGGAGTCAACAGAGAGAAGTGAGGTTAGAATCATCAGATGCTCTGAAGTAAATAAATAGGAAAGTCTTTTATATGCTGCTTCCAGGCAGATCCAGGAGGTAGCCAAGCTAGTTATTATTTTCTCTAGCTAGCTACTCACTCAGCTGTCATTCCTATTAGCTGTGGAATCAAAGATGTTAGATTCTGAAAAGACGTACCAGGGTATCAGGTCCCTCTGCCTGCCCAGGCAGGAATGTTCCCTGTGGCACATCTACTAACATTTTCTCCAGTATAATTTTCAGCTTTCCAAGCAATGGGGTTGCCATCACTTCTCTTCTCGTTTCCACATTTTCCCTCTGTCATAGTACAAAGTAAAAGAGCTTCCTGAACAGTAGCCTTCTGCGTTTGACCATCATATGCATGGAGACGCCCATAACGTAAGGGCTGTCAAGGTGAAGTTTGTCTGCATCAGGCTCAATGTGTGCGATAATACGGAGTCTGTTTTTAAACAATACCATAAAAACGTACCTATAGAAACCTACGCTAAATTAAAAGTGTGGCTTTTACCTACAAATGCCAGGATATTAAGAACTAGGAAGAAGCAGTGGATGCATCTTTAAGAGATGTCCGAAGACATTTCCTGCCCCCAAGTACCAGTAATGTCTGCCCTGCTGCTCCCTATCTGTGTGTCCCGGCTCATAAGCAGCTGAATCCAAACATTAAGGCTGAAATTTTTTAAAGCCGCCTACAGAATCTTAGGCGTGTTTGAACAGCGCAGCCTTTGTTGTTATATTTTTGTTCCTGTGCTTTTTGCTCTATATAGCACCATCGTTGTGCATGGTGCCTTACAAATTCAGGGAAGTTCTGGAACAGGAGAGATTGTTTGGGCCTTTGACATTTGTAACAAAATGTACATTTCAGCTGTGTGGAAAAGTGGAGAACTTGGACTGGATGCTGTTTGGTATTTCCGTCATCCTCCATAGTTTTGGAACGTAGTCCTTTAAAGATTCATTTTTTATGGTGTTATTCACAAGGATGAAATGTAGTAAACTGTTTGGGGCAGTAGCTGTCATCTTGTCCCGAATTTGTACAGTGCCTAGCACAGTGGGGTCCTGGTCAGTGGCTAGGAATTTTTGGCTCTGCTGCAGTACAAATAGTAATAATCAGTAACCCTGCTTATGCTTCTCTCACATTCCAGATGTCAACAGCTGGCTGCTTACCTTTGGTTTCCAACTACACAATGTTATCCCTGGATATCCCAAGCCAGATACAGACGCAATGGAGCCATCATATGAGCTTATCCACACCCAGTTGAAAACCCAAGAGTGGGACAATAGCAAGGTGAGCCATGTGACTGCATATTCTATCTATTTTAGGCACTTACCTGGCATTTGTCACTGCAGTATCCAGGTGCAGCATTCACTGTAGAAATTAAAATCCATCTGCTACTGCAGCTGCTCAAGAGACCTGAGTGAAAGTCAGCCTGCGAATAGATGCTGTCCCTCTCCATTTCAGTAATGAAATGTGACTAAATAATCCCATCTGAAGTTCTTGATCACCTGTAGCTCCTTTCTGTGATATGTCCTGGTGATTGCTGAACAGAACTAGTTTGTACTGTTTTTCTTTCTTGAAAAATGTCATGTTACCATAGATCATATGCTAGCCCCCTAAACCAAGGAATCAAGGCTGATAGAAAACACCTGCTGGATCATTCACCCCCCCCCCCAAAGACAGAATTGTTTTCTACAGTATATTCTCTAGTGCTTTGTCTAGTTTGATTTTAAAAGCAAAAAAACTCCTATTGCTTCCCTTAGGAGACTACTGTGTAATAGGTCTCTCCATAAGAAAGCTGTTCCTGACAGCTTAAATTTTACTAGGCTTGATTTCATCCCAAATCACTGTGCATTAATTCAGGCCTAAGTCACACTGCTTGCAGTTCATTTTTGGCAGAAGATACTGCATGCACAAAGTGGGATTACCACCTTGGAAACAAAAGCCACATAAAACCCAAGTATCTTCCCACCTGGAATAGCCCAGCACAAACGCAGAGACAGCACTCTCCAGTGGATACAACATATTTCCTACAAGTAAGACGGATTAAACTGTGGCATGGCCTGTCAAGATGCTTGGTGGAAATCCCATGACTTAAAACTAGCCTGGACAAGGCACCTGAAAATATACTGTGCAGACAACCCTTCATTAGCTCCAGAGGCATCAAGTAGATGGCGTAACAAATCTTCCCCTTCTCCAGCTCCTTGGATCTCAGAGCTCAGTGGACCAGGTACTTTCCTGAGTCATTTCAATGTAAATTCAGAGATACTCCACGGACGTCAGTGGAGTGACTTCTGATTCACAATCATGGCAATGGCCTAATGGATCAGAATCAGTTCTATTATCCAAGAAGGGTGAATAATAGGAGGATGAGCACAAGGCAAGTCACCTGTCATAAACAGCTACATTCCAGCTTCAGAGCACGGCACAACTGGATCCCCGAATCTCGTGTCGTACCGTTGGGCTGTATGTGCCTTGCAGGGATGGGAGGTGGGAGAGCAAATGCCGAGCATCACCCAGCTCGGAAATATCTAGCATGCCGTAAACCTTGCACTAGGTTCAGCTTCGCTTAGTGGTCCCCCCGCAGCTCCAGAGTGACATTTAAAATCCAATACTCCCGTGTGCTGCACTTTTTCCCTGTGACTGGGAGGCTGTCGCTAAATTGTTTGTTGAACAAGTTCAATGTTATTGGCCAGCAGGGGATGCTTCGTGACCCCTGGCATATTGCAGAGCTGCAGCACCTGGATCCAATTTTGCTTCTTTTTCCCTTTTGTCTTGTTGAATTACCAAGTAATTGCGGGAGCTCGTACAGCTCTGTCTGCGGGGGAGGGGGCTGGACTCAGTTGTCATTTCATTAACTATATTGCTCTCAGTCTCCTGAGCACTGGGGCCGTGATACCTGAGGCTTGTCGTCTGCCCCAGTGGTTGCCGGGGCTGAGCTGCCGATTTTCCTCTGCACACTGTAGGAGGCAGAGGCTGAGCTGTATTGTTTTGGCTGCAGAATGAAATAGACTATTGTGTATTTTAAAGTAATTTCCCTGGGGGTAGGGTCCTCTACACACTCAAGAGGGCTTTACTCTTCCTGTCTGCCAGGTCTGATCAATCGGGAGGGCCTTCTGCCCACCCCTTAGGTTTTTTAAATGGGGCCACCACTGTTTCCCCAACAAGAACCACCTTATTTTTCTTTGTAGGGGGTTAAAACCAGACTATGACCTTGTGGTTAATGCACAGGACTGGGCTGTGGGCTCTGTGAAATATCGCTTGGGGGGAAAGTGCCCCAGTGCCCAGACTGCGGACTGGGAATCTCTATAGCAGGGATAGTCAGTAGGCAGACAGCGGGCCAAATCCTGACCACGTGACACTTTTGAATAGACCCCGAGATCTTTTTATTTACTTATTATTATCATTGCTGTTGGGTTTTTATTGTTATTTTATTATTTTCTCTGGAGTCTGGATCTTGACTAGACTTTGACCAAGAAATTTAGACCTTGACAAAAAATAATAACCACCTTGTTCTATAGAATGGTGCTGTAGTCCTCTCAGATCCCACAGAGGCTGCTGCGGCCCTAACGCTTCTGCCTAGAGATGGGGGAAGACAAAGGGACTGATGTAGCGACAGATCCCCCGGCCCTGACCTGCTGTTGCCCACCCTCCTCTGTGTGATCATAGAAGGCACTCAAATAGAGCTGGGCTCTGCAGTGCAAATGCTGTACAAACTCACTGAATCGTGTCTTTGCCCCTCTTCCACACAGAAGCCACACCAGTTCCATCCCAAGTGTGACCACCCAGAAGGGTTGGAGTTGACCTTTTCTGCTACAGTTTCTTCCCTCTACAAAGCAAGGTCCATGATGCTTCCCTCCCCCTTGTGTGATGGGAGATTCCACTCACTAAGTCTGTTTGAATTTGATTTAGCAACTTACACCTAAAGACCACACTCTTGGTATCCAAAGCTCGGCAACCAAATCATACACCTGGTTGGGAATTTTCCAACAAAAAAGTGTTTTTCCCTTGGAAAACACCAGCGTGTCAAAACCAAACCTGTTCATGGGATAGGGTCTAGTCTGACAACTCTCCCAATCTCGAAAAAAAATTGAAAACAAATGTTGAAACTCTTATAGGTAAATTATTTCGTTATTTAATTTTACTGAATTTATACTATAAAAACAGGTTAAAAACATTTAAGGTCAAAGTCGTAATGAAACATTCTGAAATTATCAAAACACAATGGTTAGACTGACCCAATCTGAAAATATTTTGAATTACCAGTTTGTGAAAATTTTCCACATTCTGACTTTTTGTCCTGATTTGGGATAGAAACATTTTTAGAAATCTCAAAAATTCTTGCAGGGTGGGAAAACTGTTTCTCACCCAGTTTTATTAAATCTGTATTTAGACATTAAAATAAGTAGCTTGATTTTCTGAGCTGCTCAGCAACTTTGATTAAATTGGGAGTTGTGGGTACGCAACACCTTCAAAAATCAAATTAATACATTTTTAAGACTAGAAAGAACCATTAAAATAATCTCCTCTGACCTCTTGCATAGCATAGGCCAAAGAATTATACTCAAAAGTCCCTGCACTGGGTTCATAACTTTTGTTTAACTTTCAGAAATATATGTAGTCTTGATTTAAAGACTGTAAGTGATAGAGAATCCACCACATTCTTAGATAAATTATTCCAATGGTTAAGGACCCTCATTGTTAAAATCTGCACTTTATTTCTAATCTGAGTTTTTCTAGCATCACCCGTCAACCATTGGATCTCATTATGCCTTTATCTGCTTGATGAAAGGGTTCTCAACTACCAGAAATCTTTACACCATGTTGGTATTTGGAGATCGTGCTGGAGTCACCTCTTAACCTTTTCTTGGATTAACTAAACAGATTAAGCTTCTTTATTCTATAACTTTTTTTTTGCCTCCCCCCACCCCCGTGAATCACTATAGTTAGTCATAGCACAAAACAGAATTATTTGCTACCCCATATCTGGATCATTTGCATACTAAAGCCAAATGAAGTTCTCTTTTGGCCACCATTTCTTTCTTGTGAGCTTCTAACTGAGCTCCTTTACTTCCCCAGTGGCCACTTTTCACCCCTCTCCAGTGTTGTCGGGGGCATAGAGGAGGCAAGACTCTGGTGTAGCTGATGCAAAAGTGTTTTACTTGGACGACTGGACACACACTGAGGTCTCAGTGCCTCTCCCCTAGCTCCCATGCTATCCCTTCCTAAGTCTACAATGCTACTGTCACTGTAGAGGGTTTCCTTAATCATAGCCTGGACTCAGTAAGTCAGCAATGGCTTGCTGTCTGCATCATAAACCCATCTTTCACTAAGGGAAATATACACCCAAGATATATTGGTACAAGGAGAATCAAGGCAACAGGTTCAGATTTCTTTCACATTTTGCGTATTTATGATGGAAAATGAAAGCTTTAGATATCACAGTGTAAGGCACTATTTAAAAACAGTGGATGATAGAAGCTAGCTACGGTATTTTAAATCCTCAAGCACTGCAGGCAAAATACAAGAGGTTGTTCCAAGATCGCTGTAACGTACAATTCTCTTGAGCTCTGTACAGCAGCAAACAAACTATAAAGGTCACTCTCTTCTCTCCAATGGGTCATTACTAGATAAAGTAAAATGTCACCTAAGGGCATCAGATTAAAGAAAGAAAGGAAGGAAAAACAACCCTAGCATAGATCTGTCAGTTGTGTATATTGACAAATATTGAAATAAAATAACCAATAAATCCCACCACCATTCCCTTTTGCTTTAATGCTGTTTTATACTGTACCTCTGGGTTACAGTTGCTAAAAGCAACAGCATTTTTAGAGAGCTCTGCTCTATGCCATCTTCAGCTCAGATGGTAATTTTCTGTTTCTCTTCCTCGCTAGTTCATTAAAATGGGTTACAAGATGAAACAGAAATGATAGAGCATTCAAAGGCAGGGATATGCTGTCTCTTTGAACTGTGCATAATCTGTTTGCATCCCCCCTTTTCTTTTCACAGTAGAGGTTTATATATGTATATATAAAGATGATTTTTTTTAGAACAACTGTTCCTAAATACACGCTGTTATTAAAGGGATACACTCAAGGTCATTAGATCTTAAAATTAAGCAGTTTTCAAAGTCATCCCATATTATAGGACTCACTTTCAAGAGATCAGAGACATTTTTAATGATTATGAGTGATAATGCATTGTGTTACCATGTGGAAGACCTTAGTTTGCAAACTTGCTACCCTGGATAGTGAAAGTTGGGACAGGTAGAGCAGCATCACAGCTGAACTCCTTGGGGAGCCAGCACAAGTGCCTTGTGTTACTCAGAACAACCCCTCGATTTACTCCTTGGCTAGAATTATTAGAGCTGTAAGCAGTGTCCAATGGCACGGGATGGGGAGTCTGAGACTTGGATTGTTTTCCTGGCTCTGCCGCCGACTTACTGTGGGACCTTGGGGAAGTCTCTTCATCTCTCCGTACCTCCTTATTTTTGATTGAAATTAGTCTTGCAGTGAGGTGCTTCCTAAAGCTAAAGGAAGAGATGGTCCTTGTGAGAAATAGACAGGAGACAAAGCAAGCAAGATCTTTGAAGTGATGTGGTACTGGTGGTACTGGTACTGGTACATTGAGCTCTTTTGGTAAAAGGTGTTAAATGCTATTGCTCTTATCTCATTGGGACTCCAACTAAACCTCAGTCTAGATACTATGTCCAGATGTGTTTTGGGAGGTTTTTTTAATTTTTGAATGATGATGGCCATGTAAATAGGTGAAATATTATGTCACCTCAGGAACGTCACAAAGGCTGTGTGTTCCAATGTCAAGGAAAGGTCATGGGTTTTAATATGGCACCACGAAACACAAGGGAGGCTAAACACATATTTTAAATTTAGTAACTAACGGTCTAAGTTGGCGACAAAGACAAGGACATTCAGTCTGTCTGTGCCTTAACTTAGCCATCTGCCTGCGTATTCCCCTGTTCAGAGAATACCTGCCCTGCTCTGCCGTGGCACGATGGGGCAAAGTTACATTTCAGCTTTGCCTTGCAGCATCAGCAGAACCTCAGAGTTGATTAATAAGGGACTTTGTACTACGCCAGCTGGTAATCAGAACAGCTGAGGAATGGAGAAGGGAGAAAATGCAGATATGCAAATTCTCCAGGGCATCCGGATTCTGAAGGGCACAAGCACTTGGTCGGTCTGGAACCCTGGCTTGTCCCCCAGAATTAAATGGGTAACAGAGTTCAGGCAGACTGGTCGATGATAACTCGCTGTCTACAAAGGCAAAGCGAGGCAAGTGCAGGGGATCGTCACCTGGGGCTGCATCTGTACCTGTCATGTTGTGGCTGAACATCCAGAACATCCTTCCTGTCAGCGAAATGAACTAGGCTGCGCAATAGTCTTGCGAGGGAGGTCCTGTCACCCAACCATTGAGAAAAATACCAGACGTTGCCCTTTAATGGAAGAAAACAATCCTGCACGGGGAGGCTGGCCTAACAAGCCCTTCGCCATCTTGAATCCTGGGATACACATTTAAGGACAGGCAAACCAGGTCCCAGCCTGTAAGAATCTCCATGCAGGTTTGCCCAGCGTTCAAAGGGAGCCTAAGCTTTCGGTCTGAGATCCAAAATGGGCTTAGCAATAGTGGGATTACCATTCTTGCCCCTTGTCCCTCCCTGATCACGACAGGGATGGCAGCTGAAATAGCGCAGGACACCAGAATGGCTTTTACTGCTCTATTTGTAACAAGCCTGAGCAGAGGAGGGCAAACGAGAACCTCCCAAGAGAACCTGTCCCTCCAGACCACAGCAATAGGACAAACTTATCCAGCCAACGTTTTCATGGCCCATTCTAGCCAGGTTAGATTTGCTCCTTACTGGACCTGCTCATGTCGCGGTTGATGTCAGTGGCAAAATCTTCCTTGACTTCAGTGGGGGCAGGCTGAGCACGGGCCTCCCATCAGTCCAGCTGAATAGCATCCAAAGGCTGAGATTTTGTTGTTTTAACACAACATCCTTATTCACGTCTCCGTGAGGAGGAGATTCTGATGTTCCACACCACTCAGGATAGGCCCTAGGGGAGTTTGTAGCATACACAGCTGCAGGGTCAGATATTGGATCATGTTTGAGAAAGGACTGTTTTTCTGCCTCTCCGTCATTGGTCACATTGTGTCCCAATGGACTTTGCATACAACCCCACAGCTTTCAGGTGGCTCACCCAGGATATAGGTCAGTGCAGGATGTAGCCTTATATGGCCTCCCACAAAGTTCTGGTGACACATTTGGCAAGTCACTTAATCGTCTGTGCCTCCGTTTCTTCATGGACAAAATGGGGCTGCTAACATATCTTCTGGGATATTACGAGGCTAACCTCATTCATTGTTTTAAAAAGCTTTGAGATCCCTCACTAGAAGTAGCAGTTCAGAATCTCGTTAGAATATCATAAATCGAATATGTAACAGCAAAATAAAGCATCCTGTTGATCCCATTCTGCGTTGATGGGTGCCTGTAAAAGCCAGTATGTAAATTAGTAGGAACAGCCATGAAGTGTGAATTGTCCTCTCTCGCCCCTAGAAAAGGCTCTCTGCAGGAAGGGGTTAAGGCATATTGGAGAGAAGTGGTAAGCCAGCACTGTACCCAGATATCAAATTACTTAAAAAAAAAAAAGTGAAGGCAGCACCCTTTCCTGTGTAGCCTAATTTTAATGCTGGCTGTCATTATCTTACCGAACACCGGGAGACTTTCGTTATGGCATTGGCTCGCTTTTGTGAAATTTGAGCCAATACTTGTTCCTGGACAGGAGGCTGAAAGAAGGCTGCACTCCCGTCAATTGATGCATATATTTCTACAGACATTTTGCAGTAATGATAAACTGCAGAATAGCTCTGTGCCCTTGCTCCATTATATGCTAACAGCAAAAGAGACTTTGCATTAAACCTGTCTATAGCAGATTTAAGGCTGTTATCCCTATTTGGTTCTTACTCAAGCAGTGCTCCTATTGATGTCAGTAGGAGTTTTGCCTCAGTAAAAATTGAGCTTCAAGATTGGGTCCTAACAGCTGAGGACCTGATCCCCCAAGAAGACTTGGAGTATTGTAGCAGTGAAGGGAGCGGAGAGGTAGCACCTCACTTGGCTGTTGAAAGATCCACTTTGGCCAATGCTTAAAGTGGCCTCAAAGCACTCTGGAAATCACTCTTTGGCCAGAGTGAGGGTCACACTGTGACACGCAGCCTTTGAGGATGGGGCAAGGTGGAATCAAAAACAGGTTAAAACCGAAGGAAACTGCTACTAGTCAAATACTCTGATCTTATCAAGCGCCTGTCCTCAAAGCATTTTACAAATATTAATGATAAGAAGATTCCCAGTAATCAGCCATGCATCGTTTCTGACTTACGAATGAGGAAAACCAAAGCCTCCCCCATTTAGTCAGGGCCCCACACTTTCCCTGACCACTTTCCTTTGCTAACATACCTGAAGAAGCCCTTCTTGTTACCCTTCATGTCCCTCCAGTTGTGCTTAATGCAGTTCTGAAATAGACTTGTCAACTGGTGACATGCAGTCATCTTAATGTTCCCATAAGACAGACTTACCCAAAACATGTAAAGCCCAAGGTCACAGAATGAGTGGGCTAGCATGCAACAGTCTCTCACCGTCAGCATTAAGCCATAAACTCTCTCCATGCTGGGTGTCCCTGTCCATTCCAGCTCTCCATTTTGTCCAGGGGATGATGTTAAATTCAGTTCAGTTTTTTGGCATGGTGACAGTTTGGGAGAATAGGAATCGCAATCAATTGTTTCATTAAAAAGAAAGATTTTATTTTCTAGACCAAAATTCAGAAGGAGCTAGGGGAAACAGAATCCTCTGGATCTTCTCATTGGATCATGCCATGTTATTTCTTTGCTCTCCAATTTGCTAACAATACCTTTCAGTCCTCATGCATCTCTTTCTAATATGGGTCTCTCTCTCTCTTTCTCTCCCTGCCCAGTCAATCTTGGGAGTGCAGTGTGAGGTGCAGAAGCAGCTGAAAGCCTTCGTCACCCTAGAGCGCTTTGAACAGATCTACAGCTCCAGCATCGCTGGGTGCCGGCAAACAAAGGAGAACAAGCTCTTTGCCTCGGGAGGATCTGTCTTTGGCAAAGGGGTCAAGTTTGCCATGAAGGATGGCCGTGTGGCCACCGACATCATCAGCGTGGCCAATGAGGACGGGCGCAGGATCGCAGCCATATTGAACAACGCCCATTACCTGGAGAACTTGCACTTCACAATAGAGGGAGTGGACACACACTATTTTGTTAAGCAAGGGCCGTCGGAAAGCGACTTGGCCATACTGGGCCTCAGTGGTGGGCGGAGAACCCTGGAGAATGGCGTGAATGTTACAGTGTCCCAAATCAACACAGTGCTTAGTGGAAGGACTAGACGTTACACAGACATCCAGCTCCAGCATGGTGCACTGTGTCTAAACACTCGTTATGGGACCACCTTGGACGAGGAGAAAGCCCGTGTGCTGGAGCTGGCCAGGCAGCGCGCCATAGCCCAGGCCTGGGCCAGGGAGCAGCAGAGACTGCGGGACGGGGAGGAGGGCATACGCTCGTGGACAGAAGGGGAGAAGCAGCAAGTGCTAAACACGGGCCGGGTGCAGGGCTATGACGGCTACTTTGTGATCTCAGTGGAGCAACACCCAGAACTGTCAGACAGCGCCAACAACATCCATTTCATGAGACAGAGCGAAATGGGCAGAAGGTGACAGAGAGGGTCAATACGGTGACTTCTTGCCAAAGACAGCTACTCTTTTGTGGCCACTTACCTGACTGTGTTGTACTCAATCCTTTTTCTAAAATGAACCAGGCGGGGGGAGGAAAATAAAGAGAGAAAGAATATGGTTGCACTGTAACTCATGCAACATACTTTTTCTATTATTTTAAATTTGGCCTTCACATGTTTTTCGCAATGAACAGAAGGTATATTTTGCCGTAGTGTGATCACAGTGAAATTTACTGTCTCTTGTCCTTTTTTTCCCTTTGTGAGGAATTTAAAGTGGGGCGTCGTCAACGTACATCCATAGGTTACTCGGTGTAAAGTGAGAAATGGGTGTCTGTGCTAACTTGTTTCAGCCTAATCCTTTCTTATTTGGGAGGGGACAGATAGCCTTCCACCCGACGGACAGGCATGGG
The DNA here is from genome assembly GCA_007922155.1 of Mesoclemmys tuberculata. NCBI lineage: Eukaryota > Metazoa > Chordata > Testudines > Chelidae > Mesoclemmys > Mesoclemmys tuberculata. The sequence continues at coordinate 8,842,334 of ML675690.1, forward strand.
GGCCTCACCGTGTCCCAGAGAGCTCAGGCCGGCCATACGAGAAATGGAAGATGGCGACGATTTGGAATCTCTCAAAGCGACTGTCTGAATCGTGTGCCTCAAAAGAGAACTTACAAGTAGTTTTCACCTTTCACTTGGGACATAAAGTGTTTTTTGGGCTCCTGCTGTGCTGAAGTAGGTTATAGAGGCAAAAGGAGCTGAATATATTAACTTGCAAGATGATTTTCTTCCTTCCTAAACTGGAATTAAAAAAAAAGTCTTTCATAATGATAGTACATTTTTTTCTTTTTTTTTTTTTTTTTTGGTCCATGCGCAAATCCTGATTCTAGTTTAAAAAACCCCAGCAAAGGCCAAGAAAGAGGCTCCCTCTCTATTGAAAAAAAATCCTTTCTCATGCATAGAGCTATTCTCTAGGTGGATTGAATGCACCGATGTTGTAGACATAACCTCATTAAATGTACAGTATTTCAGTACACCAGGTTGTGTGTTCAGCAGTCTGCTATGCGTGTCCAATAAAGCAACTTCGTTTTTAGGAAGCTAATTTGAGTCTAACAGTAGGATAGTCTCCCATTGATGTACCATTGAAAATTGCAGCAAATCCATACTCCAGCATGGAGTTGTTTTTTGGGGGTTGTCTTTATTGGCCTGGGAACTGGTTTTCCGTGCCATGCTGTTAAATCATTTTTGACTATGGGAACCAGGCCTCTGTGGGACTCTGGCAATAAGGAATTTAAAAGGATTAACAAGCAACAGCAGGGGTGGAAATACTGGAACCAACCCCTCTAACTGGTTTTTCCCACTGAGATATGAAGGAGCTTGAATTAAATGAATAGCCCCGTGAGTGTTAACAGCGAACAACGAGTTTTACTAAAAATGCCCACTTGAGAGGGGCCCAGAGAGAAACTGCTGACAAAGTTGCTTGACGTGCTAATGTAATTTGTACTCATGTACCTCCCGTGCTCTGGCATTTGCAAGAGTCCTTGTGATTCAAATGAGCAAGGAGACTGAGCTGAGCTTCTTCCTGAGAAAATTCTCTGCTGCTAAGGGGCATTGCTGCTGTCGGAGAACCACAGGTGTGACGCCATCCAGACCTCTGGGCAGAGCGGGATGGCCTGGCTCTGAAAGAGTCCGCGTTCACGCGCACGCACCCCTGACCTTCCACTGCCTTTCAGAGAGCAGCTCAGAACGTACGAGTTCTGAAATTTGGAACTTCTCACCTTTAGTTTTTGCTTCCAGGTGCTAGCCAGAGGCAGACCGAGCCATGCCAAAACAGCACAACAAAAGAGATTTCAGAGCTGGCCCTGGGAGCATCGTATTTTACCGTCCCCTAAAATCACTCCCTCTGCCACTGCATCCACCAAGCTCAGCAGACAGTGACTTCTTCCAAGAGGGTATCCCTGGGTCTGCTCACTTACAGGATAGCAACAAGGGTTGAAAGGACCCAATGGGCAGAAAGTCCATGGGTAGAGAAAATGGTGGTGGCCCCATTTCTATCATGGCTTTTCTGTAGATACAGAACTTGTCTGACTCTGTTCTCAAGGCCCCTTCCTGTCAGTTCTCGCAGTATTGCCAGATGGAAGGGAAGGAGATCCCCCTAGAGTCTGTGCTCCCTGACATTTTCAGCCTCATGTTACAGACCCAGTAAGAGATGCAGCCAGAGTTTTTTGTGCTGACCTTAACTGAACCAAACGCTGACCTGTGTGAGGGACACCCCGTTCTGACGCTTACCTACCATCCTGCCGTTTTAATAATTCCTTCTGGTTTGCAGGGAGGGGAGTGTTTTTGATACAGTAACTCAGTGTTAGTCTTTGAACGTCACCTGGCAGAGCAGGAGGAGTGTTGGCCAGGACTGAACTAGCAAGCATCCTTTAAGGAGCAATATAGTGGCAGGAGTAAATAGCAACTGGTGCAAAGTCTTGAAAAGCAGCACCAGTTCTGTCAGAATGGCCTCCCTCTCTGGGAGTTGGAGGTTCTGAAACAGAGCGCAAAGCAGATGCTGGATGAAGATGAATGAGCCGCCCATCTTCAGGCCTAGTGTGTTATAAACCAACTAGACACTCTGTTCATACACCTCTGCTTCCCTTTAACGCTGCTCCATCAAAGTGCAGCCGGGAAGAGAGGAATTCCTTGTGTATTCATTCACATCAGTTTGTTAAAAATGTAATGAGGATTTTATGATGGTAAATGGGCCACATTTACATGGAGTAGAGGAAAGGAAATCAACGTATGGAAACCTTGCTGGATGGAGATGCTACCTTCATAGCCTTACCCAGAGTCTTCAGGTTATTACACAGCTAATGAATCTGAGTAGGTCTCCCATTTTGCATGAGTCACACAAATCTGCCTGTGGCCAGGAGCAATCCAAATCATGGCAAAAATCAGTGCAAATGAGATTTAACGCTTCATTCTCAAGCAATGTGCCGGGTCTAAACCTGCCTGACTTCCCATTAAAGTCCATTAGTGTCCTGTAGTTGGAGTCTGTGGACAGCCCAGGAAATGTAGGAGTTATTATTTTGAATCTTTCTTCTCTTCAGACTATTGAAAAGCATTTTAAACAGAATGATGTTTCTCTAGCACTAACTAAGCCAAACCTAGACAGTCTTAATCAAGAGGAGAGTTGACTACATGTTATCTGCAACGCTATTAATAGCAAAGCAGTGGTAGCACAAAAAGTTTGGGATGTCGCCCACTCATCTTACTGGGGGTGAAAACTTGAAAGGCTGTCTACAGACCTGGAGCCATAAGATTTCTCTTGTCCTGCCATAAGGGTGTTGTCTACAAGAAACCAGTGTTCTGTGGAGTTCACCCTCCAGGCTAAGGGGGATGTTAAAAAAAATCCAGAGCTGTGTGACCACTTGTTAAACGTTGCCCTGTTGAACAACAGACTAGATGCAGCTATCCTGAATTGATTAAGTGTATAAGTATCTATGTAGGGAACACATATTCATAATGGGTTCTTTAATCTAGCAGAGAAAGGTATAACACAGTCCAATGGCTAGACGTTGAAAGTAGACAAATTCAGATGGGAAATAAGGCATACATTTCTACTGGTGAGAATAACTGACCATTGGAACAATTTACCAGGTATCATAGCGGAGTCTCCATTGCTGATAATGCTGATAAATCAACATTGGATGTCTTTGTAAAAGACCTATAATTAGACCTGGCACCTGATCATCTGGACCAGACTTGGGGCAAGCCGGTCTCTGCAGCAGACAATTCTACTGCACTGTTCAACCTTGTTTTAAATGATCCAACAACGGAGCTTCCATCTCTTCCCTTAGGAAGTTCACTTTTGGGGAAGGAAATCTGCAGATTTTTTCCCTTTTCCATCCACTACAGAGAGGAATCAGTGCAGATTTTTATCCTCTGTGGGTTTGGATCACTCCTATCTCTGACTTTTATTATTCAGAAAGCATCGCATTTGTGTAGCAATTTCAGCCCCCGCTAGACTAATTTAGCACTGCAAGAAGGACTGCAATGTTTGTTTCCTCCAAGCTTTTTTGGACAGAAATTGTCTACCCAGAGCTTGGAAAAAATCATTACGCACCAGTGACCAGAGGGACTCATACAGCGCTTCGTATCTTTGTCATTATTGCTATTGATCAGAGCCGTGGCCAAAATAGGCCAACAAAACTAAAAAATATCAGGCCAGAACAGAATAGATGGAAGCCATTAAGAAACCTCATGTTTGATTTGGGCTTAAAAGACTGGGAGCTGTCCCCAAGACACCGTTTGGCTGCAGGTTAGGAACAGTGAGGGAGTTCTGTTCTATATCTGTAGTTGCTTTATTGAGCTGGGGGGAACAGGGTAAGGTTCTGCTCAGTCTACTAAACGGACACTGCAAGACGAATAAATCAAAATTACTTTAAAAAAATCTAATAAAGTACCTTTTCAGCTGTGACTTGTAAGTGTCAGCATGATAGATGACAACCCAATCCATTATGCAAAGACCAGATTCTTACCATGAAATTTTAGAATTCGATTTTGTGATTTACAGCGAGAGCCCCCGTCATATTTATAGCACGGCCGTATGGTTTGATTCAGTCGCAGCGTAAATGAAACCAGGGGTCGTAGCTCTGAGTTAACAACGAGGCTGCTCTTTAAACACAGAGGGGGGAATAAACACACAATGTTAATAATGGAGCTAAAGATTGCGTAGCTTGTTAAATGTCATTTGGTTTATCTTCATGTTTGGCAGTGAAGGGCTGTATCTTAGCACTATTGAACCTGGGTAATACACGTACAAATTATGTTCATAATGGTGCACACTGTAACAGGCCCTTTGGTGAAATAAAACCTTGGACCTTGTTATCTTGAAACACACAATCCACCATCCCTGCATGGCACTGCAGCCTCGCAGGAACCCATTGTGTTAGAAAGAGCCTGTTTGTTTTCGTTAGTGTTATTACTGTCCTTATTAGAACTGAAGGATTTTCACCATTTCTTTTCTATTATAGCTCATAGTAAATATTTAACTATATTATTTTCCCAAGTTACAATAAAGATCTTACCGAGTTTAAACAAAATAAAGCCAATGGCCTTTTAACGGTAGGTACATTTAACTAAAATCCTCCATGATTGGAACGTGATTCTTAAAAGCCACCCTGTTTGCATTGTACCAAATGATTAGTTTTAAAAATGTATATCCTGTTTCAGAATGCCACCCCCGCGAAATGTATCTTGTTTAAGGGAAAGCTATATCGTGTCCTAACGGCTGTGATCATATTTCCTATAATGATATATCGAGCGGTTTATTTGAACTGAAAACAGGCTCAACATTTTTTTTAAAAAAAGGGCGGGCAGGAGTAGGGAGTGGAATTAGTGTCTCGCTCTCCTCTTTTTAAGTGCTATAAACATTCGTGCTAATGACAAAATGTTACATGGCTTGCCTGTTACCCTAACCCTACCACCCGCCCCCCAGGAGCCCAGAAAACTCCAAATGAACACCAACTGGTCTAACAGAGAATAGGTCAAACTGTAGCACAGTTTCATTGATGTGCTTGACGTCACAAAGCAAAGAATCACACTTTTCTATTCCAAAATAAATAAATCTGCTTATTTTGCATGAGGACATCTGAGTGCAGCTCCGGTCTAGAAAGAGGACTCTGCATCGAAACTGCGTCTCTGAGACCAACTCTGGAGCCTCTTGTCATTACCATGGATAAGAATTTTCCTGAAGTCTGGAACTAATTTTTGAGAAAATTTTTTTCTCAACACTTTGTGTTTCTAACACTGTATTCTTGACTGTGTAAATATTACAAGGCTGTAAATAAGTGCAGATGTAGATACCTTCTAGAAAAACAAACAGAAGTGACCGTGTGTAGCCTTCGGTGACAAATAAAAGAATATTTTGTGTTTAAACACTTTCTATTTTTGCCATTGTTTAAAGGTTAACTATAGCCATAATACACAAGGGTCACTTGGCTAATAAACTGGGTAATTCAGAAGAAGCGTAAGATGATCTCAGTTCTAAAATTCTCTCCCCAGAGACACTGCTCCTTTTCTAAATGGATTTTTGAGTGTATATTTTGTGAAGCAAAGAGTATGTACTCTCTAACCATGTGAATTCATAATCACCTATCTACATGGCAGATCATACCACACACAAAGAGGACCATGGCCATGGACCCACAGCACATTCAGGCCTTGCTTAGGAGAGACTGCTGAAGCGGGTTAATTTAAAAGTTTTTGTAAATTCCATTTGATTCAGTTTAAAACGAATATTTCAGGTTAGCCTAAAACTCCTGCGTAATTGATTTAAAATGAACTGAAATAGGCCTGGTTTAAACAAAATAGGAGCATCCACACAGACTTTTGCAATGTTTTAAGTAGATCAATTTGTTTTTTTAAAATTACAAAGTAAGTCAAACCACTGCAGTTTTCTTGTGTAGACAAGCAGGGCCACCACCTGGGGACTGGGGGGGGGGAGGGTACACTTTATCGAGGCCCTGAGGGGCCTGGCCCAGGCTGCAAACCCCATGGGCGTGTCTGTGAGTGGGAGGGGGTCCGTGTTACAAGTTTGTACTGGGCCCAAAAAAATTACGCTTGGGCCCTGTAGACAAGGTCTCAGTTCCATTCCTGCATCTGCCACCAACTTATTGTTGGAATTTAAGTAAATCATCTACCGTGTCTCTGCCTTCCTGTGTAGAAAGGGTGTAATAAGCCATATCTCTTGAGGGCAAGAATCTTGTCTTTCATTGGCTTGTAAAAGCTGTGTTCACATCTGGGGCTGTAAACAAACGTCAGCTAGCAACCACTGGGATGTTACCTTAGAAAGATGGCGTAAGGCTTAACGTTTGTAATGTGCTTTCAGTTAGTCCCAGTGGTGGTAGTCTTAGTGCCAGAGTCATGAAAAAGCTTGGGAGTCACTGATTGTTCTAGTGCCCCAAATAAATGACGTTTCCTACTCGTTACGGGCTAAATCGCAATCGCTGCGTGTAGCGGACGTTACACGGGTTCTACAAGGGGCGCAGGCACCGTCCTCTCTACCGTGGAGCCTGGTGTTAGCGGTGTGGCGTATTACCTGAGCACGCAGCCTCTCCACCCTGGCCCCAGCTGGGCCATGAAAGTAGCATGGGTCCATGGCACTTTGAGTCTTGTATACCCATGAACTAAAGACAGGCTGTGGCCCTATGGCTGTCATACGTCATAAGGCTGCTGGGTGTCACATCCCCTTCCAGTGGCTAAGCAGCATAGACAATAACAGCCTAGTACTGTTACCAGCTAACAGAGTTACTCCTTGAACCCATTCGAGGGCCGTGATATGGCGCCAAACGTTCCAGCTGCTGCCCCCTCCTGGCAGCTAGCATGGCATAGCATGTCCTGGCCACCCAGCTCAAAGTGCTTGACAAAAGGAAGCTTACCAGCATTATAATGTTCATTTTTACACATGGGGAAAGGTGATCGGTGAGGGGCAGAGCCCTACCCAAGGGCCCACCATGCATAAACGCCAGCAGAGCGCTCACCTGACCCATACCACCTGTCCCACCTGCAGCTGCCCTAACATGCGGGCTGCAGAGCTGGCCGACATTAATGCTGCGTCAAAGAGATTAAACTAGTACACTACTGCCTAACTGCCAGGGGGGCTACAGAGCAGCTAGAGCTAGATGCTGGTTGCCAGAGCAGTGGGTCATTGTGCTCAGCGCGATATAGCGCATAACCATAGCAGAGCAGTCGCCCATGACACATCAAGCGCCGTGTCGCTGCCCAGCCATCAAACTCTGGTCAGGTTAAAGGGCAGGCGTCGTGTCAGCAAATCTTTTTTGGGCTAGGCATTACCAACAAAGGCCTGTGCCGCCACAAGCAGACAATGGCTGTGGATTTGGATTAGCGCTACAACTGGCCATTTCAGGGCATTAGCTCGCAGACGGTGCTGCAAGATGAGGGCCTCTTGCTTATTAGGCTAGGACCACTACCCCCTCCCCAGTCAATAATGGTGTGCCCAATGGGAGGAGTGAAAACGCACACCTTGCACTTAGCAGCTGTCAGCTGACACGTTTAAAGCACATGCAGTAGAGTGGGGGAGGGACATGCGCCGTGTGCTACCTGAAGACACTGACACACAGCAACTTTCTTTGTGGCCCAGGCGGGTTGTGGCAAAGCAAGACTAGACTGCTTGCCGTCCGGTGTTAATGTCTAAATATCCGAGGGGCAGGAGCGGGGGGGGGGGGGCGCTCAGTGGGCTACAGTTCCAAAAAGAGAGAGCGAGATGGTGGCAATGATGCACACAGAAGGGTGCGTGCTTTCGAAAAGCTGGTCCAATGTGTCCCATTGACGCAGCTGGCATTAGTTACACTGGGACGTGCCAGGCCCCTTGGTGTGTTTTGGACTAGTCACTCGTGCTAGCAAAACTCTACATTACAAGATTATCTCCGGGCTATGAAACCAGCCTATTGCTTAAATGGTGAGCAACTGAGAGAACAGGCCGATGGCGCAGTAATTATAGTAATGTGCTTTTAGCTGTTGCTTGAGCACAATTTGTAAATAGGCAGCTGCCAAGTGGTTCATTCACATGCACATTCCAGCTCACATAGCGCTGACAGCCGGTCAAAGGCCAGCTGAAAACGGCATTGGCCCCTGATGGTGTTTGCTCTGCAATGTGATGTGTTACACATGAATGCCAGGGGGCCTTGGGCCCCGCTCCATCGGAGCCATGTCCCACGTAGCGCAAGGATGGGTTTTGTTGAAGTTTGTAAAACCAATCAGCCGTGCCAGCCCCACCTGGAAGCGGACTGTGAAGCCAAGAGAAAAGCTGGCTGCAGTGGCTAGGGTGCCAGCCTGGGACGGAGGCCACTGTTCCGCCACAAACTTCTGCTGCGAACAAGCCTGAATCTCTTACGCTCAGCTCTTCAATGCTATTAAGGCACCCCCCTGGGGGGGGGGCTACAGCCACTAAGAGGCTTTAGATTTAGCATTATAACGCCTAACAGTCCCATACCCTGCCGCCTTGTGGAATCCACAGCCCTGAATTAGGTGCCTTGGTTCCCTGAACCATGCAAGGGGAGGGAGCCGCCCCCGAGAATGGGCTTCACATAACCCAGCATGCTAAGCCGGGAGCTGCCTAAGCGAGCCAATAGGAAATGGTGGTGGTGAGCTGTGACCCTCTCCTGGCCTTAGCGCTGATGTGACTTGGGCCCCTTGCACTAATCCTTGCTCCGCATAAGGCAGACTAGCGCTTTGAACCCAGGTCGTCCACATCCTGGATGAGAACCCTACCCACTGGGCAAAAGTGAGGCATCCTCCCCGCACCCTGAGGCATCCCCCCCACACCCACTCCCTCGCTTGGCTCAATCCAGTAGCCGTGGTCTGGCAGATCTACGGGCTTGGGTCCTCTCAGACAGGCTAGCCAGGTGAATGGCTAGTCTGAGACACCCCCTCGCTTAGGTGTGCATTCGGTGCCAGGCTCCAGCACGCAGGTGGCGTGGTGCAGGCTCACCAACAGACAGCGGGGCATTTCAGCAGCAGATTTAGTTGCCTAAAATGGCGGTTGGGCACCTAACCTCCCTTTGTGGAGCTAGTGCAGCATTTCCATTGAGTTCAGGCCCTAAATACCTTTGGGGCACTAGGCTTAGTCACACTGTCCCCCATTTGCCAGCTGTCCAGCAGCGATACTATCCCGGGGATGACCGCCAAACCTCACAAGGTGCTTTGAGGATTAACGCAGTAAAGACAGTGAAATACTTGGGACCTATTTTTTGTATTGTGCGTGTGCCTAGGCGCCCTCATCGTGGACCACAACCCCATTGCGCTAGGTGCTGTACAAACACAAAACAAAAGAGATGGGCCCTGCCCCAAAGTACTAGGGTTTAGGGAGCCATTTAAGTAACTTGGGCTATGTCAACACTAGCACGTTTCTCGGTCGGGGATGTGTGAAAAAACACAACTGCCGAACGACTTACGTTTTACCGACAGAAGAGCCAGGATGGACAGCGCTATGTAAGCAGGAGTCGGTCTCCCGCTGACCTAGCTACTGCTGCTCGTTTGGGGGGGAGGGGGGCGTGTTTTAATTAGGCTGATGGGAGTATGCGCTTTCATCGGCATAGTGCAGCTACATGGGAGACCATCCAGCTAGGCGTTTTCTGTCCGAGACATCATCACCAACAGTAAAGCTTCTGCAGTTGGACCTGTTTATGCGGTGCATAGGTGACAGGCAAACCGAAATAGGCTAAAGCTCCCGTCCCAAAGTGCATACGGTTGCAGGGACTCAAAGCCAGCCAACCCTTGACTTAGCCAATAAGCGCAGCGGCTATGCCACTGAGTTTGCACAGGGAGCCCATCTGTCTGAAATCAGTCTTGCAGGGCAGCATGGCACATTCAGTGACTGCCTCATAGGGCTGGCAGGGCCCATCATGGCAGTGGGGTACTGTGGAGCGCTAGTGCCCGGGGACGCCAGGTGGCAGCAGCAGTGCCCAATAGGGAGGCAGGGCCTGCAGGCCCATTTCCTGTTCTACCCCCACGTCCCTTCCCCACTGTGAAGGCGGTGGGGGTGGCTGGGAGCGGGAGTGACAGGTGCAGATGCCCCCAGACTACCCAGCAGCGAGTGGGGGAGGCATGACGGGGTCTGCCCCGGAGCCCTGCCGGTGGGTCGGCTGCCTGGCCCCTGCACGGCCGGGCTCCCTGCGACTCCCTGGTGTCATTAAACATCCAAAGGGGGGGGCTGCCTGTGCGGATAATCTTCCCCTGAATGTGCCTGGGGCAGCAGCCCCCTCCCCGGCCTGAGCAGCCTTGTGTCTATAGGGGTCCCACCGTGTCTATAAGCCCCACACCGGGCGCTTGGTCCTGCCCTTTTAACGGCGCAGCGTGGGCAGGTGAGACCAGCAGCATCGTCGGGCTCAGCACAGAGGCTGTGGCGCGCTCGCCTGGCTTCCGCCAGCGGAGCCTCTCTGGGGCAAGACAGGGAAAGGGCTGCAGAGGCGCCCGGCCCTGCTGTTGGCTCTGCCACACCTCTGCGTGCCTAGCGGCTGGGCCAAGACCAGGCCAGGGAGAGGAGGGGGTAGCGCAGCAAGCAACGTCACTGCACCCAGTCCTGGCCGGGGCAGGGGGGAGAGGAGCTCAGCAAGCCAGGTCGCACCCAGCTGTTAAGAAAATCCGGGTGAGGCAAAAGCACCGCCCTCCCCCTCACTACTGAAATGGGCCCCTGCGCCCAGTGTGGGGCTGGAGGGGCAGGGGACCTCGGCAGCCAGGCAGGGATGTTAAAGCCCAGCCCCCAGCCACCTGTGACAATTGGGGGGGAGGCTCTTCCAAGGAGGGCCTGGCTGGCGCCCCTCACTAGGCTGCCGCCTGGGGGCATGACACTCCCATCCCCCTCTCTCAGTTCGCCAGTGCATTAGGGTCAGCTAGTCCAAGCTTCTGCATTACACAGGCCCGAGACCGTCAACCTGTCATCCCTGCATCTAGCCTAAGGACGTGCGATTGCTCTGGAGCACGGGCGACATTTTCAAGCGTGCCGAAGTGACTGAAGACCTGATGTCCCTTTTTCAAAAGAGATTTAGGCACTTATGACCATCTCAATGAGAGTCAGTGAGACTTAGGAGCCTACCTGACTTTTGAAACTGGGACATGGGCGCTTTTGAACATTTTATTCCATATTTTAGGAAGAGAGCCAAGCTCAGTGCAAAGACCAGGTGACAGAGAATGCACCACCGGGTATGTTGCTGCAATGATTAATTACCCGCCTTCTCAAAAATATGTGTGATCATCTGGTCAGTTGGTTCATCCCGTTATTTAAAAAAAGAGTGGCCATTTGCACACTATGGGGCTCAGTTTGGACTTTTGAACATCCCACAGAATTCAGCTTCTTTGGTTTGGCCTGTCTTGCAAATAAATTGTAGCTGCGAGTTTTTAACCTTGAGTTCAGAAAATGTTTTGTTACCTAAAGGGTTTTCTTGATAAAAAAAAAATTCTATGGTCAGATCATTAGAGCCAACTTCCTTCGCAAAGCAAGTCCGACAAAGGAAATGTTGGAAACAAGTGTAACTACATAGCCCCTTTTGATCTGTGCCTCTAACATGGCATGAAATGGTTCACATGCAGTTAAGTTGCTCTCTTCTATCCAGAAGCGTCTCATAGCCTCCAGGATTTTTACATAACCATGCCTCATCAGCCCAATCAGTCTGAGCGCAGAAACCTTCAAGGCCTAAACTGAAACTGGAGCATGACAAGTTTGACAGAAAAGGCTCCTTAACGAGCAATTCCATTCATCAGCTATATGCTGATAATCTAGTGCTGGGTTAATATCGCATGGCGGGTCATGTCTAAGCAAAGCTTATGGGAGTTCTGCGCCGGCTCTGATTAGGTATGCTGTGATTACGTTGCTCATGGTGTTTTCTTGATAACTCTACCCCCTTTATAGATCAAGCCTAGGACAGACTGAAAAGGGATTAATTTTTACCCTTAAAATAAAGGGAATTAAAAAAAAGTAAATTCACCGCTGACGAACTCATAGGAGAAAGGACGATACAATAATTTATACTTTGCCCATATGTTGCATCTTCCAGCCAAGAATCTCCAAGTATTTTACAAATATCGTTTGCATGGGAGCTACCGAGCATGCCACCCCCTTTTATAGTGGGGGTAACTGAGAGGTTAAGCGACTTGTTTAAGATGGCAGAGTTAGTGAGTGGCAGTGATGGATAAAGAATACAGCCATCTGGAACTCCAGATCTAATCACAAGACAGCATTTCTTCTTCAGCCTGAGTCAGACATTTGGTTTCAGTGTCCCTCAGGCTGTCCAGCTATAACTGAAGATTGTCCAAATAGAGTTTTGGGGGAAAATTCTGATTACTTCTAATTATAAATGGAACCACTTACTCCAACCACTAGTCCGTCTACTCTGGTGGCCCAGGGATATCACAGATGATCCAGAGTTAGGGATACTGGCTGGAATTTTCAAAGGAGCCTAAAGGAGTTAGGTGCCATTTGAAAACCCCTGAATTATTTTATTATCAGTAGACAGCTTTAAAAGGGCTGATGCTCATTAAAAGGATTATTGAAAACTCAAGTGGCTTCTATAAAGAGTGTTAACATCAGGCTCAATTATTTAATAAACCAACTGTATGCATGAAGGTACCATACACTTACTTTCCACTACTTCATCAGATGATCAGGCCATAGTGAAGACAGCTACAGCCATGTATCCTGCTGCATATCGAAAATCAACTGTTGCAGATTTAAACTGTTTGGACCAAATGTTCAGCGACCTCCATAACAACAAATATTTAATATCATTTTATTGCCAGCACCTGTCCCACTTCCTCTCATGGATGGTCTTGCAGTTAAGGCCTGGTAGGAGAAGCATAATTTGGGCCATCTGCAGTTTATTCCTAGCTCTACCACAAGCTTCCAGTGAGGAAAGAAGACTGCGGGGGAACCTGCTAACTGTCATCAAATATGTTAAGGAGGACTGTGATCAATCGTTCTCCAGGGCCACTGAAGATAGGACAAGAAGCTATCTGCTTAATCTGCAGCAAGGGTGTATTTAGGTTAGATATTAGGAAAAAAACTTTCTAAGTGTAAGAGTAGTTAAGCTCTGGAATAGACATCCAAGAGAGGTTGTAGAATCCCCCCCACTGGAGGTTTTTAAGAACAGGGTGGACAAACACCTGTCAGGAACAGTCTAGGTTTACTTGGTCCTGCCTCAGTGAAGGGGGCTGGACTTGATGGTCTCTTGAGGCGAGTGCCAACTCTACATTTCGAGGATGCCATGAAAATGGTAAATCCCTTCATCTTTCCAGTCTTTGGTTTCCCATCCCTAAAATAGGAATATTAATACTTCCGTACCTCTAAAGGGCAGGGAAGATAACAAACATGACTGGAGTTTAGGTGCTCCATTGCTACAGAGATGGAGACCATAGAAGGAGATGGCTATTCCATAAGCTGAACACGGTGTTGTGTTATTCATAGATACAGTAAAACTTTCAGGAAGAAAGTCTGAACCTTTCTAGCAAGTGCACCTAATAGGATCTCGTGTGCGATGGAGAGCTGCCTCACGCCCTCCGTCAGAGTTGAGAAAAAGCCTTTTTGTTTAAACAGAAAACAAATAAATGCCTCTTTCAGTCACTCAGTCTTCCTCTCTGTGAACACATGGCCACTGGCAGACAGAGGGATGGGAAATACCTGTGGGAGCCTCTTATTAAAATACCAGCATTGCATCACATGGTTGAGAGGGAACGCCACGGTGTCTTTTTTTACAAAGTAGACTCGCACTCGAAGGACTCATGCTTCACTCTAAAACAGGTGGCCTGTCATCAGTTGGGTCGCACAGCTTGTAAATCAGAGCATAGGTATTTTCACCATAACAGATATATAGACTAAATTCTGCGTTTTGCTCTGATTCTCTCTCTCTCACTCGCACACACACTCACACAGTGCTGGGCTCTAGTCTTACCTTTACAATGTCAACTGAAGATCAGCGACTTTAACGACACTAGCGATTGCTTTGTGAGAATCTGAGGTTTGCCAGGTCTAAGACAGCAATAGCCTTTGTAACCCAGTGGAAGCTGTTCCAAACAGATTGTTCCACTTTTGCCAACTGCCTAGCGGCAAGCTCCCAGCAAGAGACTTGGAAAGGTGATACACAGAGCATAGACACAAGACATAGTATGCCAAAAAAAAGAGGCTGGTTTATGGCATAAGAAATTTCTCGTGTGTGTGTGTGTGTGTGCGCGTGTCTATCTACAGTTATATTTATTATCTGTTTCCCACATATAATTTTATACTTTCCAGAATATTTCAATGTTATATGGTATGATATAAAAACATGGATTTTCACTACACTGTGTTACAAAATTATTGGAAATTACCAACTGGAAGGCTTGTCATATGCACTATATAACACAATAGAACCACCTGGGCTTTAAAAAAAATCACAACCCTATAATTCAAAAAGAAAATAAAAAAGAAGAATCCCTTGTCAGAAGCAATCTGTTTTCCAGGAATATTCTGGGAATAAAAAGTAGGTCTAACAACACTGCAGTGCATGCACAGAAAATAGATGAGTACATGTGCTGTTAGTTCTTGCTAAATTGCAATGGATTTCCAATAGCTTTATGTATCACAGCCACATGTATGAAATGGGCTGGAGTCCACCTTGGGGTGAGCAAGTGCAACTGCATTGGGCTTCAAAAAATCTTGAAGACAGAAGTGTGCCTTGCCAGATTCCCAATGCGGGGGGCAGGGGACACTCAAGGAGGCAGTGCCTTAGTAGGTGATCAGTCTTGCCATCTTAGCACTTGTCTCTCTTGCCCTGAAGACAAGCCACCTACTGTAGATTTGATTCATGGTAAATAAGCAATTGAAGAGCAGGAAAAGGAGTTCTCCTTCTAGTGATTGCTCATATGCATTCCACTTAGGTGTGTGCGCGTCCTTGTGCATGGCCTCCGGAGAACTTTTTCCCTAGCAGCCCCCTGTAGGGGCCGATCTTGGCACCCCCTGGAGTGCCACCCTCATGCGGCGGCATATAGGGTGCTGCTGGCCCCTCCCCTCCTCAGTCCCTTCTTTCCGCCCGTGACGGTCATCGGGAACAACTCTTGCTCCTTGCAAGCTTTTTCCCTTAATGTAAGTAGTTAGTTAGCAGTTCACCCTGAACTAAGTTAGTTTTTCAGTTAGGTAAGGATTTTTAGTTAGTGTAGGAAAGAGCCTTAGGGCTCTGGGCGACCCAGCTATGCCGGGCTCGCCGGGGTTCAAACCCTGTGCTGGCTGCGGTAAGGTCTTTCCCATCAGCGACCCCCACGACCGCTGTCTAAAGTGTCTGGGGGAGCAGCACCGAAAGGACCAGTGCCACATTTGCAAGGCCTTTAAGCCACGGACCCAAAAAGAAAGGGAGATCTGGCTGAAGGCCATTCTCTAGGAGTTCGCCTTGTGTCCGGCGTCTGAGCCGACATGGACTCCCTCTGCACCGAGTGTTTCCTCGGTGCAGAGTGCTCCGCCGGCACCGCAGGCGCCTCGGCACCGAACGTCCCCGGTGCCGAGGAGGAAGAAGCGCCATCCGCGCTTGGAGCGCTCCCCCGCACCGCAGGAGCGGCCGGGGTTGAGCCTGGAGGTGCTTCGTCTGTCAGATGTGCCACCTGCTCTGGCACCGACACCAGCACCGGCATCATCTTTCAGGGAACCTCCCCCGACTCCTGGGAGTGGGGGACCCCCTGTCCAGGACCCTTCTACGCTGGAGGCGTTCGAAGCGGCTTGAGCCATGCTGACCTTGCCCACGCCTCCGGCCCTCTCTTGGCTGAGAGAGCCAGGGCCTGTGTGCCGGGGCAAGCCCGCGATGGGTGTCCCCGAAGGGTGGGCACGCCCGGCACTGGAGGAACAGCTGCCCACCACTCGATGCCGGAGAGTCGAGCTCGATAGCTCCTCTCCTTCCTCGTCATCAGACGAGTCATCCTGGCACCGTCCAGGTCTTTGAGGCGGCACCGCTCACTGTCTGCATCCAGCTCCAGCCCGGCACCAAGACGCCGCTCTCGGCACCGTTCGCCGGCTCCCGGGAAGAGGCGTCGCAAGTCGTCCGTCCCTCAGTGCCGGTCTTCATCCTCGTCTGCATCGCCCCACCGTCGGCACCTCAGACAACGACACTCATCAGGATCATCCAGCAGCGAGTCCCAGAGCAGCTCTTCCCGGCGATGCCGCCAGCACCAATCTGGCTCGGGATCCCAGACCCGCCGCCAGGAGGAGGTATACGCACCGGCACCGGCACCTGGCTGGCCCCAACCCCTTGGCAATGGCCACATTGGGGTCCGTGGGCAGCCCAGATGGGGCAGGGAACAACGTCGACCCTTGCCTCTGTAACCCAGATAGCTCCCCAGCAGGCACCTTCAGTGCGGGAGGGGGACCACTCCTCCTCGGAGGAGAAGGACCCCGGGGAGGGCCCCTCTACTGGACCCCGCCACCTGTCCTCTTCTTTGTCGTCGGATGAGGTGGCCGTCAGGAACCAGGGGGTCCCTCTGATGGATTTCAGGGCTCACTAGGAGCTCCTGAAACAGGTGGCCGCTAACCTTGGCCTGGAGGTCAAGGTTCTGGAGGAAGAGGTGGACCCCCTCTTCGGGCATGTGGGGACTCAAGGGCTGTCCAGGGTAGCCCTCCCCGTTCATGATAGGGTCCTGCATCTGGTGAAAGCTGTCTGGCAGACCCCCTCCTCGGTCGCCCCAACTTCTAAGGGTGCCGAGAAGTACTACATGCCAGCCGAAGGGCACGAGTACTTATACACCCACCCTGCCCCTGGCACTCTGGTTGTGGATGCTGCCAACCAGAAGGACAGGCAAGGGGCCAGAGCACCTCCCCTAAGAACAAGGAGGGCAGGAGACTAGACCTCTTCGGCAGAAAGGTCTACTCCACCGGGGTGCTCCAATTCAGGGTGGCAAACCACCAGGCCCTCTTGGAGAGGTACAATTTGAACTTGTGGGACTCGCTGTGAAGGTTCACAGAGTCCCTGCCCCAGGACCAGGCCGCGGACTTCACAACGGTCCTGGAGGAAGGAATAACTGTAGCCAGCGCAGCCCTGCAGACTGCTTCTGAAGCTGCTGACACAGCCAGCAGGGTGATAGCCTCCACCGTCGCCATGCGGCGAGCATCGTGGCTACAGTCCACGGACTTGTCCCAGGAGGTGCAGCACTCCATCCAGGACCTGCCGTTCGATAGAGCCACCCTCTTCTCAGAGAGGACGGATGACAAGCTGCACACCCTGAAGGACTCAAGGGCAACGCTTCGCTCCTTGGGTCTGTATACCCCTCAGGCGGCGAGGTTACAGACTCGCCAGCAGCCGCAGCACCCGCCACAGAGGCAGCGACAGCAACCTAGGCCACCACCTAGGCCTTTCCCCCACACAAGGGGTAGGGATAGGAGCAGGGGTTCCGGACGGCGCGACCGCCCTGCATCGTCCACGGCTTCCCAAAAAGGACCCTCCCAGGGCTCCAAGGGAAAGTGTGACTTTTGACGGTGTACCCGAGGGTGGCACCACCATTTGTTCCCTGGATTCCCCCCCACCTTTCCGGGACAGGCTAAGGCCCTACCTTGGCCTGTGGCGGGACATCACCTTGGACCGCTGGGTCCTCGACACAGTGCTCCGGGGTTACGCCCTACAGCTTGTGGCTTCCCCCCCTCACTCACCTCCTCCCCCATCCCTCTTCAGGGACCCCTCTCACAAGCAATTACTCCTTCAGGAGGCCCACTCCCTCCTGCACAAGGGCGCCATAGAAGCAATTCCGCCGCTCGAGATGGAGAAGGGGTTCTACTCGAGGTACTTCCTCATTCCCAAAGCCAAAGGAGGCCTCAGGCCTATACTGGACCTGCGCAGGTTGAACAGGTTCATAAAGAAACTGAAGTTTCGCATGGTGTCCCTAGCGGCCATTATCCCCGTGGTGAATCCAGGAGATTGGTTTGCTGCCCTCGACCTGAAGGATGCGTACTTCCACATGTCCATCCTTCCCACCCACAGGCGCTATCTAAGATTTATGGTAGCTGGTGCCCACTACCAATTTAGGGCCTTGCCTTTTGGTCTGTCTTCCTCCCCCAGAGGTTCACCGAGTGTATGGCAGTGGTGGCAGCCTTCCTGAGGCGCAGGGGGGTCCAGATATTCCCCTACTTGGATGACTGGTTGATAAGGGACAAGACCAAGTCGCAGGTGTGCAAGGCGGTCTCCTTCGTCCAGGCCACTTGCCACGATCTGGGGCTGCTCATCAACGAGCAGAAGTTGACGCTGTCTCCGGTACAGTGCATAGACTTGGTGCAGGCCAGAGCCTCCCTCCCACGCTCGAGGTTCGAGGCCATGGCAGTGATCATATCGCAACTTCAGAGGTGCCCTATGACGACAGCCAGGCAGTGCCTTCAGCTGTTGGGCCACATGGCCTCGTGCACCTATGTGGTGAGGTTGGCCCGCCTCAGGCTCAGGCCTCTCCAAGGTTGGTTGGCCACGGTGTATGTGCCCAGCAGGCACTCTCTGGACAGAGTGGTCACAGTGCCCCCCACGGTGTTAGGGTCACTGAGTTGGTGGTTGAACCCCAGGACAGTGTTGGAAGGGGTTCCGTTCAGGGGCATGACTCCCTCGGTCACTCTGATCACGGACGCGTCGGACCTCGGGTGGGGGGCTCACGTCAGCGGTGGCCTGAGCACCCAAGGCGCTGGTCGCAGGAGGAGACTGCCCTCCACATCAATATAATAGAAATGAGGGCAGTCAGACTGGCATGCAAGGTGTTCTGCCATTGTTTATTGGGGAAAACGGTACAGGTGCTGATAGACAATACCGCGGGGGGGGTGCGCTCCTCAGCTCTGTGCCAGGAGGCGCTTCAACTTTGGGACTTTGCGGTGAGGCACGACTTCTGTTTAACCGCCTCTCACCTCCCCAGGGGTCAGGAACGACGAGGCGGACCGCCTCAGCAGGTCGTTTCTACCCCAACACGACTGGTCATTGCATCCGGAGGTAGTGGCCAGGATTTTCCGCGAGTGGGGTGTTCCCTGACTGGACGTGTTCGCGTCGTCCTGGAACAGGAAGTGCCCGAGGTTCTGCTCGCTCCGGGGTCCTCGAAGAACAACACCTCGAAGAACAACAGTTACTGGTAAGTAACCATGTTTTTTGTTTGTCTTTCTTCAGGAAATGTACTTCTGCATTTTGCCATGGAAACTAAATACTAGGTGAATGAACCATGGCCATGTACATCCCCACACTAAAATCCAGCAGTCAGAATAGAACGAGGGATCTTCACAGCAAAAACACAGACCTGGATCTAGAACAGAATGCCCTTAGCTAGCAGCAAATGATAGACCGTCGGTGCTAGGGCCAGACGCCAGCAGGACACACACATGCTTAAGTTAAGTAAGGCCTGGTCTACACAACACACTTACTTGGGTATACCTATGTCACTCAGAGGTGTGAAAAATCTACTCCCCTTTGCGACTTCATTCCCCCGTGTAGACAGCGCTATGTCAGTCAGAGAGTTTCTCCCACCGACATAGCTACTGCCTTTTACAGAGGTGGAGTTATGAATCCAACGGGAGAGCTTTCTCCTGTCAGCTTAGAGCATCTTCACCAGACGCACTACAGTGGCACAGCTGCATTGGTGCAGCTGTGCCCATGCAAGGTTGTAGTGTAGACCTGCCCTGAGTGTATTATGCGAGGGTGATGATAGCTGTAGGTATGCAAATGATGATGATGGCTGCACACACTGGTTCAGCTAATATAATCCATCCCCAGGTACCTATCCCTGAACTATCACCCCTTCTTAGAACAAAACCATTTCAGAGGTTCTCGTACCAGCCAGTGCCTTTTATGCCCTTTGACCTGAATGGGAAGCGCCAAATATGGCAAAACATTCTCACTGAATTTCTGGCTCTTAAAGGGTTGCCTGCCATCAATTCAAGGCCCCAACCCTTAGGCTGGGAAACGGGAACAGCCTCGAGCCCTCCATAGGGTGAGTAGGCAGTTCTGAAGCCCTGGCCCTTAGGCAGGGTGGGCGTAACCACAGGAACAGTCTCTTGCCCTTCACAGGGTGAGAAAATAGTCTACGGCCCAGCCCTTGGCAGGCAAGGCAATAGTCCAAGGACCGGCCCTTCAACGGGGCAGGCAGACAATGGGGAAAATAGTCTCTAGCCCCCCAAGGGGTGAGCAAGCAGTCCCAAAGCCCTGGCTCTTAGGCAGGGCGGGGCAGACAGCAGGGAACAGGCTCTGGCCCTCAGCGGGCGATCACTCCTAGGTCGGGGTAGGAAGGGAGGAGGGGACACGGCCCACCCGTCTCCACTGCGTCCCAGCCCAGGGCCCTGGCAGTGAAGGGATGTCCCATCAGCGAGGCTCCAGACGATACACACAGCCTTAGTGCGAGCACAGGCTCAGCCGGACTGCAGTCCGCTGCCCCGGGCTACTTCCTCCCACCCTCTCCATAGAGTACCTGGTCTCCTGGGCTGTATCCCGGCTCCTCGGGCCACTCTGCCTGCGGGAAACTCCAGAAGCCCTCAGCCTCATCGCTGGACGGCAGGTCCGGGAACTCTTCGGAGTCAGCGGCGGAGGACAGCTCCTCTAGGTCCCGGGGTCCCGGGGTCTTCTCTAGCTCACAGGGGGTTGGCAGCTCGGGTAGCTCCTTCAGGTCCTCAAGACCCCACGCGGTGGGTAGCTCTGGCAGCCTCTCCTCCATGGAGCGGTCGGGTGTGGCCCTATGCTGCGGTGCCAAGGGAGAGGCGTCCTTCTCCCTTGGCCACCTTCCCCTGACTGAGTGGGCAGGCCTGGCTTTTATACTCGTAGTCCCACCTACCTGCAGGTGGTGTCCTCCCGGGCTCCAACCCCCAGAGGGGCTTTGGCTCTCCCTCGCCATCAATCTCCAAGGGAGGCCACACTTCCCAGCCACAGCCCCCCTGAACATCACGGGTCATTTTTGTGCGTTTTGGGCCTGGTCTCTTCCTGAATTTCTGGCTTCTGGTGCCAAGTGACCAGAGCCAGAAATGCAAAATCCACCATCTTTGATGCAATACAAAAAATTGGACGGGTTTGGTCATGTTTTGGGATGTACATCCGCTCTTTCTTAGTGTTGGGCTTGGCAACCCTTGTGATGTTGAAGCGCGGAACCCCCCAAAGTGTGGTGCCCGCAGTGGTCACCCTGATTCACTGTACCCTAGAGATGGCTCTGCCCCGAAACACCTGTGTGGATACCAGCCAGCTGCTTGCCCTCAGAAAGCGAACAGAGGAAAAGATGTACCACCTGGCCCCCTGAATAGACCCGTGGGAGGAATGGCTGCTTATCCAGTAGGGATGGACAAATAGCATACTGCTCCGATTCAGATGCTCTCCTGACTGGGGGAGTCTTCAGGCTTATGTAATTCTTAGATGTTATTCTGGTTTTCCCAGCCCTCTCCCAGGGCCTCTTCTACTGTGTCCCCATCTCCCTTTCCACAAGACCTCCCCAGTCCTGCTCCCTAAGCATGTCCTGTGTCCTAAACGACTTTACCAGATGGCCAGAACTCTTTCATTACAATCAGTCAGGCGCTTCGCCTTTTTCTGAACTCTTCACAGGCTGCTGTGTGGTTTCTTTCCCTCCAACAGCCATCTTCAGAGAGTTGGCATATTGTCCAAGATAGTTGGGGGCTCCTTCATTTCATGCCAATGTCTTCTGTCAGGGCAGGTGGCACTGATCTTGTTGGCTGACGGCTTCTAGTGGATATGGTCCAGGGTCATGAGTGTCTGACAAATCTTTAAAAGATCAGCAGAAACTCTTGATTCCATTGAGCAGGAAGTTATGGTCTCTCACCTGTGGCTCCCAACTGGGGAAGAGGGTACGGTCACAGAGGGACTTCAAATATCATGGGGCTGGTGGCTCAGTGATTGCAATGGAGATTCCGCAGCTTGTGCACTGATGCAGCAGAGCCCAGTGCAGTGGGTCTTTAAAGCATGGTGGAAGATCTCTCTCTTTTTTCAGCTACGTGTTTGAGAGGCTGGTTCAAAGGAGAAGGGATTGATTTCTTTCGTGGGATGGGTATGTTCTTTCCCCCATCTTTACATACTAAAAGAAGTGACAATATATAAATACAACACACAGAATGCTGGCAGAGGTGGAGAAGAGGGAGGGATCATAATGAACTTCTATCCCCATTCCTCTCACGTTTTTTTCTTTGTGATACTGGCTAAAACCAGAGGACATGGTCTGGCCTAGTTTTAACTGACTGGGTTGGCAGGATGCGAAACAGACATCCCTTCCATGGGATTTCCTGTTGGAGGGATGCAGAATATTTAGCATGATGATTAGACCCTAATGTTGCTTACAGAAGAAGGATTTGTCAAGATCTGTGTACATTGTGTATCTCTTCTGCTCCAGCCTAGTGTTTTAGGAGGAGAAACATGACAAGTTGTTGTTGTTTAGACTCTTGCAATCATTCCTTCAGAGAAATCATGTAAGGTTGGGGGCAGGGGAATTCATTTCTAGTAAGTCGAAGCTGCCCTTGTTAGATGATGGGCTAATTTGCAACCTTTGCGTTACGCAGCCTTATTTGCGCTGCATTATCCATTTATGGGCACTACGGAGCTCTCAGCCACTTTGGGGAAACTCTCTAAATTTGATTTTCATTAGGTATTAATGAAGTGTTAATAGCTCACCAAAGCCATTTTTGAGCAAATACCACATGTCATGGCTGTTTCGAGCAAACAGCCCATGTGCTACATCAGTACAGTATTATCAGGGATGCAACATATCCCTGCCTCAATACTAATTTGATTCTCCCATTATTTACCTTGCTTGCATGTGGTGGAATGGGCTCTGGAAGGGCCTGTATTGTCTCTCCAATTCATGGCTGAGCTGCTGTAGCTAAGGACTAATCAGTTTGATATCGATTTCCTTAGAGGAGTGACTCGGGTGAGAGCCATCTTGGAAAGTGTATGAGAACAAAACAGCAGCTCTAGGTCTGAAGGGAGCAGGAAAAGCTCCTGGAACCTGGTCCAACACAGCCTAGGGAAAGCCTGAGGGCCAATCTACGCATAAAACTTACAGCTGTATCGGTACAGCTGTGCCACTATAAGAGCATTTGTGTAGCCACATTATGTCGGCAGGAGAGAGCTTTCCGGCCGACATAAAAAAAAACCACCTAAACGAGCGGCAGTAGCTATGTCGGTGGGAGAGCATTTTCCGCCGACATAGCGCTGTCCACACAAGCGCTTTGCCAGCAAAACCGATGTTGCTCACAAAGTTTTGCTGGCATAAGTGCTAGTGCAAACAAAGCCTAAGTTAGTCACCTCTCACTTGGGAAGACGGGGAGCCCTCAGACGGGCAGGGCTGGAACTGGGTTTTGTTCCAGAGTGTGTTCTGTGCACAGATGCCCAGGAATTCATGCTGATCAATAACCAAAATATCCGTTACCCGCCAAATGTCATTTGGTGCTGCTGGTTTGTTCCATCTGGCAGATATTTAATTCTGTTTATTAAATTCCTCTGTATTCTCCCACCCTGACTGCAAACAAAGGTCCTTGATTGTTTCATGACCCTGAGTGAGTGCAATTCCAGGGCGAGCCCAGGCCACCAGATGGCTCCAACAGTGGGTATCCCTGCAACTTGAGCCTCCAGGGTCTAACGGGGGGGGGGGGTGTCAAAGTGACTGATGGACCAACGCTACCCAGTTTCTGTGTGCCATCACTCATGGGGTTAGAGAATAGGTTAACAGGTATGACACTTGGTGTCAACTCTGGAGTAAGTCAGAAACTGCAGAATAATTTTGAAATTTACTTGTGAAAACTTTTTGCCGAAATTTCAAATGTTCAAAAGATTTTCACAACTTCCCCTGCCCCAAAAGAAAAAAAAAATTCATGAAAAATAAAACACTTTCAGCTTGCTCTAATTATTTCCTATTGTGAGGTTTCCCACACAGGCACAGCACAGAGGAGAGGATCGGGGAGGTGGGGGAGAGGGCAAGAAAGAAATAAAAGGAGATTAACCCCAATTAAAGGCTTCAGTGGTACATAGAACTGACTGTGGCTAGCCAGGTTGTGAGTTGAGATCTCTGCTGTAAGAATTTCATAGCATTTAAATGTATTAAAAAACCGCGGTGCCTCCTTTTTTAATCCACCGCCCATGAATTCTTTATGAAATGCAACTGGATGCAACCCTCCCACAGCTGACCTTTTAATAACAATAAAATCACTCAGTGGCACACTTTATTTTGATTTATCACTGCACAGCATAAAGGGATTATATACCAAAGGAGGCACTAAAAATGATAAGGCTAATAAGAGGAGACCAAAGGAGATGGGGAAAAATACAGGAAAGGGCTTTGTTGATATTTTCACTGAAAAGAGATAGGGAACCAAGGCTTATCTCACATGGCCCTGGGAAGGGTTATTTTGTTGTTGTTGTGACAGCTGAAAATGCAGGGATCACTTCAAAAGCAAATGGTTGTTTTTTGGGTTTTTTTATAAGAATGTATAGAATCCATCTTCAATTATGGGGAAGCTGGTAATGTATTAAGGGAGCTTCAGCAATTGTATTTTTTGTATTTAAATGATGCTCACAAAGGGGATTGGACATTTATCTGGGTAACAAGACTAGCCAGAGTTAGAATAGTAAACGGAAAAAAAAAAAGTTCTGCAAAGGTCACAAATCCTGATGCTTTGGGGCGTAAGGCAGATCTATACTTGGAAAGCTTTGCTTGTGGAACTATCCCATTACACTTAGATTGGCAAAGCACTCCTAGTGTGGAAGGACCTGATACTGGCAACACTCCGCTTTCGCTGGCATAGTTTGCTACTGCTCACTGCTCTAGGTGAGGCATGCACACAAAGAGAGTCCCTGTGCCAGAGAATGTACTGTTTCAAACCTACATGACAGGCCACAGTCAAAGCACAGGAAACAGATGGGGGAGGGGGACGAGGCAGGGCAAAGTGAAAGTGAAACAATCTGATTGGGTACAGTAAGCCACAGCAGTTTAACTGAGAGCAGGAAGGATACTTTTGTACCTAAAACACTGAATTTATTTTGTTCTCACCTCTGCCACAAACGTCTTGTGAGGCCTTGGGCAAGTCACTTACATTCTATGCCCCAACTCCCCCTCTGTAACCTGGGATAATAATATTCTGTTGTCTATATAGACTGTACGCTTTTTAGCGCAGGGACTGATTCTGACTATAGAATCATAGTAATGTCAGGCTGGAAGGGCCCGCAACAGGTCAGCTAGTCCATCCCCCTGTGTTGAGGCATGGTGATAGGTAGGTACAGCGTGTAGCACGATGGGCCCTGGTCTCAGTTGTGATCTCTATAATTTCTTACCATGACACCTAATTGACTTTGATGGAAGTTTGGGGTATGCAAGGAATCAGTTCCTACTTCAACACAGTTAAAATCTTGGCCTTTTTTTTTGGGGGGGGGGGGCAGGGATGTAAATCTGAAGAGCAGCTAGCCACTTCGGGTAATCAGGGCTGGGGAAATTTCTGCTGTCATAAGCATCAGAAAACACCAAACATTAACATTTCAGCATTTAAGGGATTTGGGAGGCAGTTTATCCCGTAGCTGTCTAACAGCAACACTAACTGCATTTGAAATAATCACCTCTCTTCCAAAGCCGTTTGGAATCCACCTCCTAGGTTATATTTGATAAGTGTGTAATTGTGTCTCTTTTCTCTTGTCATTATCATGATTGTTTTAAACCATGCAGTCCTCAAGGACCTGTGCAGTGCTTGTGTGCGAAGCATACGGGAATTAAAATGGCTCGAATTAAAACGATTATTTATACCATTCTTTTATGATTTCACAACTGAGCTAGCGCCAGGATGATGCATGGCACTGCGCAAACAAACCAGACAAAGAGCCTGATTCTGATGCCACAGTGGTGTAAATCCAGAGTATAGCAACTGAAGCTCCTGGAGACACTCTGGACTTGCACCGGTATCACAGATCAGAGACTATTCGACAGTCTCTGCCTTGAAAGGCTGACAGTCTGTATTGAGGAGGGTCATATTGGGACACTGGGTGATTGCAAATGCCAGGGCAAGGAGGGAGAGAGGCTGAGAGCAGCAACAACACAATCAGGTGACGCTAGTTGCACGTTGTGGGGGTTCTGATCATTTATTAGTGCATCGGAGAGACTGTTGATAGCACTGACAGAACAAAGCATTTATGCACCTATGTGACACTGCCCCGGGGTACCCACGGTTGCGAGACACCCCGCTCCCACCTGCCCTTAGCAGGATGAAGCTTCATCTGAGCCTGCCATGGATTAATTCCACACCACCCCCTGCCCCAGCAACCCAAGGACTGCCCTCCAGGTTCGCACAGGCCTCGCTCTCTCTGTACAGGTTCACAATAGACGCACGCCAACCCTCGAGTCCCCTCAGCTTCCCCCGGAGTGCCCAGCCCCTGTTCCTCTGGACACTGATGGATTTCCCGGATCCTCTGCTCCCAAAGGAACAATAAACCCCAGTTTACCAGTCACATCTGAGATCACAGCTCCGCTCAACACTCAGCACTTAGATATAGCTACAGTAAAGTTCATTTAACAAAAATAAAAAACAAAAAACCCAGAGACTGGAGAAGAAGCAAGTCAAAGCATTGGAAACAAAGCGATAAAAACACAATATGCTCTCTAGAGCCTAAATGTAACTAGCAAGACATTACCATGTCACACAGAGTAAAAGCTCACCCAAAGTCCTTCCAGCATATTACAGCCAGGCTTGGCTGTGACCGTCCATTCATGAGACAAGTCACGCTGTCCTCTTGCTTCCTCAGTAGAAAGATACAGAACGTGTCTCTGTCCCTACAGTTTCAGTCCAAAAATCCATTGTCGTCACTTGCAAACAGACTAACCCCTGCTGCTTTTGTTTTCCTGGCTAGAGTCCCCCCTGGAGACTTTGCAAGCACTTGATTACGTAGAAAGTCTGTGACAGAGCCCAGATATCCTGAGTTCTAACCCAGTGCCCTGATCACAGCAGCATCCATCCCTTGAAACTGAGAGGGGGTGAGGACTAAGTAGGGCTTTTGGGTGGGAGAACTAGCTTCCTCTGGGATTTCCTCAACATGTAGGACAGCTGGTGCAATGTGGCCCTTTCCTTTGCTCATCAGAGCCCCAGGAACTAGTCTTCCGTGGCAGCGACAATTTAGATAGAACCAGGGGAGCGGGGACGATTCCATCAAAAGCAAGAAACCATCCTTATCAACATTTCAGTATGGTACTTTCTGATTTCAGGGAGAGGGGCTCCACGAACCACAGAGAGCTCCTTCCTGCACATGAGTGTCTTCCGGATGACACAATAGGAAACGTTATCAGATAGGTAAAAGAAGATGCTTTTTTCTGTCCTGCAAGCCCTGAGAACTCAGCCAGCCTCCACGGGTCAACATGGGCCCTTTTCTTGCTGAAAATCAGAACCAGTAGTAATGAGAGGTTCTACAGGGCACATTAGGCCCTTTGTCATACCCATGCAGCCCCATTGGCTTCTCATTATGGCCCCAGTCACATGTATGCACCCCAAATGCTGTTAGGGGATGCCGGCAGATGGTCCTGTTGGTCAGGTCAGGGCCAATTTGACAGTCACTTTTCACAGCAGAACCACAAGTGTAACTGATCTCTCTGCCTGCAAGGGGCCATCTCATTATTAGAGTGTAACAATGCAGTCCTGGCTTGTGCAGCTGCAGCCAATGCAATCATGGAAGAGCTGATAGATAGGTTGTTCTCCCCTCCACCGCCAAATAGCTGAGACAGCACCTCTATTCTAGCAGAGGCACACACTTGATACTTTTGTGGTAAGGCCAGATGCTGTTGGGATCCTGTTTTTTTTTTATAACACTCACCACTGTTACAATTAAACCGGGAGAGCCGTAAAGTGAGGATTTTTTGCAAGATGGGAAAAGTGACAACTCTTGAAAGTCAGGGCATGAATCTACCTGGGCTTTGTAGATTTGTGGATTTTACCCCTGCCAGCTGTTAGAATTCCTTCACCACTGGGTGCCGTGCCCTCTCTGCTGTCTAGAAATCAGCACAGAAGAAAAACAACAGCGGGGCCTAGAATAGTCAAGGAGCTGACTGAAGAGTTATCTAAGCCATTAGCAATTATCTTTGAAAAATCACGGAAAATGAGAGAGATTCCAGAAGACTGGAAAAGGGCAAATACAGTGCCTATTTATAAAAAGGGAAATAAGGACAACCTGGGGAATTACAGACCAGACAGTTTAACTTCAGTACCTGGAAAGATAATGGAGCAAATAATTAAGCACTCAATTTGCAAACACATGGAAAACAATAAGGTGATATGTAACAGTCAGCATGGATTGGTCATGAACAAATCATATCAAACCTGATAGCTCTCTTTGACAGGGTAACAAGCTTTGTGGATGGGGGCAAGCGGTAGATGTGGTATATCTTGATTTTAGTAAGGCTTTTGATACTGGCTTGCATGATCGTCTCATAAACAAACTACCGAAATACAACCTAGATGGAGCTACTATAAGGTGGGTGCATAAAGCGTTGGAAAACCATTCCCAGAGAGTAGTTATCGGTGGTTCACAGTCAAGTTGGAAGGGAATATCAAGTGGGGTCCATAGGGATCAGGTCTGAGTTCAGTTCTATTCAATATCTTCATAAATGATTTAGCTATTGGCATAGAGAGCACACTTGTAAAGTTTGCAGATGATACTAAGTTGGGAGGGGTCAAAAGTGCTTTGGGGAACAGGATTAAAATTCAAAATGATTTGGGCAAACTGAAGAAATGGTCTGAAGTAAATAGGATGAAATTCAATAAGGACAAATGCAAAGTATTCCACTTAGGAAGGAACAATCAGTTGTACACATACAAAATGGGAAATGACTGCCTAGGAAAGAGTTCTGCACAAAGTGACTGGGGGTGCGGGGGATGGTCACAGCAGATCATAAACTAAGTATGAGTCAAGAGTGTAACACTATTGCAAAAAAATCAAACATTCAGGGATGTACTAACAGGAGTGTTGTAAGCAAGCCATGAGAAGGCATTCTTCCATTGTACTCTGTGCTGACTAGGCCTCAGCTAAGTAGTGTATCCAGTTCTGGGCGCCACATTTCAGGAAAGATGTGGATAAATTGAAGAAAGTCCAGAGAAGAGCAACAAAAATGACTGAAGGTCTAGAAGAACATGGCCTATGAGGAAAGATTGGAAAATGTGAGTTTGTTTAGTTTGGAGAAGAGAAGACTGAGGGGGGACACGATAATAGTTTTCAAGTACATAAAAGGCTGTTATAAGGAGGAGTGAGGAAAATTGTTCTCCTTAACCTCTGAGGTTAGGTCAAGAAGCAATGAGCTTAAATTGCAGCAAGGATGGTTTAGGTTGGGCATTAGGAAAAACTTCCTAACCATGAAGGTAGTTAAGCACTGGAATAAATTGCCGAGGGAGGTTGTGGAATCTCTGTCATAGGAGATTTTTAAGCGCAAGTTATACAAACACCTGTCAGGGATGGTCCAGATAATACTTGGTCTTGCCTTGAGCACAGGACACTGGACTATATAAACTCTCGAGGTCCCTTCAGGTCTACGATCCTATGACTCTATGAACACTCAGGTCTACAGTCCCAAAGAGGGCCTGTGGCTTGCTCTAATTCCAACACAGCAGGCATTTAGCCAGCACTGAAAGACCCAAAGGATTTTATAGCCAGGTGTATTTGTTGAGTAATTCCTTTTACAAGGAGAGAGAAGGGATGTGATTTTCCAGAGTAACTGGCGATTTTGCCTGTCTCACTTTTGACCAATGCAAAACACTTCAAATGGGCGTAATTTTCAGAGGATGGGTTCTGTAGAGGGAAGAGAAGATGGAGTTTCTATTTTTCAGGGGATTCAGTCTGTAGAGATGGCTGACAAAGCATGAGGTGGAAAGTGCCTTTCTACCAGATATTTAATTTATTATGTGTAGCAATAACAAGATACTTTTGAGGCCTAAGGTGCCAGTAATTACAGAATGAGGAGGAAGACCTTGCCACTTAGATAGGAGGAGTTGAAATTGTGAGACTAAGGAATTCCTTAGATAAGAAGTTTTTTAGTAAGTATTGCCATGGAAACTGTGACATAAATAGACTTGTTTGTGTAAGACTATATAAACTTTAAGAAATGTATGCTTAGGGTCACCCCTGACCATCACGCCGCCTCCTTACGTAAGGAAAATAAACTTTGACTTTGCTAACCTGCTGTCTGGCATATTTGGACCATCTGCTGGGCAATGGATGTGTAAGTGAGGACCCCTGAGTTTGGGTTCCTTGACAGTTCTCAGCACTTTCTGAGGGCAAAAGCCAAGCATCCCAAAGGAGGCACCCAACGCCACTTGTTCCTTTGGGAAAACTTGGCCCTCATTACTCAAGGTGCTTTATTATTTCAGCTTGATTTGAAAGACTCCTTCAAACCACCATTTCCCACCCATGTGAAGAAAAAAATCTGAGTGGCACACAAGGCAACTCCTTTTGGGTGGGTTGGCTGGGATGGCAGGATCTTGCTTCCATTCCAAGGTGTTGGAACAACCTCTGAAGCCAAAGAAGGCTAAGTTCTGCTCTGGCTTAAACCTCACTGTCACGTTAATTAACAAGCCAAATCCTACACTCCTTTACAAATCCAGCATCACTTGTTCATGTACAGAACATCAAAAAACCCTGGGAGTTATGCATGTAAATAGTTTAGGTCTCTAATCAATGGGCATTAAGCATCTAAATACGTTTGGGGTTTTGACCTCACAGGATAAGCTCTTTGGCATTGTCTCTTATTTTGTATTTACATAGGACCTAGCACAAGGGTGTCTGGTCTGACTGGGGCCTGTGATGAAGTACAGAATAACGGCAGTACTTCTGTACGGTCAGAAGTAGCACACAACTGCTCAGTCAGTGACAGTGAAAAACACTAGGGACAGCAAACAGGTGCCAGACTGCGGATCCATCTCAGCAGCTGAACAGAGCATGAGCTGTTCAGGAACAAGTAGCAGCTATAGGATCAGAAATCCTTGCCGTTCACAGATAGCACGCAGAGTTGCCAACTCTCATGATCCTTTCTCGCAAGTCTTGCTTTATTTGATGATTTTCTTAAAGCCCCGGGTCCTGGAGTCACGTGATTAGGTGAGAATTTCAACTTTCATGTGTAAAAAAAAAGGGGGGGGGGATTTCTAGCCCTCATGGTTGCGGAGAAAAGGGAAAAACTTAACCCAAGTAATCCTAAAGGCTCAGAAAACTGCAGATCAACGAATGAGGCCTAACTTTATTTATTTTTAAAACCTCGTGAACGTTTTAATGCTTGAGGTTGGCAGTGTTGCAACAGTTGCAATAATGGCACACCCAACTTCAGAAAAACACAAGGACTAGAACTGGGCCTGCTCGTTGCATAGGGTTATAGGCTCCTGGCATGCTCTGCACTTTATGTACCCACCCAAGGGCCAACCACAATTTGACCCTGGGTAAAATTTTCAAAAAGCGCCTCAAGCTAGCAATGCTGGTACGTACCCAGAGTCCCAGGCAGGTTTGTACGGAACACGCGGATCTCATGCCATTCATTTCTTCACTGCCATTTTTATCCGTGCTAGCTACCTGCGCTGCAATCTCACTTTTGACTGCAGTGCAGACATACTGTGTGTGGCCTTAAAACCTACGTCCCATTGACTTTCAGTGAGAATTAGGCTCCTAAATCATATAGGCACTTTTGAAAACGGTGCCCCCTCTGACGTTTGCAGGCTACGTGCCAAAACATTTTCACTGCGCCACACTTTAATCCCAGAAAGTTCATTTTCATGGGCACTTGTTGTTTGTAAGCAATCCAGCCACTGAGAGTTTGAAGGATTTTTATAAATCTATTAATTGTCATGTGCTTTTAGTGCAAAGAGTAAAATTAATACTCAAAAGGGCACAGGTAATCTTTACAACGCTTAAATGGCCACAGCCTTTGGGCCAGATGCCAAGCTCATTTTAATTAGTATAAAAGCCAAAGCAATTTAACATAAAAACGGCCATACTGGGTCAGACCAATGGTCCGTCTAGCCCAGTATCCTGTCTTCTGATAGCGCCAAGGCCAGATGCTTCAAAGAGAACGAACAGAACAGGCAATCATCAAGTCATCCATCCCGTTGGCCACTCCCAGCCTCTGGCAAACAGCAATCCCTGCCTATCCTGGCTAGTAGCCATTGATGGACCTTTCCTCCATGAATTTTTCGAGTTCTTTTTGGAACCCCATTGAAGCCTTGGTCTTCACAACATCCTCTGGCAAGGAGTTCCACAGGTTGACTGTGCACTGTGTGAAGAAATACTTCCTTTTGTTCATTCTAAACCTGCTGCCTATTAATTTCATTGGGTGACAGTTTTTGTGTTATGAGAAGAAGTAACACTCCCTTTTTTTACTTTGTCCACACTAGTCATGATTTTATAAACCTCTATCATTCCCCCTCCCTCCTTGTAATCTCTTTTCCAAGCTGAAAAGTCACAGTCCTATTAATCTCTCTTCAGATGGAAGCTTTTCCATACCCCTAATCATTTTAGTTGCCCTTTTCTGTACCTTTTCCAGTTCTAGTATACCTTTTTGAGATGGGTAGAGTTAGTAGAATTACTGAATGTAACAGAAAATTTTGGCCTAATGTATGTTCTTGAGTGTGTGCATTTTAGCTGCTCTGATAAATCCACAGCTATCTGGAACCAGTTTTACACTGCATGTAACCAACATACTGGAAACATTACTTTTTAGGCTGCCACGGTAATCCGTCCTACCCATAAATCAGCACTGTGTAGTAGGGGTAAGGATGTAGCATGCTATTTTCTGATGTCTGTCACCGGCAAGCCACATTATCATGGCCACATTAAAGGACATTTAAAAAAAAGTGAAAATAGCTTCAGAAAATAAAAACAGCAGAAAACACAGGACTTGGTTTGGGGCTGAGGAAATAAGGAACCAAAGAAGAATATTACCAGCTGTGATTTATTTGATGCAATAAGCATGGCTTAAAAATGGCTTAACACTGCAGAGGGGTCAAAATTGTCCCTGGGATTTAGGATTATGTTATCTTCTGTTCTGCAACATGACAAACCTGACATGGATGTGCTGATAGCGGGAATTGGAGACTAAGGATTAAGCAACAGCACTGATAGTGAACTGCTTCCTTCTGTTTGCCTTTCCGAGGTTTTAAAAAGGTGCTGGCCTACCAGAAGCAGGAGTTTAGCTCTGTGCCCTGTGGCTGAGTCACTGAGTAGTACAGTCACCTACCAATACGGTTGCGTTGTTTTATTATCTAAACTAGGAGCTGCGGGAAAGCTGACATCTACTGAGGAGCACTTGGGTCAGACAACAGTGGCCATGATGGATCTTAGAGCGCAAATGGGGATAGAGTGTAATCTGCATATGCTTTAGCAGCTGTACACATTCTCTCCAGGCCTGGGTAAAGCCCTGAACAATAGGGTGTTGGTTAAAGCGTCTTAAACTAGCACATGTCTCTACACAATCTCCAAAATTGCAAACCATTTACATTTGGTAGCAGCCGGGGAAGGCTTCTGGGCTCTGATCTAGGATCAGACAGTGGGAACAAAGAGAGAAGCTGTCACGCGGGCTGCCTTAGGGGGGGGGGCATTGGTGTTGTTTGACCTTAAGATGTCAAAATCATAATAATTCATGTAAGACATGCCATGTCAGGTACTGTTAGAAAGGTTATGATATGCTGAATAAGATGATAGTATTTGTGTTCATGTGTGTAAGGAAAGTTATGGAGATCTTTGATATCCCTGTATTTCAAACTGTGCTGTGGAAGACACACCCCAGACAGAGAGGCGGCAGGACAATAGCTTGCTTAATAGCCCATTCAAGGCCTTATCAGAAGCCAGAGGCCCGGGAAGAAACTAAAGGCATACCTGAAGAGTTACCAGGATTGGCCCATGTGACTATGGACTTCATTTTGGTTCCAGTAAAGTTCCACAAGCCACATGGCCAGTAACAGAGGGTATATAAAATCAAACCACAGAAACCATTTTGTCTTCGTCTTGGTCTTTGCCTTGTGTCCTTGTTCCTATCCAGCTGCGGACACACCTCTGGATTAACACACTTTGCAACTGAACTAAAGGACTTAGACCCATCCAGGTACTGGATGTACACCAGAGGAACTATACAAGCCTGCAACTCCACAATTGTTCTAGAAACCTGATGTATATGGACTTTCAAATCATTTGTATATATCTGATTGCTTTAAGCCTTTAACACTTCTCTTATTGTTTGTTTTTCTTTTATTAATAAACCTTTAGTTTTAGTTACTAAAGGATTGGCTGGCAGCGTGGTATTTCGGGTAAGATCCAAACTTATAGTGAACTGGTACTGTGGCTGATCCTTTGGGATCAGAGGGAATCTTTTAGTAAAGAGCATAGAGTTAAAGCAACTGGTCTCTTTACTAGACCTAGTGTCGGTTTTGGGAGCCAGAGACTGAAATGCAGTAAAGGGGGCTGTGTGTATTTGCACAGTGGCTTCTTGATAACCAGTGTGGGGGAATCAGAAGCACTGTTTGTGGCTGGTTGGGAAGTCTGACTGCAGTGTCACCCACCAGTGCTGGGAGAATTTGCTCTCCTTTTGCAGCCTGCCCTGACCCTGGCATTATCAGTGGGCTACCCTGGGCACGGACGGGTTACAGAAGCGTGGCTGGATTAAGGACAGCCGCTATGGATGAAGACAACAAGGAACGAAGCTGGGTAATCTAGTGATATTGTCCGTAGTGTGGAAGCGGCGAGAGGCCTCCATCAAGGATCAGTCCCTTGTTGCGCTTGGCAGGGTTCACACAAGAGAACAATGGACCCTGCCCATGACTCTCCAAGAGCTAGGCCATGACAATACCCATGCAGCAGCCCAGACAATCTGCCTCCCAGTTGCCCCACTGAGAAAGTAAACTATGCCAGGTCTATACCCAGCATAGCGTGCCTCTGCCAAAGCACCAGCACAACTGTGCTAACCACTGCACCGGCATTGGATCAAGGCTCCTCCCATACCCCATCCCTTCCCACACAGCTGCTCTGCAGACACTACTTCCCCTCCCGTGCTGTGAAAGGTGGTATGGGTAGCCAATGCAAGGTGCTTCCTGATCATCGTATGTAGCCATGCAAGCAGGTCTACGCGCTGTCCCTAAGCCTGAGAGACAACTGATGGTTATACCAGGCAGGAAGAGCACAGGATAACTATGAGACCATTCTGATTAGCAAAACAAACAGTGGTCACAGCACGCCAGCTGCCTACCCAGTCACATTGGCCTCCATACTACGAAGGTGCACAGCTGCCAAGTCAGCAGAGCTTGCTGCTTATCTGCTGTCAGACAAACGAGCTGGAGGAGATCGAGTGCAGGTTGCTGAGCAATGGAGGAGATCTCCCATTTCTAGCAGCATCGCACATGTGCTGCATCCAGATTAGCCTAGCAGTCGTTCAACTGGAAATGCTGGTTTTCCTGCATTCCCTTTGCCCAGGAAGATTTGCTTCTTGCAGAAGTCACATGCCTACTGTGAGTATTAGAAGAGACTTCTAAAGGCCTGTTCCTTGATAGATAGAAATCAGCAAGAGTAACCCGTTGCTCTCATATAGCTCTCTTCATCTGTAGACCTCAAAACGCTTTACAAAAGAGGTTAGTGATCCCCATTCTACAGACAGAAGTGCAGAGAAGTGACGTGAATTCTCTAAGAGGCTTGTACATGCTACCACTTCTATTGGTATAACTTGGGTCGCTCAGGGGTGTGAATAAGCAAAGTACATTATGCCAACTTAAGCGCCAGGGAGAGCTTCTACCCCCAACACATCTACCACCTCTTGCAGAGGTGGATTTATTATGCTGCTGGGAGAGAATACTCCCAGTGGCATAAAGCATCTTCACCAGTGCAGCTGCACCGCTGCAGCACTTAAAGCAACTTCATGCGCTCACAGCATCATCGGTATAAAGCATGTTCACGGTGCAGCTGCACCGCTGTAGCACTGCTAGTGTTGCCTAACCCTCAGATCACACACACCGCTATAGAACTCAGGTCGCCTGACTCCCCGCCCAATGCCCTATACATCAGACCATGCTGGCTCCCCATCAGCCGGTATTTGACCAAGCCTCAATATATTTTTTATCTGCTAACGGCAGGCACAGTTTTGCAACTGGAAGTATTCACGATCTCCATTTGTGAGCACAAAATGAGAGACCAGAGTTCCAAGATCCTATCTTCCAAGTACCAAACACACAGTGGGTGCACTTCATCATCCTTCCAGCTTTGGGGGTTCTACTGTCTGTAGCCCCGTTATGCCTGCAGGTTCTGGATACCAGGTGAGGAATAAAAACACGCCCACACCATTTACGTACACTTAGCTTTAATCATGGCTTACGTTCCAAACAGCCGAGGGAGACCCTAATGAAGCTCTGTGAAGCGGGCTGCACGGGAAGGGCCAGACACTCCAAGTGGGGTTCATGGCTGAATCTCTAAGCAATTACAATAATTTCAAGCTTTTATACAGCACAGCATGTTTACTCTAGGGAACAGCAGGAATTGGCTCATGTACAACAAATAACCAAGCTCACACACTTTTGCTTTCCTTGGCACTAAACACAGCTAGATAACAAATTGCAAAACAACTTATGTAAACTATTTACTACTCAACTGGCCCTGACCAGACCCACGGCATTACTATCTTTAACGCGTCACAACATCTTGCACAACCTTCACTACATGCCCCCCCAATCACCCCACCATCGCATACAGATGTTGAAAGAGTATTTCAGTGCCTCTGAAAAGTTGTCTCAGCCTCTGGATTTACTCACTATGACAGGAGCTGTTTAGGCACTGTGTACTGTTCTTTCCAAAATGCCTAAGTCCTGCAATGGAACACACTTCTGCAAGGGGGTTACCGCAGGGTAAAGCTTGTAGTAGCCTTCGAGCAGTATGACTTGTGGTAGAATTAGAGCAGTGCGTGCATGACTCACACCCAGTCAACATGGTGTATTCCCCTCCAGTGGTAGCTGGGACTCATTGGAGGTTGAACAGTCTGCCACAGCCATGGCTAACAGTGCTAGTTCTTGCAGCTTATGGAACAGGGGCTCATCCTTTTATGAGCCAGAAGTCATAATTCAGTTACCACCACTGATGACCCTTCCAAGGTGTGGACACAATGCATGGGGTACTATTCAGAAGTCTCCTACTATCTTCTGATGAAGACGCCTGTTTCAGTCTAAGCCCCCAGCAGTAGCCTCATCTCAGGATGCAGCACACCCTGCTGACCACACTGGGTGGTGTCTCCAAGCCTCTCTTTAGGCTACCTAGAGACACCTAGCATCAAATGCATAACATGCTGGCTGTGCACCTTTGCGGAGCTGTGATCTTCAAATCTCCTCCGCATCATACATTGAAACTGTTTGGAAGACACACGGCTTGGTCTCTGGAACACATTTGTCCACTGCAAAAAAAAAAAAAGCTCCACCACACCATTTAGCAGAATCCAACACACTTAGCGATCTTAGAGTTCACCAAGAAAGGAATAATGATGCATTTGTGCTGGCAACCATTACAATAACATTTTGGCTTTTCTAGAGCACCTCTCCCCAGGCAATCTCATGGCACTTCGCAAACAGTGATCTGTAGGGCACTCCTGTGGAGCGGGTCAGGGTTATTACCTGCATTTTACAGATGGAGAAAGAGAGGTGAGGATTTAGCTGAAGATAGTCCTGCTTTGGGCAGGGGGTTGGACTAGATACCTCCTGAGGTCCCTTCCAACTCTAATATTCTATGATTCTAGGTGAAGGGCACATCTTCACCTGAGAGTTAGCCCAGGCTGTTATTCAGTCTTTAGCCCAAATCCCCTACTGTCCACACCAACAAAAGCCTTTCACCTGGGGATGGAGGTACTTTAAGGCTAGGCTGGTTTACCCGGATGGGAGAAAACCTAAACTCAGTTTTAAGTCCAACTTTGCAGTGAGGATGCATCATTCATATGCTGAGAGTTCTCCAGTGCCTTCCAATGATTATCCCCGAAGGACAGACAAATTCTCCCACAATTGAATGGGAATAGCACAAAGACCCACGGGCTGTGCCCCGCAGACACACACAGCTGAGTGTAGCACCAGTGAGGCCACAGTAACACAGGCGGGGGTACAGCTGCTCACACCTGAGCTAACACTGCAGTGAACGGCTAAAGTGATTTGCCCAGGTCACACCCCTTGTTAATGGCAGAGCCCAGAATAAAACATCCACTCTTCTGACCAGTGCTCTAAGCACTAACCATTGCTCTTTCCCTGCTTATTAACCGAAAAGCCAGGGTGGAATAAGGATACTTCGTTAATGCACTTATCTCCTTGCTCCTTGCTTTCCAAATCACATCTGCTTAGCATCCTGTCAAACAATCCCATTCAAGCTTCTGGGAATGCTGGTGATACAAGATTATGTGTAGCTGGTCATGATGTTCTATTCTGCCTCATGTATGGGCTACCAAATTATCAGCTCAATTGATTCCTGCATGGTCCTTGCTGATGATGAGGTGAAACGCAATGAGAATGCAGCTTGATCCTTTGATGCCAGGCCACTGAAAGAGTTGGGTTTTGATTTATAAAAAACGTGATCATTCCAAACTGACGCCACTGGTGGAGAATAAGTCGTAGCACACCAAAGACCCTTTCATAGAATCTCTTTCTGGCTCTGACATCCTAGAGTTGGTGTAACTGAGAGTGTGTTACAAGCCCTCTTCTGCACTGATCCACAGAGGGTCTGAGTGGTTATGGCCTCCGATTACACACACCTGACTCTTTAGCTCCAGTTGGAATAGCTCATGCTTTTTTGATCTGGAAATCCATGCATAAGTCCCCAGTATGACAGCCAAGAGGGCAGCTGTCACAGAAGCATCGGTGGTGCACAACTGGGAAGGGTAGCAGTATGATAGGCTGGATGTTGGAGTTTATTAGTGAGTGTTTAGCCCTAATTGTTTACTTTTAAGAAGTGGATCAGAATCACTACCAGACCAGAGGTCAGTGCACAAGTGTAGCTCTGTAGGGAAGCTGCAGACTATGGGGCAAAGTCAACTACCATGTGGGCCAAGTAATTTGCAGCCTTCCCTACACAAGGGCCCCACCCCGTGTACAACCAATTATAGTCCTTGTACTCCTGACGTGCAAGGACTGCCCCCAGCTAGCTCCAGCCATGGTCCCACCAGCCGGCATCAGAGCTGAGATGGTGCGGTGTGGGTAGATTCTCCACTGCACCCTTCCAAAGATGTTCTAGTGTTAGCTGCCTCCAGAGGAGGTCCATCTTCTGGTGCCTCCTTCCCTTACGCCCATTTACGTCTCTCATTTCCATGGATACTAGGCAGTGCTACCTAGAAAAATGACAGCCTGCCCGGCTTAGTTGGACACAGACCCACCGGCTGCAATTCCAGGCCCCAGGGCAGAACAGTCAATGCCCCCCTCCCCTCCCAGACAGGGGTGGCTGAGGTCCCAGTGGGCGTCCGCTGGAAGTTTTTACTTTTTATGATGTTCCATGCAGGTTCCCGGGTGGCTGAGGAGATGGTATCTGTAACTCAGCTTCCCGGCTCCATTGGACCCCCAGGGAGATAAGTAATGAACCTGGGAAGCTGAGTAGTAGATACCACTTCCTCAGCTGCCTGGGAACCAGTATGGTGCATCATAAATAAGCTCGGCTTAGGGGAGGGGCAGATAGCATGAACAGCGGGGGCCTTGGGAGAAGGGGGTGTGTGGAGGAGAGGAGGATACGTATCTATCCTCCCATCCACCCGGGCCCTTTTACATTGCAGGTCTCTGGGCAATTGCTCCCCTTAGCCCCCCTCCACCCATTGGCAAGCCTGGTTGGACGTCAGTTCAGAACAAAACAAATACATGTGCCTGTTGGTTTATTGCACTGTGTCTGACATTCTAAATGCACACACCACAAACAATGGCTCTATAATCAAACACTGGCTCTATAATCCATAGGTAACCAGTAGGCCATAAAAGTATCATCAAACCAGACTGAGACACTTCTCCCACGGAATGCATGGACACACACGCCTGATCCTACGGGCAGCAAGAAGCACCAGATAATGTTTGTGAATGATGTAGTATCTAAAGTGCGACATCAGATTGATCTCATCTGTCCTCAAACGGAACGGCTGACCAGGATATTTTCCCTGTGAATTAACCGATGCTGTAATTTGTGAATGAAGAAAAAAGTGACAATTGAGAACAAAAATGTCTAGTTCCATTCCCCTACCTGTGGTTCGCCTGATATCTACATCTCCAGGCCGCAGGGGTAGCCACGCTTCTGCTAAGCAACAGATGGGCTTGCAGACAGCCTGTGATATAACTAAATGCATAAGTGTGTCTGAGGTGAAATATGGGCTTGGGAACAGTTTCTGGGCCTACAGTGAATGTCTTCTAGTTGGTTCTCTCAGCTAGTTCATTCATCAATCCAGATTGGATGGTCAAAGAGTGTGGTTTCAGATTTCCATTGTAGGCATCAACCTGCCCCAAATCCATGTCTGCAGACAGACAGTTTACTGTGCAAATCACACATATTTGGGAAATTGAGAGCCCTAGCTTTCTAGCTTCCAGTTCATAGGCCACTAACATTAAAGGAGAGCTTCGTTGCCTGATAGTGCTAGGGGTCTCAGTCTATTTTGGGCCACTCGATGGCACCTATGCCTGTTCATTCATAGCTGCTCTGTTACAAGCAAACACCCTAATTTTCAGCCATTCTTATCTTGGCCCCTGTGGCAGTGCACCAGAGATTGTGCCTTGAGCTTAGTACCTGGGGTGCCTCTTCTCATCAATCGTTCGATCAGAGAGCAGGTATTGGCCTGGAGGTTTCCCTGTCCAAGATTCGATCTGGGAATGAGTGGTCTTGTTGGGGACCTCTCTGCATTTTCATCATCTTATCCATATGTAGCAGCTGCCTTATACTGACGTGCTAGGCTGCTTTCCCTAGAGGCAGTAATTAGGCTACAGTCCACACACCCCACAGTCCTCACTGTGTGGCCTATTTGGGTGAGTATAGCTCCCCTTTGCAGATGTGGATGATATTTGTATTTGGACATCCTCGTTACACCCCCTGGCCAGTTTTTATTTTCCATACACAAACCACCGGCCTATTCCTGAAGTCAGAATGAAGTGTAATGAGAAAGCTACAAAACCCAGGTCTCCATGAGAGCACACAGTGTGTGTCCTTTGTAGCCAGGGTGCACCTGAACACAAAATGGCTACATCCTATGCAACAGGGAATGGGGCTTCACTCCACATCTAGGTGCAGGAGACAGCAAGCAAAGTCGTAACACATACATACTACTACACTCTACGGCCCACGCCCCCAAAAGGTATTTAGGCTCCTAAATCCCATTGTAATCAATGGGAGGAGTTAGGCACCTTTGAGGATCAGGGCCCATGTCATCAAGGGATGGAATAATTGGGCATTTGTCTGGCGCATGCCTTCCCTTTCCAGCCAGTGTAAGGTGCCCTCTCCAATCCATGTTAAGGGCTTCAGTCTGCCTCTGCCCCTACCCCAGATATTGAATTCTTCAGCAGTAAAGCAGGAAAAGCCTTGCACCTAGAGCCTGGCAAATCCCAGCCACAGCTCTGCACAGGAACCGGGAAAAGCCCTCCTCAGAGGGGCAGGTAAACATCAGAAGTATGGAAAGGCGTAGAACGCACCAAAGGGAGCTGCTTAGTACATTTCTATATTGAGCCCTATCGAAGAATAGACCCACTCTGTGAGTGTAAACTACCTGGCAATTGGACAGGGACTCAGAAGGCCATAGTGAATCTTTGGAGAAGCAGGATCTTTTCAGAGTTTTATAGAAAGGGAGTGTAGGAAGGTGCAGGGACCTTCCCCAGCGGCTGGGCCCCCGGAAGGGCCACCGCCCCAAACACAACCG
Organism: Mesoclemmys tuberculata; assembly: GCA_007922155.1. Classification (NCBI taxonomy): domain Eukaryota; kingdom Metazoa; phylum Chordata; order Testudines; family Chelidae; genus Mesoclemmys; species Mesoclemmys tuberculata. The sequence goes on from ML675690.1 coordinate 8,884,094, forward strand.
CCCCAGGACTTAAACCCTCTGCCTGCCTGTCAACCCAGGAGGCAGACCGGGATAGGCCCGACCAACTGGCCAATCCCCTCCATAGAGGGCGGGACTTCCCCCAGGGACCCAGGGATAAAAGGCAGGGCCCGCCGCTCAGTCAGGGGCAGACAGCTAGCGGGTACAGATGGGCCTTCCCGCCGGCTGCAGCTCTGGCCTGAGCCTAGCTGGGCTGAGGCCCAGCATAGGGCCTTCTCTGAACCCAGGGGCTGGGAGCGACCCTACCGCTCAGGGCCGGACGACTGGATCGGACCCCCGGATACCAGGGAGTGGGACGAGCCCCGGGACCCTCTGGGGTGGGAACCCCCTCCTGAGGCGGGTCGTGACCTGGACGAGTTGCCCGCCGCAGCACCCCCGGAGGAACTGCCCGAAGCTGGAGTACCCCCAGAATCCTGCGACCTGGAGGAGTTGCCCCTTGCTGAGGAGCTCCCCGACCTCCCGCCTGCTAACGAGGAGGGCCTGCTGAATCTTCCTCGAGCCGTCTACCCTATGGACCATGAGGAAGGAGGTACCGGGGACGGGAGGGGAGGAAGTAGCCCAGGGGGCAGCCTGGACTGGGGCTGCGGCCAAAGGCCTGCCACCGCTGGCGTGTTGCGGGAGGACCCCGCCGGCACAGTGGCAACGCCTCTGCCACTGTTAGGGCCCTGGGCTGGGACGCAGTGGAGTCGGGTGGGCCTGCGTCCCCCTCCCCCTTTCCCTTTGTCCTCGGCTAACCTCACGACCCCTCCTCCAACCCGGCACTAGACTGCTTGCCCGCCCGCCCTGCCAGGGGGCCGGGGTGATAGACTGCTTGTGTGACTAATTCCCCGTTTATTTTAGGAAGGGGCAGGGACCTTCCCCAGCGGCTGGGCCCCCGGAAGGGCTGCCGTAACCGGCGGGAAAGAACTGCCGGCCTACACGTGGTGGAGAATGCAGGCAACCCCTCCCCCGATGTTGAGGGGGGCTGCCCATTCAGACGCACCCATGGAGGGGCGACGTCCACAAAAGCGAGTATGGAAGCCGACAAACTAATCAAGTGGTGGGCCGAAGTGTAGCAACAACAACAGGCGGCCTAGCTCCAACAGCAGCAGCAGCTCCTTCAGACCCTGGGGGCACAACAGCAGCAGCTGATCCGGGACCTGGGAGCACAACAGCAGGAGTTGCAGCGGCAGCTGCTGCAGAGCCTCGGCGGGCCTCTAGGAATGGCCCACGTCGGGGCTGAGGAGTCCGGGGGCCGGGCCCCGCCCATCACTGGACCCCAGCCCTGTCTAACAAAGATGGGGCGCACAGATGATCCAGAGGCATTCCTCGTCACCTTTGAGCGGGTGGCCACGATGGCGGGATGGGACTGGCTCACTAGGCGACGCTTCTCGCCCCCTATTTGACGGGGGCCTCCCAGGCTGCTTATCGGGCCCTGGGAGATGTGGAGGCCCAGGACTACCCGGCCGTAAAGGCTGCGATTCTGGATGCCCTGGACATTAGTCCCGAGACATACCGGCGGCGGTTATGGGACAAGACGTTTCCTCCCGGAGCCCGACCGCGGGCAGTCGCCCAGGAGCTCCGGGACACTGCATGGCGCTGGCTCCAGCCAGAACAGAACACGGCCTCCGCCGTAGCCGAACAGGTTGTCCTGGAGCAGTTCATCTATGTTTTACCGCCACACGGGAGGACCTGGGTGATTCGGCACCGTCCCACCACCTTGGCGGGGGCGGTCCGCCTAATGGAGGACTTTCTGGCCGCAGAAAAGCCCGTGGGGCCTCCCCCGGCCCCTCCCAGCCGCCTCGGACCTGCAGGGGCCATACGACCACCACCCGGACCGGTGCCCAGACCTCCCCGGAACCCAGAGTCTGTACGAAGTCGGCCGTCGAACCGACCAGCCCCTGGGGCCGGGGACCCAGGCCCGTGCTTCGCCTGTGGGCAGCGAGGGCACTTACGGTGACACTGCCCCACGCAGATGTGCACCTATGGGCTGGTGTATGCCGGGGAGGGACGAGCACAGGACCCCACTGGGCCGGGGACCACGATCCCCGTTGACTTGGCGGGAAGACAAGTGGAGGCCCTGATTGACTCCGGGTGTGGCCAGACCCTCATCTTGCAAAGCTTGGCCCTGGAAGAGGGGCAGCGTCTGGGCGAGGTAGGCTTGCGGTGCATCCACGGGGACCTGCGGTTTTATCCCACCATGGCGGTCTCCCTGACTATAGGACATGTGACCCGGGTCCTGACTAGGACTCGCCCCCCGCCCACCCTACCCCGTAATCTTGGGGCGAGACTGGCCAGATTTGGTGGGCGTTCTCCAGCGGGCAGCGAGCACCGGAGGACCCAGTACCGAGGACCCGGCCGAGGAGGACCCCGGAGACCCCGACCAGGCGAACGCCGATGACCCGCCGCCATGCGCTCCGGAGGGCCTCTCCGAGGAGGAGGGACCCCCACAAAACCGGGACCCCCCCACGGGGGAGGCACCGCCCTCGGAGGATCCCATGGCTGACTTTTGTCGAGCCCAGCGGGAGGACCTGACCCTCAGCCAGTCCTATGAACAACTGACCGCCATCGACAGAGTCCCTACCGGGGCCCAACAAGTCACCCACTGCCCTCGGTTCGAGCTCCGCCGGGACCGGCTATACCGCCTGGAGAGGGATCCCCAGACCCAGCAGCCACATGCCCAACTAGTCGTACCCCGGCCCCACCGCAAAGCGGTACTGCGGCTGGCACACGATGTTCCTGCGGCCGGACACCTCGGGGTAGACAAGACCCTCGACCGGGTGCTCTCCCGATTTTACTGGCCAGGGGTGTATAGGGACTGCCCCGACTACCAGAGAGCTGCCCCAGCGGGAGTTCCCCGGGCCCCTCTCATCCCTATGCCCGTCGTCGGGACCCCGTTCGAACAAGTGGCCATAGACCTGGTGGGCCCCTTGGAGAGGAGCCTGGCCGGTTTCCGTTACATATTGGTCCTCGTCGATTACGCAACACGCTTCCCCGAGGCCATACCCCTGTGGAATGCCACCGCCCGGACCGTAGCCGGTGAGCTGGTGAAGGTCTTCGCCCGGGTGGGACTCCCTCAGGAGCTGCTGACGGACCAGGGGACCAACTTCACTTCACGGCTGCTACGAGAGGTGTGTACCATCCTGGGGATCCGGAAACTCCAGACCTCCGTATATCACCCCCAAACGGATGGGTTGGTCGAGCGGTTCAACCGGACTTTGAAGCATATGCTCCTGAAATTCCCAGCCGAAGATCTACGGTGGTGGGACCAGCTACTGCCCCCTCTACTCTTGGCCATTCGGGAGGTTCCGCAGGCGTCAACCCAGTTCTCCCCATTTGAGCTGTTGTATGGCCGTCAACCCCGGGGGATCCTGGACTTAATGAAGGAACACTGGGAGCAGGGCCCATCCCCCTCGCAGGGGATGCTACAATATGTCCTCAACCTGCAGGAGAAGCTTCGCCAAGTCTGGGCCTTGGCCCAGGCGAACCTTCAGGAGGCTCAACAGGCACAGGCTCGGTCTTATAATAAGGGGGCACGAACCCGGTCCTTTGAGCCTGGCGACCGAGTCCTGGTTCTACTCCCCTCCACCGAATCCAAATTGCTCGCCAGGTGGCAAGGACCATACAAAGTCCTCTGAGCCGTGGGCCCCATGAACTATGAAGTACGCCAACCCGACCACCGCAAAAAGAAGCAGGTGTACCACATTAACCTACTGAAACCTTGGCGGGAGCGAGAGGGGATGTTAATTAACCCCTACCCCCCCGATCCGGAACTGGGGCCACTACTCCCTGAACAGGAGGAGCCCGGAGAGCCCCAGCTCGGTGATACCCTGTCCGTACATCAGCTGCGGCAGGCCTGAAACCTACTCGGGGCCTTCCCCACAACCTTCACTACCACGCCCGGGAAGACCGACCGGGTGTATCATGTGATTGAGACAAGACCCGGTGAGGTCGTGCGGACCGGGGCACACTCCCCACCCCGACACCTGCAGGCAGCCGTGGAAGAGGAAGTACAGACCATGCTACACCTCGGGGTTATTGAACCCTCGAACAGCGAGTGGCGGAGCCCGGTCGTGCTTGTCCCCAAGCCAGACGGAAGCCGCCGTTTCTACATCGACTTCCGACGCGTCAATGAGATCTCAAAGTTCGACGCATACCCAATGCCTCGCATTGACGAACTGCTAGACTGCCTGGGGGAGGCCCGGTACTTCTCTACCCTTGACCTCACAAAGAGGTACTGGCAAATCCCAATGGAGGCCTTCTCCAGAGCAAAGACGGCCTTTGCAACACCTAGCGGCCTGTACCAATTCGTCAGGATGCCTTTCGGACTACATGGGGCCCCGGCGACCTTCCAGAGGTTGATGGACCAGCTCCTGGCTCCCCACCTAGGTTACGCAGCGGCCTATCTCGACGATGTGGTTATCTACAGCCACGATTGGGAGGGCCATCTCAACCAGGTGGCCGCGGTCCTCAGAACTCTCCGGGACGCCGGATTAACTGCAAACCCCTGGAAGTGCCGTATTGGGTGGCAGGAAACAACGTACTTGGGCTACACCCTGGGACAGGGGACCTTGAGGCCACTCGTTAGCAAGGTCCAAGCCTTGCGAGGGTACCCGCAACCCACCACCAAAAAGCAGGTACGGCAATTCCTGGGGCTGGCTGCGTATTACCGACGCTTCGTGCCGAACTTTGCCAGCCTTGCCGCCCCCCTCACTGACACGTTGCGGAAGGACCAGCCCCTCCGTGTTCGTTGGACGCCCAAACGAGACCAGGCCTTTGCGATACTCAAGACGGCGCTGTGCCAGAAGCCCGTACTACATAGCCCCGACTTTTCCTGGCCATTTATAGTGCAGACCGACGCCTCGGCCGTCGGATTGGGGGCCGTGCTGGCCCAACTGTTCGACGGGGAAGAGCATCCCATCCTTTACTTGAGCCGTCGATTGTTCCCCCGAGAAGAACGCTACGCAACAATAGAAAAGGAGGCGCTGGCCGTAAAGTGGGCACTGGAGGCCCTGCGTTATTATCTGCTGGGGAGCACCTTCACAGTGGTCACTGACCACGCACCCCTGAAGTGGCTCCAGCAAATGAAGGACAAGAATGCCCGCATAATGCACTGGTACCTTGCAACCCTTTTCGTTTACCATCAGGCACCGGGCAGGGCGGGAACACGCAAATGCGGATGCGTTGTCCCGGATTGCACCGCTAGAGCTGGCCAGTCCCGAGGACCGGGGACTGGACTTAAGGGGGGGGTGTGTAGGAAGGTGCAGGGACCTTCCCCAGCGGCTGGGCCCCCGGAAGGGCCACCGCCCCAAACACAACCGCCCCAGGACTTAAACCCTCTGCCTGCCCGTCAACCCAGGAGGCAGACCGGGATAGGCCCGACCAACTGGCCAATCCCCTCCATAGAGGGCGGGACTTCCCCCAGGGACCCAGGGATAAAAGGCAGGGCCCGCCGCTCAGTCAGGGGCAGACAGCCAGCGGGTACAGACGGGCCTTCCCGCCGGCTGCAGCTCCGGCCTGAGCCCAGCCCAGCCGGGCCGAGGCCCAGCATAGGGCCTTCTCTGAACCCAGGGGCTGGGAGCGACCCTACCGCTCAGGGCCGGACGACTGGATCGGACCCCCGGATACCAGGGAGTGGGACGAGCCCCGGGACCCTCTGGGGTGGGAACCCCCTCCTGAGGCGGGTCGTGACCTGGAAGAGTTGCCCGCCGCAGCACCCCCGGAGGCGGGCCCCGACTTGGAGAAACTGCCGAAGCTGGAGTACCCCCAGAATCCTGCGACCTGGAGGAGTTGCCCCTCGCTGAGGAGCTCCCCGACCTCCCGCCTGCCAAAGAGGAGGGCCTGCTGAATCTTCCCCGAGCCACCTACCCTACGGACCATGAGGAAGGAGGTACCGGGGACGGGAGGGGAGGAAGTAGCCCAGGGGGCAGCCCGGACTGGGGCTGCGGCCAAAGGCCTGCCACCGCTGGCGTGTTGCGGGAGGACCCCACCGGCACAGTGGTAACGCCTCTGCCACTGTTAGGGCCCTGGGCTGGGACGCAGTGGAGTCAGGTGGACCTGCGTCCCCCTCCCCCTTTCCCTTTGTCCTCGGCGAACCTCACAACCCCTCCTCCAACCCGGCACTAGACTGCGTGCTCGCCCGCCCTGCCAGGGGGGCCGGGGCGAAAGACT
>ML675690.1:8890271-8914136 GCA_007922155.1 Mesoclemmys tuberculata
CCGGGGCGAAAGACTGCGTGCTCGCCCGCCCTGCCAGGGGGGCCGGGCGAAAGACTGCGTGCTCGCCCGCCCTGCCAGGGGGGCCGGGGCGATAGACTGCTTGTGTGACTAATTCCCTGTTTATTTTAGGAAGGGGCAGGGACCTTTCCCAGCGGCTGGGCTCCCGGGAAAGAACCGCCGACCTACAGGGAGGCTTTGCGTCGCCCTCCCCCGCACGGCAAACTTCAGAGACATCTGTTTGTGCAATTGGAGAGACTAGTCAACTCTTCAGGGAAATCATACTTAATAAATAGATAATCCTGGGGATTAGAGTTGTGTTGGTGGTTTTTGCTCCGGCTCCACTGTGACAGTGAGAGCTGCCTCTTCCAGCCTCCTTTGCGAGTTGGCGTGTGGCGTAATTGCTATAGAAGAACTCCTGTTTGCTCAAACTGGCACATAATGCTGATTAGCAGGTGGGAGCAAGCTGGATCCCGCAAGCTCTACTCACGTGAGCCATACCTTTTACCCAAGGGGGTTAGTGGTACTACTCATGTGAGTAATGGTTTCAGAATCAGGCCCAAATAGGAGGGCTTGGCCTCTCTAGGGACTCCCTTCCGATGAAATGAGTCCCAGTTTATGATTGCTCAGACAAACGTTCAAAAACAAAATCAGTCAGCTACTGGGGGGGGGGTTAGTAACATGGCAGGATTCCTAGTACCCTGAGCGCATCATCAAACACGTTTACCAGCTGGGTGCTGGCTGATTAGCATGGCTAATAATTTAAGAAAGACATTGCAAAGGGGACTGGAAAGAGAGGCAACAACTCTGCCTTAATCCGGATTTCTAATGGAAACGGTGCAGAGATGGTAGTATGGGACAGAACAGATCCAAGAGGAGCGTTTGATCCATTTTAAGGTAACATGGACCAAGTCCAGATTTTTCCAGAAATGCTATTAAATATGGCCGGTGGCTCCTGCTGAGTGTATTTTCTCTATCTAATGCTAGTCCGGCTTGGGCGGCTAGACTGCTGAAGTCTGGGCTGCCATAGCTTCACTGCTGTTGGCACGAAAGCTAACGAGAAGAAGCTAGCTCAAATATATCTATGTGTGCTGTGAGTACGCCCCCGGCTGCAGCGTAGAAGAGCCGTACCATGAGGCTATGTCTACACTGGCAGACGTACCCAAGGATTGGATCCTGTTCATGGTTGCATGTGCTCCACCTACCTGTAGCTGAGCATCCACATATGCTGTAGTGGACAGAGACATAATGCTGTGTACGCACGGCCATTCTAGGTACATGAGGTTGGCACTGTCGTTTCAGGGGTGATCTCCCAGGCCTCCTTTCATCGCAGGGAGACTCTCTAGGACCTGCTTGGCTGTGTATCGAGTACTGTTCCGTGCTTTGACAGACGTGCTAATGGCATTTCCAGATAACCTAGCCCCTCACTTTTTTCCAATGTGATTGAAGAAATGGACCAACTAGATAATGAAGTGCTCCTGTGCCTCATTGCACAGGGAAGGTTTTTGCAGCGGAGGAGAGACTCTAGAAGACACTGGATGATCTTTTGGCAGCAATTTCTGACTCGGCAAAGATGGCAGGCCCTGAGGACCAATGAAAATTAATTTGTGTCACGGTTGAGAGATATGGTAAAAGCTCAGCGTTACGAACACCTTAGGAATAGAGATTGTTTGTAACTCTGCACAGAACTTTATGATTGTTCTTCCAAAAGTTACAGCTGAACATGGACTTAATACAGCTTTGAAACCTTACTACGCAGAAGACAAATGCTGCTTTTAAGGTAAATGAAACAAGCACGAAAACAGTTTCCTTAACTTGTCCAAAAACATAACTTTCCCTTTATTTTTAGCTTACATTTAACACGGCACTCTTCTGTATTTGCTGCTTTTTTTGGTCATCGCGGCTGCTGCCTGATTGCCTGCTTCCAGTTCCAAATGAGGCGTGTGACTGACTGGTCAGTTCGTAATTCTGAGGTTCTACTGTATGTTGGTTGCTACTGTTGTTGGGGTTTCCCTTTTGGCTCCCTGGCATTTCTGGTGCAGGAGAACAAGCACAGAGAGATGGAAGTATATCGTCTTGGAAACATGGAGGACCAGCAGTGGCTGCAGACTTTTGACATGAGGAAGCAGATCTTCCTGGAGCTGTGGGTGGAACATGCCCCAACACCCCAGCACCAGAACACTCGATTCATGGAAGCCGTACCTAGTAAAGCAGGTTGCTGTTGCCCTGTGAAAGCTAGCAAGCCCTGGCAGCTACCAGTCCATTGCAAACCAGGCTGGGGTTGGAAAGTCAACGGCTGGAATTGAAGTTGTTAGGTTTGTGAGGCAGTTTACACTGTATTATACCGATGGAGGGTTGCCATAAGAAACATTCCACTGTTCAGGGGCCATGGATGGCCCTCCTATGCCCCAATACTCTGCCTATCACAAGGAACAAGTGAGTAGGGGATCTACAAAAGTTACCACTCACTCATTCTGTGAGGTTTAGTGGAGCACAGAGGCAGATTCATGAATACCAACATGGGGAGCACTGGGAAGGATCAATCATAGGGTGCTGTGGTGATCTGGATTGTACTAGAAGGGGGAAGCAAGGACTTTATTCCTCAGAAACTCAGTAGTTCTGTAGGGTGCACCTGTGCCATCTGTTATTTTGTGACCCCGCCTACCTGCTCCTACCTTGGCTCATGAAACCACACCCCTGGAAAACAGGAATTCAATTGGAAGGAAGCTAAGGAGCTGCAAACTGGTCATGGGCTGTGCTTTTGGCAGGCTGAAAGCTCGCTGGCAATACGTGCACACCTGTCTGGATGACAGTGTGTCAAACACCATTCAGAGGATCATGCACTGCACGACCACATCAGTGAGAGTCAAGAAGAATATTTTCATCCTCAGTCACAGGTCAGGGATCTATTCCAGGAGTGGGTGGGTGAGGTTCTGTGGCCTGCGTTGTGCAGGAGGTCAGACTAGATTATCAGAATGGTCCCTTTTGAACTTCTGAGTCTATGAGGACATAGCTGGTTTACAAAGTCTATACAGGCAAGTGGATCCCACACATGTGCATATTGGTCACGCATCATAGCTCGCAAGGGAAATTAGGGACACCATATGTGCACACATTCCGGCCCAACAAGGAGGCACAGGCTGATTTCTACTTGTGCCAAGGGACATTTTTACATCCTTTCTGTGAAGCTGCTTTAACTGCATGTGATAGAAACATACCTTCATACTTATGTGGCTATATACATTTTCAAAGGTTTTGTTCCCAGCCGATTGGCTGTTCTGGAAGGTCATTATCTATTCCAGTGTGTTGCATTGCAACAATTTACAAAGCCAATTATTAGAGGACACCTGGGTTAACAGTTTTGGGGCTAGGTTTCCGCCGTGGAGGGCGGCGACCGTGCGACGTGCTCATGGTGAAATGTTTTTGTCAATCTCATAATGAAACCTGAATGCAAACCAGCTCATCATTTCAGATGCATTTTCCAAAAGGAACAGGGATTATTGAGGTTGGCGGTAGTTTCTGGCTCTTTTACATAGGACTTAGTTCTTATTTTACAAAGGCCTTTACTCAATTTACAGCGGCATGGGCCTGTCCACATCACACAGTGTTTTGTGGTTTTGAATGAGAAGGTGGAGGAGGATGCATTTGGGCTTCTTTTGCAAAATACTAGGTTTCTAAGGGCATGTCTACACTGCCCTGGCGGCAGGCATCCATGCAGCGGCAACGATTGAGTGGGTCTGTGTAAACACATTCAGTCAACGGGAGATCACTCTCTGGTCAACTCAATTAGTCCTCCCCGGCAGACAGAAGGCAGTGTTGAGGGGAGGGCATCTCCCATCGATGCAGGTCTGTGAAGACGCCACGGTACGTCAATGTAAGGACGTCAACGTAACTTGCGTATCTCCCATTGACCACCAGTATAAACCAGCCCTAAGTACTGTACCTGTTAACACAATTCACTGCTAGATTGAACATCCCTTTAAACCTTTCAAAACTGTTTACTGTCTGAGTTCTCCTGTCCCCTTCCTCACCCCCACTCCACAAGTGATGCTGACAAATGCTGTCATTGGATGCCTGCCAAACTTTCTGGTGCCTTACGTGCATGGCACAATTCATACCTTTTTTGAGACTTCTGGTATCAGGAATTCTTAAAGTTGTCAAGGTGTTTTTGATAGATTGCCATGGAGGGGGAGGAGAAATGCAGTCATTGTGTTAAGTTATTCCCGAAGAATGGGAACTAGTATCATGTGCAATTCACAACTCTTAGAGACTCCTATTCCAAGCTCTGTTTGGAAGTGCTAAAGTTTTAGGGGGCAGGAGGTTTGGGGGGTGGGAGGGGAAAGTGGGGAACTTTGGCACAGGGCGCTGACAGATGCTGTGCGTAACTGCCAGCACCTTATCTGTCTTTTTTTCAGTTTTTGAATTTCAACATGTTCCATTAAAATATTAAGAAAGAAAAAAAGCAGTCTACCCTTTGCTGCCTATGTGTAAGATATCTGCAACTTTGAGAATGGGTAGAGGCTTTTACTGTGCAGAAAACACGCTGCCCTTTCCCCCATCCCTCCTCTGTATCCTTGTGCCTTCAGAGATTTGTGAAGCTCGGGGGTGAAGACCAAACATAAAAAGTATTTCAACTGTCATGGTTCTAAAGTTGTAAACTTAATGATTATTTAAAAAGCTTTAGGCCCATTTCCAAATCCAACTCCAAAACATGCCCCCTACCTTCACCAGAACCAGGAAGGAGGAGACATGCCATTCAACAAATTATGCAACTTATTGAAACTTATACTGAAGGTTGACTTTGTAGAAAAAAGGTAAAAAGAACAATGAAAGCAATCTATGCAACCAGTAAACAGTTACACAATTCCAGTGGCATTTTCTACAGAACGTTTTCTGTAGGAAACACATATTTTGAAAATACAAACAACATTTAAAAAAAAAAGCATTGGTGAAATCCGACAATACCACCCAGATTTTAATGTGTCTGTCTCCTTCCTCTCCTCATCAGAAGGGGTGAATGATGAGCAATAATGGCTCTCAGTGACATGCGGGGACATCTACTGGGAGGATCTTCAGGGGCTGGTACCAGCTGCTCCTCCAGGACTCCTACAGCCCTACTGTTGTCCTCCTGTCTGGTCAGAAGAGTATCTGGCAGATTAAGCGGGGGCATTGTGGGAATAGGTGTGAAGGACTATTGACCCTGCCCATGCTGCAAACTGGCCCCAATATGGGGCCATGCTCCTACAGCCTTCCATGTAGACGCACCTACACCCCTCAAAAATGCTGCCGCCTTTACCCCCTCGTCACCTGGAGACTTCAGGGGCTCGGGCACAAAGCTGCCCATGGACACATGGCCAGTCACTAGGGTAGACACAGCATTGGAATCAAGTAACTACGGTAGTTTTCACATCCCAGGTCGAGTTGTTTTGATGCAGAAAGGTCTTAGAAAATTGCAGCCTCAATGAAATCGTTTCCAGGAGCAAGAAGAGATTTGAGTTTTGATTGTTTTAAAGAGCTGGGCGGGAAGGCTGTTAAGTCCAAGTGTTTTCCTTGATTTTTACACCCCGAATCTATCCAGCGTTAATTGGGCCACCCCTCTGATGGCACAGATCTGGAGAAAGTGAGTAACAATCATGGTGAAGATTCTGCTGAATTCTCTTTGTTCAAAGTTATTAGCACCTGGGCATAGCAATTCATAGGGCTGGCTAGATTGATATCTTTGCTTTCAGTTGTATTTTGGCCTTTTTTTTTTTTTTGGATTACCGAAGAAACATAATTCCAGATCCCTTCTGTTTTGAAACTTCTGGCTAAGAGTTTTTCTGCCATGCCACCTAGTATTTTCTTTCGATTAAGCGAATAAGCCACTTGTCCCAAAGTGTTACCATTTTGTCCCTACTTTGTGTTTATAAGAGATATTGATAGACCTGTGAAACTGAAGGATCTCGGATCTTCTGCTTTCTTTACTTAATTGCTTAGTTCCTCTATTCTTTGTCCCTCTGGCAGGTGAGCTTCATGTATTCTGCTCTCACAGAGATTTCCAACACTTCATAGGAAGTGCTATCTGTGTTAAGTAACATTAGAAATATCCTTTTTAATCATACCTCTGAGTGACTCATCGTTTAACATCAAGGAGCACAGCTTCCTCCTGGCCAAAACGGTACTGTTATTGATATTGTTATAGAACCTAGGAACTCTAGTCATAAACCAGGAACCCACTGTGCTGGTACAAACACAGATCAGAGACACAATCGCTGCCCCAAAGAGCTTACAATCTATGGATAGTTTAATGTATTCTTTGGGCCCAATTCTAAGTACTCATGGGAGGGAGTGGAGAATAAGGCCTCTAGGTTGGCCTCAAAGCAATATGGCCTCAATAAGAAAGAACTCAGTCCTTGACTATAATAAATGGACAGCAGGAAAAATGGTTAATAGCTACTTTCAGATGTGCTTCAGCACTGAATTAATTGCTGTGTCAGTTACTTCGGTTGGCTTATTGATCACTAGTCACTAGATCCTGTGGCCCCAATTCAACAAAATATTTAAGTATGTGCTTGAATTTAAGAATCGATTTAAATCCCATTAAAGTCAATGAAAATTAAACCCAGGCTAATATGAGGTGGAAAGGAATCCAAGAGAGCTGCCTGTATATTAAAGAAACCTTACTGAGGGCACAGGAACAAACCATCCCATTGTGCAGAAAGAATAGCAAATATGGTAGGCACCCAGCTTGGCTTAACAAAGAAGTCTTTGGTAAGCTTAAACACAAAAAAGAAGCTTACAAGAAGTGGAAGCTTGGTCAGATGACTAGGGAGTATTATAAACATACTGCTCGAACATGCAGGAATGAAATCAGGAAGACCAAAGCGCAATTGGAGTTGCAGCTAGCAAGGGACTTGAAGGGGAACAAGAAGAGTTTCTACAGGCATGTTACCAACAAGAGGAAGATTAAGGAAAGTGTGGGCCCCTTACAGAATGGGGGAGGCAACCTAGTGACAGAGGGTGTGGAGAATGCCTTTTTTGCCTCTGTCTTCACAGACAAGGTCAGCTCCCAGACTACTGCACTGGGCAGCACAGAATGGGGAGGAGGTGAACATCCCTCAGTGCTGAAGGAACAGATCCAGGACTATTTAGAAAGATTGGACATACACAAGTCCATGGGGCCAGATGCAATGCATCCGAGGGTGCTGAGGGAGTTGGTGACGTGATTTCAGAGCCATTGGCTATTATCTTTGAAAGCTCGTGGCAATTAGGGGAGATCCCTGATGACTAGAAAAAGGCAAATATAGTGCCCATCTTAAAAAAAGAGGATCCAGGGAACTACAGACCGGTCAGCCTCACCTCAATCCCTGGAAAAATCATGGAGCAGGTCCTCAAGGAATCCATTTTATGGCACTTGGAGGAGAGGAAGGTGATCAGGAACAGTCAACATAGATTCACCAAGGGCAAGTCATGCCTGACCAACCTGATTTCCTTCTATGAAGAGATGACTGGTTCTGTGGATGAGGGGAAAGCGGTGGACGTGATAGACCTTGACTTTAGCAAAGCTTTTGATACAGTCTCCCACAGTATCCTTATCAGCAAGTTAAAGAACTATGGGTTAGATGAATGGACTATAAAATTGATAGAGAACTGGCTAGATCACAGGGATCAATAAATAGTCATCAACGGCTCCATGTCTAGCTGGCAGCCGTCAAAAGCATAGTGCTCCATGGGTCAGTCCTGGGGCCAGTTTTGTTCTACATCTTCATTAATGATCTGGAGGTTGGGATAGATTGCACCCTCAGCAAGTTTGCAGATGACACTAAGCTGGGGGGAGTGGTCGATACCCTGGAAGGTAGGGATTTGATACAGAAGGTCCTAAACAAATTAGAGGATTGGGCCAAAAGAAATCTGATGAGGTTCAACAAGGACAAGTTCACAGTCCTGCACTTAGGATGGAAGAATCCCATGCAGTGCTACAGACTGGGGACAGATGAGCTAGGCAGCAGTTCTGCAGAAAAGGATCTGGGGGTTACAGCGGATAAGAAGCTGGATACGAGTCAGCAGTGTGTCCTGGTTGCCAAGAAGGCTAATGGCATATTGGGATGCATTAGTAAGAGCATTGCCAGCAGATTGCGGGAAGTGATTATTCCCCTCTATTCGGCATTGGTGAGGCCGCATTTAGAGTAGTGGACAAATTGGAGAAAGTCCAATGGAGGGCAATAAAATTGATTAGGGGGCTGGAGCACAAGATTTATGAGGAGAGGCTGAGGGAACTGGGCTTGTTTAATCTGCAAAAGAGAAGAATGAGGGGGGATTTGATAGCAGCCTTTAACTTCCTGAAAGTGGGTTCCAGAGAGCATGGGGCTAGGCTGTTCTCAGTGGTGGAAGGTGACAGAACAAGGAGGAATGGTCTCAAGTTGCAGTGAGGGAGGTCTAGTTTGGACATTAGGAAAATGTTTTTCACTAGGAGGGTGGTGAAGCCCTGGAATGGGTTACCTAGGGAGGTGGTGGAATCTTCATCTTTAGAGGTTTTTAAGGTACGGCTTGAAAAAGCCCCGGCTGGGATGATTTAGCTGAGGTTAGCCCTTCTTTGGGCAAGGGGTTGGACTAGGTGACCTTCTGAGGTCCCTTCCAACTCTAATTTTCTAGGATTCTATAAAATGCTTCCCGGAAGAAGCAGGCTTTCCTGAACTGCTGATTCTCTGCCCTGTCCAAAGGCCTATTCATTATGGCATGCCAAAACCATCTCAATCTGCACAATGAATCTTCTTTGTTGCATATGTCACTGTCTTTCCATAAAGAATCTGTTATTGCACCTTTGTTTGACTGGTGGAGAGAAAGCAAAACTGTGTTCAGCACCTCAAAGCTGGAACAGCCCCCTGTGAAAATGAGGGACCGATCCCTCTTTTTGCACTAGGATCTGAACACACTGCTGAAGCAGCTTCAAGCCACAGGGAAGGCGAGAGATGAAAAAATTAGGGATCCATGTTTGTCATTATGTGTCAAAGGCAGCTCCTTTTCTAGTTCAGGAAACCTTTTCTTTCCGTAATGTAGTAAAGAAAGAAACCAGGATGCTGACTTGCACTGCCAGAGGAATAGTCCATAAATCAGGGTGAGCAGGAGTTTTTACTATGAAAGGGAATGATTAAATCTCTACTAGGGAACCGTATATGTGATTACTAACCTTGTCTCAGAAACTCTATGATCACCCTTGAGGGATAAAGCAATGGAGAACGATACCACTCTTAAAAAATACCAGGCTATTAGCATTAGGCAAAGTAAAGGAAATAGGAGTTTATTTTCACTGCGAGAGGCGGTCTGGGGGCAGTGATCTAATTGCCGCTTTTGGAAATTATAAAAAGGACTGAAATTGCTCCTAACAAACCTCTGCGCGCTGGGAAAATATGAGAAAAGAGGAGTGTGTAATGTGAACTTTGGTGTTACTTTCATGGGGGGAGTAATAAACATATGGACCACATTACCAGGGAGATCTCTGGGCAGTAAAAACAAAGCATGAATAGAATCAAGTGGGAACAGGTGAGAAAACCCAACAGGCTACAGTATATTGGGACTCCAGCAGCCTTTCCTTACTCCAGGGACTGGCTGCATGGTCTTATGTAAATGCTTTGCTCAGCCCTCTGTAGCCTTTCAAAGCAGTTTCAGAGTTTTCCTGCCAACTTGAATTTTAAGCTTGATTTGCAACAGTGTTTCCCACATGTGCATGCACTGAAGTGAAATTCCTGCCAGTGGCCTCCTCCTAGTTGCCAAAGATATAGTGGCTCTTTATGGAAGGCAGGACCAATTGGTTTGGGAGAAAATCCAAGGGCCAGATTAGAGTCCAGTAGCTGACCTTAGAAGAACTGTAGGCCCCAGGAGCCTGAGCCAGGAACCCAGGGAGGACAGCAGCTCAGCCTGAGCTAGGTAAGAGGCATCTGGGCTCCCGGAGAAGACGGCAGCCAAGAAGAACCTTCCGCTCTAGGAGCTTTGTGGGCAGCATGGAGTGTAGAGGGGCAGTCTCAGGGAATAGCATCTACCAGAGAAATCAGCCAGTCCAGAGACTGTCCTGGATATAGGCAGGGGGAGGAGATCATACACTCCGTGCGGCTGAGAATCCAACCTACTCTAGGTTCTCATGCCTTGACTGGAAGATGCCCCTCTTGCTGTGTACCTAACCCTGTGCCTTGGAAGTCGACGGATGCTTCCCCACTGATGTCAGTGGGCAGAGTATCCCAACGTGGACATTCATTGCAGCATGTGACACTAGCACATGAATCATGCTTTATGGTGGGGTGATTTTTCAAACAGCAGCTTAACTCATTTGCAGCCCTATTGCTACTGCTGTCAGAGGGGCTGGCTGTTCCTCATAAAATCTGGAGCTCGAAATGCACTCTTAGATCATCTAGCCCGTTCCCCAGCTGGTGCAGTTTCCTGCTGCACCATTACTAATGCATTCTCCAGGCTCTTCCAGAGCCTAGGAGCAGTCACCACAAGGATCTTTTTCCTAATGTTCAACCAGAGTACTCCTTTTTCTTTATTTCATCCCACTGCTTCTAGTCAATATCCCCCTGCAGCACCCTAAATGGTGTCTCTCCCTGTTTGCTGCAGTCGCAGCATCTTAGACTTTCTTATGTCATTCAACCACTAGAGATGGACAAAGATTCTCACTTTGCCAGCATGAGGTACACCTTCTCCTAGATTGTGAAGTTCATCCTAAGCATTAGAGGTCCACAGCAATTCAAATCCCGTGTGGGCCACCCATTGTAAAGGCATGGCTAGGTGATGGGTTATGTGCGGGGATTGAAGTGGGACCCTCTGGCTCTAAAAGCAACAGGCTCTAGAACTTGAACAAAAGGACTAGACCTGGGATTTGAAGGCCATAGCAAACATAAACCTCTTTAGGTGACCCCCAGTAGAGGGTGACAAAGACCCACATTCTGTCAACCTCCGTTATTGCCTTTACACTCTTCAAACACTCTTTGGCAGACAAAGGATGACTTGATTTTTACCTGTTTGCATTACTGTGTAATCACTATATGCTCCAGAAGAAGAAAGATGTCAGACTATTAGCCATGGCTAGCCTAAAATCCCTTTGCTCTCTGGGAACCAATCAGGGGCAGAGCTGTGTAATGCATGTGAGAGTTTGGGATGGGATCAGCTGGGCAGATGGCATTTAAGGGGACATGTCCTGCACACAGACTACGTGGAAGCGAGAAAGTGGTAAGACTTACATTTGACATTCCCCTTTCATGTAGGAGGATCCAAAGTGCTTTACAGAAAAGGACATAAAAGGATCAACCATCCAGTGCTGAAATTCAGTCGCTTCTAGGGAAGGAACATGACAACTATTCTATGGATAAGTGCTGTGGGGTTTCTTCATTTTAATTCATACTGAAATTTTAGGCACTACATTGCACAGAGAGTCTGCCTGCCTCGCTCACAGAAAGGCTGCTTTGGCCGTGGGAAGAGGTCTTCGTGCAAATGAGATGTTCTATTTGGCACAGAGGTCACATCAAGTAGGTCCTGCAGTTTTAGTACTGCAGTGATAAATATGTGTAGGTTTATTGAGCAACTGACCTGTTACGAATGTCAGCTCACTGGTCGAGAAATATTTGCACAGAGAGGGATAAATCACAGCCAATGAGGGAAAGCTGCTGATGTGCTCGTTCACGTGGAGCTAGAGCTAGGAAATGCCTGTGTGGACAGGTCTTTGCAGGGAAGTGAAGAAATGTTCAGACTAAATTCTTTAGGGAAGGGACTGTCTATGCATTTGCACCACACCTATCTCATTGGACCCTCTGGATATTTCCGTAACAAATATTACCTGAGAGGAATAACTTCTGTAGTAGAAACTATAAGGAGAGTTTAGGCTGAATGCTGGCCCTAAACTTTACAACTGTGCAAGATCAGCTAGAGTATGCGGTCACGTCATAGATGCAGCTGCTCATCACCCCTTTTCTAGCGAACTTTGCTACCTCCCCCAGGTATCATAATCCTAGTATCCTTGTGACTGCTCCATGGGGGTCACTACGTACCAGGAACTGTATTTCTCTGTATATCTGGGAAGGAGCAGGACCAGGCCTGTGTAGGGTCACTGGCATTAGGGAACATGAAACTCCATTCCTCGAGTGGCTCCACATCCTGCTGTTGTGGGTTGGGGGTTAGGGTTAGAGCCCCTATACGCTACATCAACCCTTGGCTGGCTGGTCTCCAGGAATCAGTTGGCCACTTCTGAGCCTGCATAGGTGAGAATAAGCAGTTAATGAGGCCCTACTCCCACAGAACCCTGGGCCATGATTTGGCTCAGTGCAGTTGCCTGGGATGGAATACAGCCAGAATACCAGGAAAGACACCCCAAACTTCAAGGAGAAGTGCCATAGGATGTTCAGGTGACCATAGCAGGATGAGGTGGAACTCAATTTAGCATCTCATCTGAGAGGTGGCACCCTCAATGGCACAAAATCCTCAACAGTATGGGTCACCAACATCTCCTCCAACACCTGGGTTTTTTAACTGCAGCTCTCTCTCATCCAGTGCCTACAAGATCATAAGTCCAAGATGCAGACCCAAGACTGACATCATTCCCCATCTCCTAGGCCCTTTAGGAGAGGACTTCACAGGTTAGTCTTCCCTAACAATTAACGTCCTACCCATCAGGGTGCATTATCAAAGAAGCAGGTGAAAAGTAGTCACTAACAGAGAAGAATGATCAGTTTCTATTAGAGAAAAAGTCCTAATTTTCCACCTAAAGCAAAATAATACAGCCTAGAGCTTGCTAGTAAAACACTGCCATGTTTGTCATGTGGAGTGCACTGGAAGCTGGTGTGGTGTGACCGTAATCTGCCGTCTCATTACTACTAATCACACTTTAATGAGAGTAAATTGAATTTCCAGGCACACATTAATAATGGATGTATGACTTAACTCTTAGGAACCATCTCATGGTGGCTTTGCTCTTCTGTAGTGATTATATACTCTACCGCCACCTTAGGTGCTCTTTCCTACATGGGTGTAGGCGAGATATGAAGCTAGAATTTGGGCTGTAGGAAATTCAGAGGCTACTGCAGAACATGGCAGCATAACAAACTCCAGGGCTTGGTGTCTGTGAAAGCCAACATTGCCCTGGCATCATGAACCATGCCAGGCACCTGCTATTCAGAGTGCACAGCATGCTCTTGCTTCGAATACATAAAATCTGAAATATTATAGACCTGATCTATGGCATCTCCTGTTCCGGTAATCCACTGGTCAGTGGCTGTTAGAGCCTGGCTCTTTACTTCAAGCTGTAGAGATTCATGCTTTTACTTCTCATCCTGGACGTTCCTGATTCTGTACCTTATGTGAGAGCCAAGATTGTGACTATCATAGCAACTGAAGTCAGTATCGTTGGATCTATTTGTCTCATGGCACCACCTTTTCCACCAAGGGATTTTGGGTCTGGAACCTTTTCTGACTTGAACAGAAAAGCGACATCTTTCTTTGCAAGCCTCAGGATTTTTATGTCCTATTTAATTTTGTAGTTGGAGTTTTAATGGAATGTTCTACTGACACTGGCCTACCAAGTAACAAGAGCAAGACTGCTTGGAGCTTGATCCAATGTCAGCTGAGATCACTGGAAACCTTTCCATTGACTTCATTGGCTTTGGGTCAAACCTTAGGTCATTAAGATGTGGTTTGTCAATCTATCACAACAGGTTGCTGCTGCATGTTGCAGCTTACCTTTCCTCATTGCTTACCTTCCTTTTATACCAGCTGAATTTTATCTCTGAGAAATTTCTTCATGTCTGTTGACTCAGAAGTTGACTCTAGTCTTGCTTACTCCCATTTCACACTACAGTAGCTCTCTTGACCTCATGGGAGTTACTCTAGATTTACATTGGGGTGACCTAGAGCAGAATCAGGCTTTTAGCAGAGAGTAGAAGAACGCATTTGTCTCAATTTTTAGACAAATCCTCACATCCACACGTCCTTTAACTGAGGATACAAATTAGATACAGAGCCACCCTTTCTCGTTAATCCAAAAAGGCCCACTTCCTCCCCTACAGGGCACACTTTCAGTTCTCAAAGACATTTTCCCCATAGGCTGTGAATTGGATTTAGTAGCCCCATTAGAACATAAAGCATGTTTGGAACAGGAAGAGGCCATATGGCTCCTACATGTCTGCCCCTACTCTTGCTTTATCTAAGCTCACTTCTTGGGTTTTCCTCCCTGTCCCCACACATCCCCATATCCCTCAATCTACCCCCTTCTTCCAGAAAGGAGACTACAAGCCTCTTGAATTTATTTATAGCCTTGGCTTCAGTTGCCTTACTCACTAACCTATTCCATATGTTTATTACCCTTTGTGTGAAACAGTTTTGTGTGAGCTCTCCATTATTTTTCATTCTCACATGGCGGACCTTGGGTTTTTTCAGCACCCTCACTTGAGATTCTGCATTTCACTAGGGTGAACAAAAGGCTGGATCAAGGCTACTGAAGGAGGATCATAAAGATCAACAGCTACACACGTAGGCCTGGGAATGTGGCTACTGTATTGCCAACCACAAGCATTCAGAAAAATCATGAGTCAGCTTGGCCCATGCCCCATTATGCCTAAAATAGATTTAAAAAAAAAATCCATGAGATTGTAGCCAGAATACATTCTGGATTTATTTATTTGCTTTCTGAGCTTTTAGGGTTCATGTTTTCAAGCCTTTCTCTGCAGCAATGAGGGCTTGAAACAGTTATTTTAAATGAAAGGTGAGATTATCACAAAATAAAGCTTTGGCACCTGAAGCAGTCAACCAAAATGCCCCAAATCATGCAAGTCGGCAATGCTGTGGCCATCAAAGCAGATGGAGTTCACTGTTGCTGCCTTGGGCGCTAGGACAAAGGAGGCAACGGATAAGTTTGGAAGATGATGCTTTACTCCTCAGATGCAAGTGGGTTGAACTTTGAGGAGAACAAAGGAACCTGTCTTCCTGTAAAGCAAGTAGTCCTACCCCGGCTTACCTAACACAGGGCTCGGACATCTTGCCTTCCGTTCTACTGAAACAGGATAATGAGCACAGTATCTGATTCCGTGGTGTGCACCAGTCCGCTCTTCACTATTTGGTCCCTAACAGGACTCGGAGACAGTTACCCTCTTTATTCTTTTCAAAGCAGACCTACCTCTCACTTGCTATAAGGGATACTGCAGCACTTGAATCTAGTCAAGTAGGACTAATCAAAATCAGTATTAACAGCAGGTGGGAAAAGCGAGGCAAAAGCTTGCTGGGGGTAAGACTAGTCCCAGGTATTTTGCTGTGCTAAATGACTCTCAGCATGGGCGCTTCCCAACCATCTATCCTCTCCCATTCCATGGTTACTTTATTATCCGTTTAGTTGAGAACTATAACCTTACACCTGCTCTTAAGTGATAATGTTTCATAATTTATGGAGTCTTCTTTGCAGCTATTCTCTTTCCCTTTCCATTCCTCCACTTCTGTCTCTCATTGGGAAGGACCCTTTCTCTCTGGCCCACCCAGACAGGAATGACATTGAGCTGTTTGCAGTCTGAGTGCATCAACCAGGACCTAATTACTCTGCCTAGTCTGAGCTCAGAGCAAGTGGAATGATCCAGTGACAGGACTCTGCTGACGGTGAGTGGATGGAGTGGAAAGAACTACAGCTGGGAAGTGATGGGACAGTGGTATTGGGTAATGGCTACACAGAGATAGCAAGGAAGAGGGAGATTAATTTGGTCCCAGGGGTGGCACTGAGAGAAACGATAGTAGGAAGAGGGGTTTGTGTGTGATTTGGCCTTGCTTATTTTCCGATCGCCCCAACACAGAGTCTTAGTATTTCGGTCAAGATGTAAAACTGTTGGTCCTAACCATTTAGCAAATGTCCTGGCACAAGTTGGTGCAGTGTCTGCCTGTGGGCATCCTCCAGTGTTTCTAAAAGTACTACTCGGCTCCCCATACTCCAACCCTGAAGCTGGGCACATGCAAACAATATACATTTTAATATGGCTAAATATTAATGTGTACATCCAGGAACAAAGAACTACAAGATGGGGGACTACGCTGGGAGACTCAAAGAGATATGGACGTTGTGATGGATAAGCAGCTACGTGTGACACTGTAGCCAAAGGGGCTAATATAATCCTTGGATGCATAAACAGGGGGTTTCTCAAGTAGTAGTCGAGATATTTTACCTTTGTATTTGGCACTGGTGCAACAGCTGCTGGAATCCTGTGTAGTTCTGGTGCCCACAATTTGAGAAGGATTTTGATAAATTGGAGAGGGTTCAGAGAAGAGCCATGAGATTGGATATAGGATTAGAAGACACACCTTACAGTGATAGACTCAAGGAACTTGATCTATTTAGCTTAAAGAGAATGTTAAGTGGCAACTTGATCACAGTTAAAGTACCTATATACGGAACAAATGCTTGATAATGGACTGTTTAGTCTAACAGACAAAGATATAACATGATCCAATGGCTAGAAGTTGAAACTAGATAAATAAAGCAGTACATTTTTTTAACTGGGAGAGTCATTAACTATTGGAACAATTTACCAAGGATTGTGGTGAAAACTCCATCACTGGCAATTTTTAAAATCAACATGGGATGTTTTTCTAATGCTCCAGGAATATTTTGGGAAAGGTCCCTGGTCTGAGTTATACATAAACTCAGTGGAATTATTTTTAAAATAATTCTTTGGTGGATAATGCTGTTTATTTTTAAGCTCTTTTTATTTCCATCAATGTAAATTTTCACAGTTGTGGAAGATTAGGATGACAGAGAATAGTTATTTAATGACTGTCGATGTTGAGATTAAAAAAAAAAAACTAAAAGTTTTATATCTGTTAAAACACAAATTGTCAACATCACATGCAAAAATATACAAAGTGAATCAAAGTAATAAGTTCTCAAGCAGCGTTTTTCTTTCTTTGTCTATGTGTAAATTTTGATTATTGATGGAAATATTGTGATCAGTGCATGTACACAGTGAAATGACATTAGAAATGTTTGCTAAAGAGACTAGTGGAACCAGAAGTGGGTATGTGGAGAAGCCTTTTGAAATACCAGAGAAATAGTTGAAGAAGAATATCACTTTAGTACCACCTAGAGATTTCAACCAACCAATATGAGAACCCAAGTGAGCTAGGCACAGTACACAGGCCTGAAACGCTTGCAGTCTAAACAAATAAGACAAACAGAGAAAGCAGCAAATCATTACCCCAATATGAAAATGGGGAACGTAGTCACAGAAATTAAGAGATTAGCAAAGGTCACACAGGGCACTGAATGCAGATCTAAACCCCAGTCCAGAAGACCATCCATCCTCCCCCTTGCTGTCAAAGGAAACAGATTAGAACAGGAAATGAAGAACTCAGTCTCTCAAAATGATAGTACTATGGTTTAGCTCTTAGATAGAGGTAGAAACTCAGTGTGCTTTCCAAAGGAGGGTCAGTGTCATAATGTCCATTTTATAGAAAGGGAAAGGGAGACATTACTGCACTGGTAAATGCAAGGAGGTGGAACAAGCAAGATCTGAGCCAAGACACCAGGGTTGTGCAAAAGTATCAGGAAATCTAGTGACCCCATGTGTTTGGGACCTTGCTGCTCCAATTTAGGGAGAAGACAGCACCTCCCACCTGTTCTGCTATGCTAGGGCTTTGGGCCTCACTTCAGCCAGGTGCTTTAGCACATGATCAATTTAAGCACCTGGCTCCTCTTTGAAGTCAGTGGAATTATTCAAGTGCTGAAGTACCTTGCTGTGTCGGAGCCTTAGCTCCGGGCTTATCAACACCTGCAGTGCTTAGTGAAGACGCTAGCCACGCTGATGGGAGAGCTTCTCCCGGCAGCGTAGGCACTCCACCTCCCAGAGAGGCAGTGGCTATACTGATGGGAGAAGCCCCCCTGCTGACATAGCGCAGCACACACCCGGAGCTCGATCGTAACTGTGTGGATTTGCTCCCCCCCGAGCGACATACTTGTGCTGACATCAATGTCTAGTGTAGACCAAGTAATGACGGAGCATTTGGCGTACCGAGGACTGGACTCTCCTTTAACATTTCACGGCATGGGCTGTTTGCACGTTTACACTCCGATTCCGCTTACAGACATGTTTGACAGGGCACGATCAATTCACTGCCCCATGGGCTGGCTTTCAAAGGCATTTACCTGTCACTGCAGACTGTGATTTTCAAAACCCATCCACCTAAGTGCCTTTGGAAACGGGGCCTCGACAGCAGAGTGTCAGCAACTGAATGGCCAACACCAATGCAGCAATTAGGTTATTTCTTTGGAGGCCTCCTATGCCAACACTGACCATGCCCAGGCCTGCTCTGGTTGACAGATGTAACGTGCATGTTACAACGCCAGGGCAGCGTTAGATACAGAGAAATTAACATGGTATTTGCTACATCTTTACATCTGTCCTATGCACTTATCCTCTGCTCTCCAGCATGTAGTATATATGGGCTAGGTTCTCAGGAAAGCCTGAAGGAGGGAGCTGCCCAGCTTCTATTAGGAGATAAAAGCATCTATGTCATTGCTCCAGTCATTGCCTTCTTGGCCTCCACTTTTCTAATTGGCCCTACTAGCAGCTTCCTGCATTTGTCACTAACTTCTTAGCATCTTTTTCTTTTCTCTCTGCCATGAGGCTTTGGTTTTCCTCATCATCGTTAGCAAGATATATGGCACTAGCGCTTTTCTGAGCATCTCCTTGATATTTTCATTCCTCATGGCTCATGTTCCATAGACATTTCTTTAATCCCATCATAAAAGTCATATAAACCAGAAACAGACTTCACCTCCCTGAGCTGTTCCAACAGCTGTTTGTTCTTTTATCTGTCTAAGCAATCGCTATCCACACTAACAGACCTTTAATAAAGTGCTAGTCCTTTTCCAAGGAGACCGTTAGCATCCCATTTCAGTTGTCTAGCCTTCAAGGAGAAGGGTCTTCCAATAAACAGTCAGCTATACACAAACAACAAAACAAAATAAAAATCGGGACAATTAGGTTTTAATGTTAAACCTGCAGGAATAAGGGCTTGAAGATCTCCTTTATACACTATGAAGCAGCAAAGTAAGACCCTCCCCCCCTTTTCAGGTCACCTTTTAAGAAAGGGAAAAAGTTAGGCCAACAGTGATTTAGCTGTCCAGTGGAATTGGTGGAACCTCCATTGCTTTAGACATTTAAGACTACCGTGGACACACTAGATCAAAACAGACTTGGTGATCGATCCTCTGCAGGCCCTTGGAGTTGGGAGAAATTGTTTTTAAGTAGTTCTCTCTAGCCATTGATTCTATGATTAGCAGAGGCCTCATCTACTCTGCCGGCGAAATTAGGCAGCAGTCAAAGGGAGCTACGCAAGCTACGTAGAGTATCTCCTGTATATATCTGCATATCTCCTGTCGACTTCCTAACTTCTACTTACTGCAGCATCCCCACTACACTGTGCCAATAGGCAAGACCCTCCCTTTAACGCAGTGTTAATCTTTTTGCAGGGGTGTATTGATGTCGTCGACTTCCAGATCAATGGAACGGTTCTCCCCTACCTCTCAAATCGATCCTGAAGAATCGATCCAGTTGTGCCAACGGTGCTGCCATCAATATAGACATACCCCAAGTCTATTCTTTGAGCAATCCCAGTGCTGTAGTTAGATCATTTTTTATTCCAAGGGAAAGGGTTTTGTGGTTCTCTCTCATTGTCCAAAGAGCTCCTTCCAATTTTGTGAGCAAAACAAATCTAGTTCATTAAATTTTACAGATTCTTTCCTTCAGATACATGCTACCCTTTTTCTTGTTCGGAAGCTGCTTGTACCACACCGGTTTTTGATCATTTCTACTTCTCAGGAATTCTATCACAGCCAACAACAGGGATTCAATATTCCACTGCTCCCATATCCTCAACAAGTGGGAAAAATACAAGGCTTTAAGGATCCTTTTTTCTGGAACTATGCTGTTGAGAGCAGATTGGAAAAAGATCTTCAAAAGGAAAAAAGATCCAAAAAGCAAATCTGTAGATTTCTTGTCCACAGATAAAATATTTCACAGGCCTTTGGAATAGTTCTACACAAACTTTATGTGCTTAAAAACTGTGCTGTGCTGCCCTCTTCTGGGAAGAGCTGCATTCTGCACGCCACACGAAGGTCTGGGAATCTGTGCCACAGATAAGAGCAAGGAAGAATATTAATAAATATATCATATTTTTAAATGCAGAAATAATTACCTTTCTGAGAAAGAGAACTAATACCTTCATCTCAAGCTTTCATAGCTAGCAGGAGGTTTTATATGACAGAAGCTCAATGTTTAAACTCACAGGTGGATTATGAAATAGGAAACAGGTGAAGTGTTTTTAGCACTTAAAGTGGCAAAGCCAAAGCATGTCACAGAAAGGCAAAGCATGTCAGTCGTATTGCGTGTTCTCATTTACTGCAGCTGCTCCTGTATTACGAGTGTCCCGTTACAGTCCCATCAGAGATTTCTCACAGATACCTGCTTTACACCTTTCATCCGAGCATCTCCAACTGCTTAGCGAAGGTGAGTACTCAGGAAACAGAAGCACTGAGTGACAGCCAAGGTTAGTGACAGGAAATAGATCCTGTCTCCAACTCCTTTTCACCTATTAGAATCACTGGATTGTAATGTGGTCCAGAAATGATTTATTATTTCATTTGGATAAATCAGTGGCATGCGGTTGTGTAATGAAATCCCCTTTACCCTGCTACAGCTCTCTACCAATAGAATAGGTAAGTATATGCTGTATTCTTAAGTCACTTCCCCTGTCAAAAGAATCTTAAGGTACAGGAGTTACCAATCCTGCAAGCTGCTGTATGCAGGCAAACCTCTGCACCTACAACTTAAATGGGGGAAGGGTGGTCTCTGCATGCATGGATGATCAGTTGGCTGGATTCAGGCCTTACAAGGATATCTAGTCAAAAATTTGGTTTGGCCCCTTTTCTTGATAATTTTGGTAAGTGGAGTGTCAAAAGAAAGAGTCTGTTAACCTTTGGATGGCTTCTGTTTCACTTCCCGTCACTTGTGAAGTCAATCCTACAAGTTCTCCAATTGCCCCTGGAATCTTCCAGGAAAGAAGATTAGGCCAGGCCTAAATTTAGTTTTTGAAAAAGGTAAAATCTTTTAAAAGTCTCCAAGTCTTTGTATATTGTAAGAAAGCAAAAACAAGGACAAACTCATTTGTCTGCCAGTTGCTTTTAAGAGACACTGTCAATGTACAGCAACCCTGCTTTCCAGGGATCCTCCACCCACACACACACTGAACCAGATTTTCTCCTCTTTAATACTCCTTGCTGTGCAACTCAGAGACTCCGCTTCTCATGACTTTACTGCAATGAAGTCACACAATTGTACTCAAAAAAATCCATCATCTTCTAGATCATGAGACTGATGAGCCGGCAGACTGGAGAAGCTCCCACAGAGGAGCTACTGCCAGGGGCGTAGCAAAATAAACTGAGCACAGACGCGGGCTCATGTGTATTACACTTGCCAAGTGTAACCATATGGACTCAAATAGAATGTTATATAAAGGCCTGACCCAAAGACCACTGAAGTCAGAGTGTCCACTGACATTGATAAGTTTTGGACCAGGCTCTTATGGGCAGCAAGTGTGTGTGGAGTGTTCACAAGAGGTCTACAGTATTGCCAACTGCAGGAGATCAAAAATAATGAGTCAGACACTAAAAAAGAAATCATAAAATTGGCCCCAAATGTCATAAGATGTAAACAAATCAAAATCAAATCAAGTTTTTAATGTGTTTTGACTTTTTAACTCCCCTCCACTCTTCTAGCAAGGTTAAAAAGTCACCCTTTAGTGCACACAAAGATGCACACCACTCCCCAACTGCTCAGCCAGGGACTTCACTCACCCTCCCCTCACTCCTAAGCTAGGAAGCGGATGGCAGTTTCCCTATTCCTGAGGGTTGTCTACACTTACAGCGCTGAAGCTGTACGGCTGTAGTGCTTACTCCATTGACTGTCCTCAAACTGCCCTTATATTTCCCACCTCAGCCAGCCTGGTTCCTAATCCTATCACGTGCTCCCTTCATGTGAGCCCTGGACTGAGAGGTAAACTAATCGTAGGTAAAGCTGGACCCATAAATGGCCAGCCCATCCTGTGACATCATCATAACGTCATGAGAGGCACATGTGGCACTTCTATAGTATCTTCTCTCCAAGGGCTCAAAGCACTCTACAAACCTTAGGGTGACATTCAGCCCTGTGCAGAAACTGCCCCTAGCTTATGCACCAGTTAATCCCCCAGAAAACGCTGCCCAGATCTTGGGTGAAATGTACCTCCAAGCAAACAGCCATCATGGGGGTGGTTCTCAGCCATGGATAAAGTAGGCCTCCCTACATGGAGGTAGGTAGGGATATGTTCAGGTTATTGTCTTGTGTGTGCTAATACAAGCAAAGTCTAGACAGTCCTTGCCCTGCAGATTTTACAGTCTAGAGGAGTGAAGACACATTGGGAAGCCCAGAGATGGTAAAGATGAGGCTATTTTAATTACATTATCAAAGCAAATATTGGTTTCTTTCTTGCAGGCATCGCAAAAGGAGAGTCTTTAGGGAGCCTTTGAACAAAGACTGGGTAGTGGCTTAACAAATCAAAGTAGAGGGGGAAACTGAGGCACTGAGCATTTCTGGCCCTGATTTTTAAGCACTTGCGTCTCAGTTAAGTCAATGACACTTAAACATGTGCTTTAAGTTAAAAATGCACTTACATATTCTGCTGAGTTGGGGCCTCGCTAATTTGTTCACGGTTAAGCAGAAAGGAACAGCTCCCCAAACTAGTTAAGTGCCTAACACCCCCCCCTGAAATCAATGGTAGCTGTAAGGGGTCTAAATGCCTTTGAGGAGCTGGGCAAAAGTCCATGACTGACACCAGTCTTCACTCAGTTCTTATAGCAAGTGTCTGAACAGGGACTATATGACTTGGTACAGTATAAAGGCATCAGCTGCCTCCCGTCCCCTGCGGGTGTGCTTCTGCCTGGCTCCAAGGAGTCTCTTACTTTGGAACAAACCACAACGCATCCCTGTAATGTTAGAGGCTCTTTGGGTTTCAGAAGGAAGAATTAGAAACAAATTAGAGGTAATGAGCTCTACAATTGATCCTAAATCCAGCCAGGACTTCTGCGTTTTGGCAAGTTTGGATAAGGAAATAAAGCAGAGTCCACACCTTAGAGCAGGCTAACTTGGAGGACTAAGGTATTGAAAGCCACTTGGTAAGATGTGACAGGACTCATGGGAAGGCTTCCTCCCCCCACACCCACAGACACAATCACAGAAGATTACAGTTGGAAGGGTCCTCAGCTGATCATCTAGTCCAACACCCTGCTCAAAGCAGGACTAACCTCAGCTAAATCGTTCCAGCCAGGGCTTTGTCAAGCTGCAGCCTAAAAACCTCTAAGGATGGAGATTCCACCACCTCCCTAGGTAACCCGTTCTAGTGCTTCACCTCCCTCCTAGGGAAAAATTTTTCCTAATAGCCAACCTCGACCTCCCCCACTGCAACTTGAGACCGTTGCTCCTTGTTCTGTCATCTGCCACCACTGAGAACAGCCTAGCTTCATCCTCCCCGGAACCCACTTGTAGGTAGTTAAAGGCTGCTGTCAAATCCCCCCTCATTCTTCTCTTCTGCAGACTAAACAATATGAGGCATTTATATAGAATCTTTCATCAGAATGGATCGCAGAGCGCTTTCAGAAGTGGAAGCAAGAGTCGTTTCACTCGTTACTAGGGTGGAATGTGACAGCGGCTTTATTATTATTTTTTTTTTTATTAAGTATAAGGAGGTTCCACCCTTCTCTGAACAGGGTATATGCACTGGGTTTTATTCTCTCGCTTTACACCAGTTTAAAACTGGTGTAAGTGGGGATGGAATGGGGCTTAC